>CM076595.1:600000-1157500 GCA_038430175.1 Ficus hirta | reverse complement strand
TATATATATATTGTAATTTAGTAGGTCTGTTAATTTATTTTCCATAAGACAAATTCAAATTAAAATGAAAGTGTGGGTATGATAAGGTTAAATCCGATATTACATTAAAAGTATCTGCAAAAGGAAATTTTTTTTTATTTATATTAAGAAATATTTACTAATAAGTGGGGGAGGGGTATTTATAAATTTGATGAGTGCAAATATAATCATTCTTTTTTTAAGTGGTTCGATCTGCACCTCTTATATTGATGAATACAAACGGATCCAAATGAGATGGGTCGAACACGCGAAACAAATGAACCCGAATCGTTATGGCTAGATTGTCATCGGTAGTTTTTTGAATAGTTTTCTCTTTAACTCTCTTTAATGAAAGAAACTCTTATTAGTTTTTTTTTCCTTCCAATTAAGGGGAGACAAAATTTTGTCTTCTCTACTTCAAAACTCTCAAATATACATCTCACTTCTCTCTCTCTTAAATTTTCATCAAATTCAAACTTCAAAAGTGCAATAACTTTTTTTATTTCAAGTCGAAATGAAATGATTCTTGTGTTTAAATGCTCACAACAATGAAGGGAAAGAATCAAGAACCATTTTGCATAATTTTGCAAAGCACATTTCAAAATTTTACCTATTCCCTATTGTAGTTAATTTTTTATTTACACTTTAACCAAATGCACATTTTAATTCCAACTTATAAAAAATTATAACTCCAATCATTTTAAGTTTCATATTACAAATTTTTTTCCAAATACATTTTAAATTGTGATTCCTTTTATCATAATCAATTTTCGATTTTATATTTCAACAAAATACATATTTTAATTTCAACTTATAAAATTATAACTCAAAAAATTGAAGCAAATATCACGTTTTATAAGTATTTTGAAGTGGATACATACCAAGAATGATAAGATGAAATACATGAAGGACAATGACATTTAGGATCTCGTCAAATTGCCTGAAGGTACGAAACCTATTGGTTGTAAATGGATATTTAAGACTAAAAGGGATTCAAAAGGCAATATTGAGATATATAAGGCTTGTCTAGTTACCAAGGGTTTCACTCAGAAGAAAGGCATTGACTACAAAGAGACTTTATCTACGGTTTCAACGAAAGACTCTTTTAGGATCATAATGGCACTTGTGGCTTATTTTGATTTGGAGCTACATCAAATGGATGTAAATACTGCGTTTCTCAATGGTAACATTGATGAAATGATATATATGAGGTAGCCAAAAAACTTTATATTTGGTGACCCAAAGAAAATAGTCTGCAAATTGAAGAAATCCATCTATGGTCTCAAACAAGCTTCTCGTCAATGGTATTACAAGTCATTATCTCATACAATTTTGAGGTAAATAAGGTTGATGATTGTGTATATCATAAGTTCAGTGGGAGTAAGTACATATTCCTGGTATTATTTGTTGATGACATACTGTTTGCTAGCAGTGATATAGGCTTATTGCACGAAACCAAGAGATTTCTGACTAAAAATTTTGAGATGAAAGATCTTGGGGATGCCTATTTTGTTTAGGCATATAGATATATCGAATCGCTCTTGAGGTATTCTTAGGTTATCACAAAAGAGCTATATCGAAAGAGTTCTTGATAGATTCGACATGAAAGATTGTGCAGCAGGAGACACCCCTGTCGCTAAGGGAGACAAGTTCAGTCTCGGTCAGTGCCCCAAGAATGAGTTGGAATGGAAAGAAATGCAAAAGATTCCTTATGCATCAGCTGTAGGAAGTCTTATGTATGCTCAAGTATGCACGCGTCCGGACATTGCGTATATAGTGGAAATGTTAAGCAGATATTTAAGTAACCCAGGGATGGATCATTGTAAAGCAGCCAAATGGGTTATGCGGTATTTGCAAACAAAAGATCACATGCTCATGTGTCGAAGATCAGATCATTTAGAGATTGTTGAATTTTCTGATTCCGATTTTACTGGATGCTAAGATAGTAAAAGATCCACGTTGGACTATGTCTACTTGTTAACTGGAGGAGCTATCTCCTGGAAGAGTGTTAAACAAACACTCGTAGCTTTTTTTACTATGGCAGCTGAGTTTATAACTTGTTATGAGGCATCTAATCATGGGATATGCCTGCGAAATTTTGTCACTGGATTGCGAATTGGGATGTAATAGTAATTCGGCTGTGCTTTATTCTAATAACAATAGAAGCTCTGTGAAGTCGAAGCACATAGACCTCAAGTTCCTCGTTGTTAAAGAAAAAGTTCAGAGTCATCAAGTGGTTATTGATCATATCGGGACAAACTCTATGATTGCGGATCCGTTTACTAAGGGCTTACCACCTAAGGTTCTGATTAATTTTTCTTAATGATTTAATATGAGATCTTAGATTTGGTGATAATTTTTATGAATTAAAGTTTTTCCCCAACAATTGAAGCTTTGCCCTGTTCTTCGGTTGTTAATTATTTCTGAATTGTTGTCTTTAACTCTTTTTTTTTTTTTTTTTTTGGAATCATACCATTTGGTGTGTGTGTCTCTCTCTTTGATCCCCATCATTTTCTCACACCGGTAATTATCTTACAAATGAAGTTGGGCATCATGGATATCGGATAAATGTTGAGATAGAGATCAATAAATCGAGCAAATTGTTGGTTTCACTTTACTTTTACTATTAGTATTATTATTTTTCCTTCCCTTTTGATCATGTCATGTTTGCATACCATTTCCATTTTGATCTTTTGATGTTATAAACCACTTATATTCTACTTGTAAGGCTTTCCTTAATTTTGATTTCTAGATCTCCTCAAGTATTTGAGATGGCTTCTGCTTCTGACTATAATCGGAAAAAATACGATGTTTTCATTAGTTTCAGAGGCGAAGATACTCGTAACACTTTTACTAGTCATCTTTATACTGCTTTGTGTCAGAAAAAGATTAAAACCTATATAGACGAAGAGAGTCTTAAGAAAGGAGATGAAATCTCCTCTGCACTCTTAAATGCCATCGAGGAATCGAAACTCTCTGTGATCGTTTTCTCTCGAAACTATGCTTTGTCTTCATGTTGTTTGGATGAGCTCCATCATATTCTCAAGTGCAGGGGAAAACTTAAACAGCTTGTTGTGCCGGTCTTTTATCATGTTGATCCATCGCATATGCAGAAACAAAACGGAAGCTATGGAGTTGCTTTTGATAGACATGAAGAACGTTTAAGGACAAGATGGATAAGGTGCATCAATGGAGGGATTCTTTAGCAGAAGCAGCTAATCTGTCTAGTTGGCGTCTATCGGACACTACTGGGTAACCCTCTAGCTTATAAGGTCTGGTTGCCTTAAAAATCACTTCATTTATGCTTATCTTTTACTTAACTTGTTATAGACTTAGTAAGTTTAATTCGTGTGTGTATATATATATATATATATATATTTTTTTTTTTTGTCTTCAACATCATCAACATTGTCCAGACTATCAGAAACAAGAATCAAAGCTTATTGTATGACAAATAGAACATATGAATATTACGAGAAATAATGATTTTGTTTCACAATATCCGTCGATGTTTGACAGTAGTACATACTACATACACAGCTTCTAATTACTAACTAACTTTTGTTGTTCGTTTAAAATGACGGGTTAGAATCTAAACAAATTGAATCCTTTGTCAAAGATATTGTAGGAAAACTAAATAGAATATTTTCAGGTGATAATTCCGAGGACCTACTTCGAATTGATAAACGAGTTGCCCAAATTGAAATGTTGTTGGATATTGGCTCGCCAAATGTTCGAATTGTTGGCCTTTGGGGCATGGGCGGTATTGGCAAAACAACTTTGGCTGGTGTTATTTTTAGTCGATACTATGATCAATTTGAATGTTGCTACTTCCTTGAAAATGTTATGGAGGAATCAAAGAGAAATGGACTCCCACACTTACAAATCAAACTTTTTTCAGAGTTATTGGAGAAGTCGGAAGTAAAAACAGTAAACTGGTTTGTAAAAGAATGGCTGTATCGTACGAAGGTACTTATTGTTCTTGACGATGTAAATGATGCGGAGCAGTTAGACTATTTAGCTGGAAATCATGACTGGTTTGGCAATGGGAGCAGAATCATTGTAACAACGAAAGATGTGCAAGTGCTTAAGAATATTGGAGCTCATGGAATGTATCCTGTGGAGGAATTAGATTTTGATTAAGCTCATCAGCTTTTTTGTTCAAGACCTTTTCGAGGAACCTCCCTTGGTATGGATCCTTATAAGAAGCTATCAAAAAGGGTTGTCAATTATGCTCAAGGCCTCCGACTAGCTCTAAAAGTCTTAGGTAGCCACCTATATTCCAAGAGCGCAAAAGTATGGGAAAGTGAATTGAATAAAATGAAAATGTTTCCCAATAGCAAAGTCCAAAATATGTTGAGAGTAAGTTATGACGGGCTAAATCCAAATGAGAAGGACATATTTCTTGACATCGCATGCTTTTTTAAAGGTCAAAATAAGGATTCAGTTGAAAGAATATTAGATGGCTGTAGTTTTTTTGTTGATACAGGAGTGAGGACCCTTATTGATAGGTTGCTCATAACTGTAACATCTGACAAAAAATTCAAGATGCATGATTTGGTGCAACAAATGGCTTGGGATATTATCTGTCAAGAATTCCCTAAAGAGCCTGGAAAACGTGGTAGGTTGTGGTCTGCTCTAGATTCGTACCATGTCTTGAAATATAATACAGTAAGTTCACCTACAAGTAGACATTTCGAATTAGAATTTCAACTTTCATATGTGCTTATACCATTCTATATATCGTATGCTTGTTTATACTTTTGCTCTAAATTGTTAAGGAACTGCTTTGGTAGAAGGAATATTTCTAGACACGTCTCAAGTTAGAAATCCTCTGTACTTGAAGCTACAGTTTTCGAAGACATGTATGATTTGAGACTACTCAAAATTTATGATTTTAAGAATCCCTCAGCGTGCAAGGCGTATCTTCCTGAAGGTCTCCAGTCTCTTCCTAATGGACTTAGATATCCCCGTTGGGATAATTACACTTTGGAATATTTACCATCAAACTTTACGCCCCGAGAGCTAGTTGAATTCGACATGTGCTTTAATAAGCTAAGGAAACTATCGCATGTCGTTCAGGTATTCGTTTAGCTAGTGTTCCATATGATTATAGTATTCAATATTACATATATATATTCATTTACCGTTACTAATTAATGCTTATTCTTTTCTTGGGATACAGGATTTTGAAAACTAAAAAGTTTTGGAACTTAGTTTCTCCAAAAATCTCACTCAACTCCCAGATTTCTCTTGTGCTTCAAACCTCCAGAAGATACGTCTCAATTATTGTGAATGTCTTCAAAACTTTGGCAGCAGCCTTTGCAACTTGCAGTTGTTACAATCTCTTTCGCTAGATGGCTGCTCTTTGATTGATAGGTTTCCAGAGCTTCCAAGAAATATAAGAATCTTATATTTGAGTTGGAGAGCAATAGAACATGTGCCCTCATCAGTTGAGTGCCTCTCTTATCTTGAAGAAATTTCCTTAAGCTACTGCAAAAGGCTGAAAAGTCTACGAAGCAGCGTTTGCAATTTAAGTTTTCTTAAATGGCTTGATCTTTGCAGTTGCTCAATGTTAGAATACTTTCCAGAAATTTTGAAGCCAATGGAGCGTTTTGAATATCTTAATTTGTCAGAAACAAGGATTAGAGAGCTACATTCATCCATTAGTAATCTAATTTTCATTTCGTCTTTATATTTACACAAGTGTGATAATCTTGAGGTTGTTTCGGACACCATCTTCAATGCACATCTTCAAACTCTCAGCTTTTCTGATTGTCCGAGACTTGCATAGTTCCCCCCATTGTCAATTGTCTTGCACTTGTTGACTTCATTACATGTGAAAAACTGCAACGTATTTGAGATTCCCGATTTGCTTTTCTTACCATCATTGGATAAACAAAGACTGGAAGGAACCAAAATCGAGAGAATACCTGCTAGCATCAAACATTGTTGTAATCTAAATGAGTTGGTTATAGTCAATTGCAAGAGCCTTCATTCTCTGCCAGAGCTTCCATCTTCTGTTTCCATTCTTTATATATCCAGGTGCCCATCGTTAGAGACTCTGTCAAATACATTGCTTCCAGTCACGCAATGTCCTCTCGAGGATGATGATGAATTTACGTTTTATGATTGCTGGAAGTTGGATCACCATGCACTCAACAACTTGATGAATATGTGCCAAAATAGAATTTTGTACAGGGCAACTATGTCAAAATGTGACGAAATAATAAAGGTATTGTTTTTGTAAGAGTATTTGACATGTGTTCAGTAAGATTTCATACTCAAATTGATTAACCATGGCTTTGGTCCTTGTTTTCAGCAAAAAGTTGGTGGCCATGACGTCAGTTTGTGTTGTCCTGAAATGGAATTCCCGCCTGGTTCGACTATCAATAGGAGAGATCTTCGATAAATATCAAGCTCCCTCAACATTGGTATAATAACACCTTCCTAGGCTTTGCTATGTGTGCTGTTGCTGCATTCGAGGGAAATTGTTCGAAATGTTGTCGTCCTTTGAACTTTCAGTGTAAATTCCATTTAATAGGAAAGAATGGGAAAAGATCCTATTCTCGCATGGGAATTCATAGTAATTTGCTTGAAGAACAAGGTAAAACATTTTTCAGCAACTTGGATCACATGCACGTGTTCTATGCACATGAAGACTACGCTGACAATCTTGATGCAGTAGAGGCATCATTTGACTTCTTTTCAAATGCTTGGTTGAAACCCAGAAAATGTTTGGAGTGTAGTAGTAGTTGCAAAGTGAAAAGGTGTGGGGTTCGCATGTTGTATCTTAAAGATGCAGAGGAGAGGTATTGTTACTAACAATGGGAAAGATGTTGTTGGAGAATCATATGCTTCCACGTCAAATATTGAAACAACAATTGGTCCCAGCTCAGGCTTTTGAGTGTTTGGTCCCTTTTGCCTTTTTTCTTTCGGGTTTCTTGAGATCTTTTCTTTTGTTGGCTCGGTTGTCTCTTTCGGCCATTTTTTTCTCAATCTATTTTTTCATTTTGGAGGAGATGATGGAAAGGTTCAAGACTTTTGGCACTGACAGCTGAACAGGAAGATGTCATTGGAGCGGTTGAAGAGCAGATCGAGCAGGGTTAGAACTGACCTTCTTGGAGAGCTTCTGACCAGATGGCTCTACAAGAAGAGGTCCTTTTTGGATGCAACGACGAACATATGGAAAGTTCTTACTGAATAAACACTCTACTTTCTTCCTATCGAAATGGCACGAGAGGGAGCCACCACTGAGATCAGGCTCCTCCTCTGGAGGGACGGGTTACTCTATTTTGGATCGGACGGCTGCTGCAGACATTGTAAGAGCGGAACTGCCAAGAAGATTTTTATAAATTGTGTTGATTGGGTTTTCGTTCTTGATTTGTGTATTGTTGAGGCCTCACTCACCATCCCTTGACAGTTGGAAATGACTTTGAATAGCAACTGAGCTTAATAGAAGATAGAAAGCTTCAGTGTGTAAAACATGTTTTATTTTCATTATCCTTCCGTTTATAATATGTATATACACATAAACAGACACATCCATAGTGTCAATTTCTATGAATAAGCAAGTTAAAATAGCCAATCATAGAGAATAAGATCCTAAAGACTCATTCCAACAGTAAGATTTACTTCGTTTTTTTATTATTTATTATTTATTATATTTATTTTATATTTATTTCTGGTGTGCAGTTCTAGAAGATAGTGGGGTTTAGAAAGAGTTAAAACAAAACAGGACATTAAAATAAAATAATAAGACATGGAAGTTTGGGAAAAATCGGATTGAACTTTTGAAACTACACATAAACTTTGATTGATGTGTGGTTCATTCGAAATTAGTACACAGATATTTATCAGTTGCACTACATCACAGGTTTTCTTGATATCATAACAAGTGTGGAATTGAAAATGTGTTGTAACTTGAGTTGGTAAGCCAGGCATTGTCGTCAGTGAACGAAAGCTGGCTTGGCCGATGACTGATTAACATCATTGGTTTCGTTTCCTTGTTCGGAAGTTTTCTCATCCTTCACAGCCAACATGACAAGAACCACCAGAAGTGGATAACTCACGGTAGTGAGTGACCAATTCACAATCAACTGCGATAAGAAGGATACTTTCCGCGTATCGACTTGCCATGCAACGGCTGCTCCTGCACTCTGCACTCCCTTGTAAAACCCAACATACCTGAAAACCATTCACACCAAAAATTGTTGAACTTTGCAAAAATAAAAAAATAAAAATTCCCTGACAAACTGTCATTTATGTATGAAACAAAATCGAAACAGATAAAAAAAAAAAAATTCATGTCTAGCCAGATTTACGTGCGTTACCTGCTAAGGGTTTCGGAGTCATCAGCCAGGGCTCCAATTATCCAGTAAACCACACTCTGAAACATGGCATCCAACAAACCATAGCTAAAATACAAGACAAAGGGTCCTGCAAAATCATCACCTGAGTCTTTAAAGTCCAACTTCTCTATCGTCTTTACATCAGCTCGGGTGTATTTGACCTGGTTGGCAAGGCCACCAGCCCAAATCGCAGTGCCGAGAAAACCAACCACCCCAATTCCAAGAAAACCCCGTCTCCTCCTACTCTTGAAGCTGAAGTCCATCAAGTATCCGATCCCAATGGAGCCTATCATCTGTGCACCCCAATAGAACACATTGTTCAACCCTCTAGTCCTCAAGCTAAACAACACCGCATTGACATTATTGAACTGATAAGTGTAAAAGAAGTTGCTGGACCAAGCCGCCGGGGCAATAAGAAGCATTTTCCAATTCATAAACAGCTTGCAGATCTCAACATACTCGGTTGAGACATTAGAGTACTTGATGTTGGTACACCGAGTCCCGTCATCACGAACAACCTTACTTGGGGGCAAAATAGCCAAGGAAAGTAGAGCTCCGAAGGTCATAAAAGACATGAAGGCGATGTAGGTACCATCATTAACAGAAGCAGCCTTGGTTCTGTGATAGTTGAGAATAAACGGTATTAGGCCTCCGATGACACCTCCCATGTTGAAGATGCTCCAGAAAAGGGAGATGTAAGTTCCTTTCCGAGCAGGTGGCGGATAGGAAGTCATGATGGCACCTTGACCTGCCCAGAGGAGGCCTGCGCCAATTCCTAGAATGGCACCAGAGATGATGGCAAATGATTGGTTCTTGTAGTGGTTGTAGTAGAGGAAAGAGCCCGCATAGAGGACATATGTCGAGCAGGCCGAGAGCAAGGTGAGACGGGGGCCTAGGATGTTGTATATGCCACCACCGAGTATGCCAAATACCGCGAAGGTCGTGTAGAGAGCAGTGAGGGAGTTGTCGGATGCCGTAGGGTCAACCTGGCCTCCCCCTCCCATGCCTGAGAGGGCGTTGAACATGCCGGGACAGCAGAAGCAGACTAACCCAATTAGGCTCACTTGCACCAAAGGCGAGTTGTATCGGAACAAGGATTTGGTTGGAACTTCATTTTGGGTGGCTAATTCTTCATCTCCTTCAAAACCCATCTGGGATTTTTGTACCTTTTGCTCTTAGATTTCTGTAAGACATCAATAGAATACAATTTTGTAAAACAATCGACAGAATAAGAGAGTACATCTATTAAGGTGGGAATGTCTAGTTCTCCGCATTTATATGTAAATTTCTTTATAAACAACAAATTTCTTGCGAAAAAATTCAACAAATCTGTAACAGAATCATTCAACAAGCCTACTATACCAGAAAAAATATATATACATATATACATATATATATATAAGTAAATTATGGCATAGCATTTTTGCACAGATCCCACAATTACAAAATGAACTTGTAACAAACACAAATGCATAATATTCTAAGAAGTTATAATTTAATCCCAGAACAAGAAGCAACCACTGAAAAAAGAATTGAGAGACAAAATACCAAAATTATTAAAGATGAAAAGACTTACGTTGTACTCCTCAGAATCACTTAAAGTCAAAGCCTCTTCTTTGTCTGTATCTCACTCCAAAAATGGCAGCAAAAAAGAAAGAGTGAAAAATGAAAACGTGGGATAAAGAGGGGAGGTTAAAGTGAAGAAAAGACTATTGGTATTGGTATTGGGTTTTAGAAGAAGAAGAAGAAAGAAAGAAAACAAAGAAAGAAGAAGACTGGAATCAGAGTGTGAGATTCATGTAATAAAAATCAAAGAGTGATGATTCGGCTTTTATAGAATCGACACCCCCATTATTATTTTTCTTTTTCTTTTTTTTTTTTAATTATTATTATAAAAACAGCATACGAGTCTTTCTATTGGTCTCAACTCTCTCTCTCTCTCTCTCTTTATTTTTATAATTTCATTTTTTGTTTGCAAGGACAATGACAGCGTTGAATTTACTCATGGTTTATTTACGTTAGATAAATGGTTACTGTAAGAAAAAAAGAAAAAAAAAATTGTGTAATTAATAAGGGGACTTTAATCAAGGGAATTAACAGCCGAAACAAAAGGGACAATATCCTAAATGAGTATGTTACAGGCATTACACGGCTGTTCTAACACACTCGAAAGCCAAGAAGCAAGCAAGGTTTATAAAAAAAAAAAAAAAAAGGCAAATTGAGCTGGAAAAATTGCTTTTAATGTTTTGACAACTGTTTTGGAATATTATGTTGTTTAAATAAATAAACAAAAACATGGATATCCGAATTTTGCATGAATATTTGGAAACCAATGAATAAACAAGGGTAATTGGATAGGATTAATTTTAAAAGTAGCACCGTTGGAAAAATATTATTAAAACTAGCACAACTTTTATTTCCTTTCATTGCTAGTACTACCATGTCATTTTTTCTTCTGATTTGTGGGTGTTGGAAAAGTAGCACTGTTGTAAACCATTTTAAGGAGCCATTTTGAGGTCTAAATTTGAGTGGGACCCACTTAGTTAAATTAATAGGTCTTGATATATTTGCGTTCTCCGTCACGAGGAGATCGAAATCATATATTTATACACTCAAAATGGTATTCGGGTGAATGAGAAATTGATGCTCAAAGTGTGCCCATTGGAATAGAATTTTGTTGCAAAGTTGCTTATATATGTGGAGTCCCATATTGTTTAGGCATAAAAGCTTGATGGACTTTATAAGGATTTGCACTTTTGGACTTAGGTAAGATTGTGAACCCAAGATGCACTCTCACGCGCAGGGGGGGATGCAAATCACAGCCCCGGTGGGTTAGGGGCCCAATGTGTGCGCCTGCACGACGTGGGCGAAAGCTTTATATATTTTCTAATAGTGGGACCCAAAAGCTTTTAAGGGATGTCAAATTTCGGGATTACCCCCGCTTCTCACCCGCCCAAATCTCCCTCTAATACCCTAACTTGATTTCAAACCATTTTCAATATTTTAGAGAGAGAACTCCCATTTAGAGAGAGAAAGAGAACGAACGAGAAAGAGAGACCACCACCCCATGGAAACCGTCGAAAACAGCTAGGAAACTGTCCGAAATCACCACTCACGCCCTCTATAAAGCTTTTAGAACTTTCTAATGGGTGAAAAATCTTCTAAACCCACCCAAACCCAGTTGAAAATTCTTGAGTCTCCCATGTCTAAACCCATGAAGTTGGCAGAGAAAAACATTACTCCCAAAAGGAGGTCTTCCCGACTAATGGCTTCGGCAGAGAAAAGGCCACTGACAACAAAAAATCCTAAAAAACCGACGCCAGAGAAGACAAAAAAGGGCGCTCGAGGAAGGGTTGTAGAGAAAGCAGATGCAAATCGAAGTTAACGAATCCAAGAAGGTGAAAAGAATCCTAGAAGAGAAGAAGAACGCGAATGCTGAAGGTGTAAAAATTTTGCATTTTTAATTAATTTTTTAAAAAATTTGTATTTTTAATAGACATTTGGTAAAACTGTGCATTTTTAATGAGGACGTTTGCATTTTTGATTGATTATATAAATTTTTTTTTTTTGCATTTTTATGTGTTTTTTTATGAGATTCTGCATTTCTAATTAGTTTGTTGAAAAAAATTTGCAAAAAAAAAAAAAACATAAACTTTGTATTTTTATTTGATTTTGTGACATAAACTAAAAGTTTGTTGGTTTGGTATTTGGATATTTAAAGGAAAATTGAGTGTATTGGTTGATATAAATTTTTGGTTGCCAAAGGTGTTTGGGTTTGTGTTGATGTTTGGTTAATTGTTGGTGATATTGAAAAATGCAGTTGTGTGTTTATTTATTTGAGATCATCTTGTAATTTTACCCATAGGTCATTTTTATGATGACTTGATGGTCATCAATTTAATTACTCAGAATTTTATTATTTTCGGTAGGTCATTTTTATGATTACTTGTGGTCATAAATATAATTACTCTCTTGTAATACCATTACCACATGTTCAGTATGTTCGATGCGTACCGGATTCTGAGATTACATGTGCGAAAAGAAATACTTTCATTAACATTACAGAGACTTGTAAAAACTTGAAAGAGTGATTGTCACCCTGACAGTACCAGGGAGTGATCCACCAACCATGCATTAAGAAATTTCTGAAGTTAAAGATGCTTGGCTGGGCTAGGCAGGTATTGCACAATATAGTAATGCGTTTGACGGATCACTCAGGAATGGGTGATGCTCTGTGGTTTGAGGTTGACGAAAACCTGGGCAATTTTCCATTAACAAGTTTTGCCTGATAACGGCATGAAATATGTAGGGTCTACCTATCTCGTACCGGCAGTTGATAACCGACTAATGAGTACATATTTTTCTACATTACGAGCCGTGTCGAGAGAACATTTGGAGGTGCAGTTATTGAATGTAAAATTTGACAATGACAACAATGCTGTCAAGCTTTGCTTACTGTACATGATATTTTGCATTCCTCTTGCAAATGTAAATTCCGTGAAAATAGACCCGAAATATTTTGCCATAGCCAATAACTTGGAGGTGTTCAATGCATTTCTTTAGGGTGTGCTCTCATGGGAGGCAACCGAATTGCAATATGTAATGCAGTTGAAAATAGGCTGTCTTCAAAGAGAAGACCATTAAAGAAGTCTGATAAAGTGCATTATAGAATTACGTGCTTTCCTTATGCCTTACTCATTTGGGCATATGAGAGCATCCCAACAATAGCAGGCAAATTCACGACCAAGCACGTTGGGGCCAATCCTCGTATGCCGTCAGGGACCTCTATGGATAATGTGAAGTTTGATGCTATGATGTCGGCTTTAACCACTGTTGGCAAGAAACATGTAATTTCTATACTATATTATTATTACTGTTAGTGTCAATACAAGTATTGATCATTTACATAATGACTGGATGGTAATTTTTGTAATGACCATACTTTTGTTAGTGTCAATATTAGGTTGGCCATTTTATATAATATCCTGTGGTAATTTTTTATTGAATCAAATGTGTGCAGCCACAGTGTTTTGTGATGATGCCAGCTGACAAAGAGTTGAACAAGCCATGTGTAGCGTAACTATATTTGAAGAACCTTACGGTTGTGCCTCAGGCACCTTATAAGACACTTGTCACGCAATGTAGTACCGCGACAAACTCCGATTGGCTGGAGTTTCAAAAAGTGATTTGAAGAAAGGTCGAGTCAATGAACAAAAAATTAAACAAGCTGAAAAAAGAACAGAAGAAGTCCAGAAAGCTCTTGCGTAGGGTTCTAAAATTGTTATATAACCTCAATGACAATGTTGAGGGGAATCCAACCACTGTATACCATGTGAGCTACAGGCACAAGAGGAATGTTCATAACGATGTTTCGGATGCCATGAAGACTGATTCTGATGACCTCTGATTCGACCCTTAAGATGATGGCTTCCTCATGAAGACTGATTCTGATGACCTCTGATTCGACCTTTAAAATGATGACTTCCTCGACTCTAACATCGGTGTCGTTGCGGATAAAGATGTGAAGGTAGCTATGGACTTCTTAAATGCTGATAAGATGATTGTTTGTAGTTGTCGGTAATTTCTATGATGACCACACGACAATTAATATAATAACCACTGATGTTTTTCCTTTTTGTAGGAAGAAAAAAATGAAGAGAAAGAAGATGAAGATCAGGATGAGGAAGAGGAAGAAAATGAAGATGACAAGCGAGAAAACAATGAGGTAATCTTGAAAAATTCTATGTCGAGTATATCTTATATGTAGATGGTCATTTCTATAATGACTCATGGTAATTGGTTGATATAATAATGACCAACTGGTAATTTCTGCAATGACCCATGGTAATTGATATAATAATGACCAACTGGTCATTTCTGTAATGACCCATCGTAATTGATATAATAACGACCAACTGGTCATTTCTGTAATGACCCATGGTAATGACCGTTGATGTGTTCCCCTTTTACAGGAAGATGAAGATGAAGAGAAAGAAGTTAAAGAAGATGACGATGACGAAGGAGAAAATGATAAGGTAATCCTAAAAATAATGATAAGGTAATCCTAAAAATTTATGTGTTGGGTATACCTTATATACAGATGGTCATTTCTGTAATGACGAACTTGTAATTTTTATTATGACCTAACTGTAAAATTATATAGGAAAAAGATAAAGCGTATGAAGAAGAAGGAGAGGAGGGAGAAGCCAAGGAAAATTAGGAGAAAAAGTATGAAAACGGCAAGGAAAGCAGGAGGAGAAAAAAGTTGAAGCAGTCAAGGAAAAAGAGGAGGAGAAAAAGGATGAAGAAGCCAAGGGAGAATAGGAGGAGAGAAATAATGAAGAAGCAGCCATAAAACAAGATAAGGATGAGAGAAAGAATGAAGAAGCAGCCAAGGAACAAGAAGATAACATAAATGATCAGATTGTTACACAGGTACTAATTTCTGTAACAAACAAACATAGTCATTTTGATTGTTACCTACAAGTCATAATTGTTTTACCTGTTTGATATTTGTCATTTATAGATCCCTAAACAGAAGAGGTCTAGACTTTTAAGGCTTGGACAAAAGAGGTCTGAACCTATGGTTGAGAGTGACTCAGCAACTCATGCTCCGACGAAGATGGTCAAAGTTTATGCCCTCCCACAAGGTCTCCCAGATGAATGTCCTAAAAAGAACCTAGAGCAGTTCAGGGTGCGGATAAAGAAATGGTTACTGAAGAAACCTCCTCAAGGGTAATTTGGTTGTGACGAAGAAATGTCCTTTTGCTTTGAAAATGATATTCAATATTGTGCTTATTAATTTAATTGTTTTTTTTAGTAAACGGCCTACTCGATACATCGCAAAATATGAGACGTTAGACAAACCCCATGACCTCGGATCTATGGTAGTTGAAAAAAAAAAGTTAGTTTTATGAGTTGGCAATCTCTCCTGTGTGGCTCTAAGTTGAAGTAAGTAGTCATTTTGTTTGACCATGTAGACAATTTTTGTTGACCTTATATGAAGTAAGTAATTTTTGTGCTGACTCGTACTGTTTTGCACTTTGCTTCTAGTTTATGTATTTAGCACATTGATATTGCATTCTACTATCTGAGAAAGAAGATCATGCATTTCTCCGAACTGCTATAACTATAGGCCACAACAGTAGACACATTTTTTAATATCAAGATTTATGCATTGTAGCCTTCTACAAGAAAGCACTACATATATTTGATTGGGGATCGTATGATTCTTTACTTAAGATTATACATGGCGTGTCTATCCATTGTGGTTTGTCATGGTTTGAGGTAAATACTGTGCTAATCCCAATGCACTTGGAATATTTGAAATATTGGGTATTAACAAAGCTCGACCTTCTAAATTGGACCATTGAAATGTACGACTCTCTGAATTCTGAAGGCCCTCACAATGACAAGGTCTGAGAAGTATTAGAATATATGTCTAAGTTTATTCCGATGCTGGTTGAGAGGAATAGTTTATTCGAATTCAAACCAAGGAACCTTCCGAGAACTGACCCAATACCTGTCAGTATTATGCAAGATATTCCTCTACAAGAAAATGGATGAGTTAATGTATTGATAATATATTCCTACAACCTTCTTAATAGTGATAATGATGTAGTTTGTGATTCCTTCTCATTTGTGAACCGTGAAGCAGGGGTGACTGTAGCATTTTTAACCATTAAAAATGATGAATGCTTGATAAAAGAGAGGAACATCCGTTATTCGGTTATTCAGGGACGCATGAATATGTTTCGGGAGTGGTTAACATGTTATATGTGGTCTTATGTAAAGAGAAAGGTTGAAGACAATTACAAAGTGATGAGGAGGTGGATATGATGGATTTCTAAATAACTTTTTTTTATAATGTTTTTATATTTCCATTATGTAAATAGCCTCATTATGTTCTTCATTAGAGACCATTTTTAAAGTTTTAGAACTCCGTTTATTGTAACATGTAATGGTTAACATATTATCGTTACTCTCCAATATATTTTTGTTAAACCATTAGCACTGAGAAGGTCATAATGAAATTGATCTGTTAGTCATTATGAAAATGATCATTTGTGTTAAACTATCAAATATTAAACAAATATTTTTTTTTTTTCATTATAGACAACGTATAACAAATCCCATTTGTGTTTTAGAACCCCTGTTGTTACGTTAATTTCAAGATATATGTGTTACACCATTAGTACTGAGAAGTTCATAATGAAATTGACATGTTGATCATTATTAAAATGTCCATTTGTATTAAACTATCAAATGTTTAGCAAATCCTTTTTTTTCATTATAGACAACGTATGACAACTCTCATTTATGTTTTAGAACCCCGGTTGTTACGTAAATTTGAAGATATATGTGTCACATAATTCCCACTGAGAAGGTCATAATAAAATTGACCTGTTGGTCATTATGAAAATGACCATTTTAGTTAAACCGTCAAATGTTATGCAAATCTTTTTTTTTTTTTCCATTATAGACAATGTATGACAACTCTCATTTGGGTTTTAGAACCCTGTTGTTACGTCAATTTGAAGATATATGTATCACACAATTAGCACAGAGAAGGTCATAATAAAATTAACATGTTGGTTATTATGAAAGCAACCATTTCAGTTAAACCGTCAAATGTTAAGCAAATCTATTTTTTTTTCCATTATAGACAACGTATGATAACTCTCATTTGTGTTTTAGAACCCCTATTGTTATGTCAATTTCAAGATATATGTATCACACCATTAGTACTGAGAAGTTCATAATGAAATTGACATGTTGGTCATTATGAAAATGATTATTTGTGTTAAACTGTCAAATGTTTAGCAAATCCTTTTTTTTCCATTATAGACAATGTATGACAACTCTCATTTGTGTTTTAGAACCCCTTTTGCTACGTCAATTTGAAGATATATGTATCACACAATTAGCACTGAGAAGGTTATAATAAAATTGACCTGTTGGTCATTATGAAAATGAGCATTTGTGTTAAACTGTCAAATGTTATACAAATCTATGGTTTTTTTCATTATAGACAAAGTATGACAACTCCCATTTGTGTTTTGAATCCCTGTTGTTACGTCAATTTTAATATATTTTATCGAACCATTAGTACTGAGAATGTTATAATGAAATTGACCTGTTGGTCATTATGAAAGACCATTTGTGTTAAACTGTCAAATGTTATGCAAATCTTTTTTTCATTATAGACAACGTATGACAACTCTCATTTGTATTTTAGAACCCCTATTGTTAAGTCAATGTCAAGATATATGTATCACATTATTAGTACTGATAAGGTCATAATGAAATTGACATGTTGGTCATTATGAAAATGATCATTTGTGTTAAACTGTCAAATGTTTAGCAAATCCTTTTTTTTCATTATAGACAATGTATGACAACTCTCATTTGTGTTTTAGAACCCCTGTTGCTACGTCAATTTGAAGATATATGTGTCACACAATTAGCACTGAGAAAGTCATAATAAAATTGATCTGTTGGTCATTATGAAAATGACCATTTCAATTAAACCATCAAATGTTAAGCAAATCTATTTTTTTCCCATCATAAACAACGTATGATAAGTCTAATTTATGTTTTAGAATCCCTGTTGTTCTATCAATTTCAAGATATATGAGTCACACAATTAGCACTGAGAAGGTCAAAATGAAATTGACCTGTTGGTCATTATGAGAAGACCATTTTGGTTAAACTGTCAAATGTTAAGCAAATCATTTTTTTTTTCATTATAGACAATATATGACAACTCCCATTTGTGTTTTAAAACCCCTGTTGTTATGTTAATTTCAAGATATATGTGTCACACAATTAGCACTGAGAAGGTCATAATGAAATTGATCTGTTGGTCATTATGAACGTCAATTTTAATATATTTTTGTCAAACCATTAGCACCGATAAGATCATAATGAAATTGACCTGTTGGTCATTATGAAAATGACAATTTTTATTAAACTGTCAAATGTTAGGCATATACAGATAACCAAACACAATCAGTCATAATACCTAAATAAGAAACCCACAAACGTAGTATTTAAAATCAATGACATAAAGTTATAACAAAGTATGCGTAACTGCAGATACAAAATAGTGATAAAACCATCATATTACGGTGCTCTGAGATGTGGAAGATCTCTACAACCTTGTTGTTGGGCCTATGTGTAATGGTACTGGGTTAGTACAAGTTTTCCGGTTGTGTCCATAGCCATGACATCTGTTGTACCGAATAGTCTCCAGTTCCTCACATTAGGACAAAATCCTAGTAACCCTTGGCCTTTTGGGACCACGCTTCGTCTTGGGAGGATTGACAACTTAGGATCTCACTTCTTCAAAAACATCCCACCCCTCGGCACTACCAATCGAATGGACTACAGGTTCATAGACTGCATAAAGAGCCTCTTTCATGTAGTAATGGGAACAATAATTATATGGATCAATTCGTTTGTCGTTATAGATGGCCATAGCATGAGGACAAGGAATTTGATCCACCTGAAAGCGTTTGCAGGTACAGGTCCTTTCTCTCATATCCACAATCCAGGTCTGAGCAGCCTTGTTAGTAATGGCGTACTCAAACTGATCAGCTGGCTGAGGCTGTAAAAAAAAGGAAGTTGAACACATTAGTTTCTTTGAATTCATTATCAAAATTACTTTAATATATTTTTGTCAAACCATTAGCACTAAGAAGATCATAATGAAATTGACCTGTTGGTCATTATGAAAATAAGCATTTGTGTTAAACTGTCAAATGTTATGCAAATCTATGATTTTTTTCATTATAGACAACGTATGACAACTCCCATTTGTGTTTTAGAATCCCTGTTGTTACGTCAATTTTAATATATTTTATCGAACCATTAATACTGAGAATGTTATAATAAAATTGACATGTTGGTTATTATGAAAGACCATTTGTGTTAAACTGTCAAATGTTATACAAATCTTTTTTTTCATTATAGACAACGTATGATAACTCTCATTTGTGTTTTAGAATCCCTATTGTTACGTCAATGTCAAGATATATGTATCACATTATTAGCACTGATAAGGTCATAATGAAATTGACCTGTTAGTCATTATGAAAATGACAATTTTGTTAAACTATCAAATGTTACGCAAATCTTTTTTTTTCCCATTATAGTCAATATCATAATTACCGTTTGATCAAAATATTATTGACTGGTTAGGTCATCATAATGATGACCAAAAGGTCATTATGTTGTTTACCATAAGTACTATTGAAAATTTTTCAGAATGGGAAATATTATAGTAAGAAACCAAAAAAACACAAGAAATCTATCTTACTACCCACAGGTGCTATAGGGAGACAACAGATGTTGTAAGATCTTACCCTCAAAAGTTTAACATAGTCATTTTTTATATTGTAATTCAAAACACAAACCCATTTAAAGCATATAAAAACAACTAAAACCAAAGAACAAGTAGCATCAACTCGGATCTGTACCTGATCTAAGCTAGAACATGACTGATGCATAGTGGGCAGAGCGGCAAGTGGACCAGGAGATGAGCTGCAACCTTCTTCAACTATGGTGAAGATAGAGAGAGTGAGGTGAATAGAGTGAACAAGGATGGAAAGATATTTGTTGGATTTAGAGTGAAACAGCTGAGCTCGGATATTCAACAATGGTGAAGAGAGAGTGCGTGAGGTTAGGGTGAGAGGAAAATGAGGGGAAAAAATGAGATATAGAAGGAGGACTTATATATTGTGGGTGGGGGGGGAGGAGGAAAGTGAGAAAAATGAAGGGTTTAGATTGATTGAGGACATTTCTGACTTTTTACAGTCAGCTCAATTAATGATGATGACGTGACAGTGCTAGCAATAAAAAGAAATAAAAATGGTGCTAACTTTAATTATATTTTTCCTACAGGGGCTATTTTTGAAATTAACTTTAATTGGATATCTCAGCGTTGATACTAGTTTTGTTGCTTTACTTATGGAGGTTGAATTATTATTATTATTTTGCTTAAATCTAAATACGAAAATTGATTTCTAAAATGGGTTACACATCTAATCCTATTTTAATTCATAAATTTTGAAACATCATATAACCAATTATCAAATTATCAATCTATCTTATAATAACTTTTTGGGTAATTCTACAATGAAACTCTTCAACTTTACCTCGGTAAAATTTTTTGACTGCCAGATCAGCTTTCAACGGCTTAGATTGAAAAAATACACCAAAAGATCATTAACCCTACCACACCTGATTCTTCCTTTACAAAACATTTCATAAAAATTTATATAAAAAAAAAAGCCACTCTGTCGCCACCGCCGCCTCTAGCTGTAATTTGCCGCGCCGGAGTAGAATTCTCCGATTGAGCAGGTCGCGCTCACGGTTCCGATCGCTCACGATCCGTCCCTCCCGGCCATCACGTTCGAACATGGACTCTCGGGATCGTCGTTCACTCCCTCCTCTCCTCCTCCCAAACATCGGCGACGAAGGCCACGGAGAATTGCAAAAAATTTGTGCGACCCCAACCCATCGTCATCACCGGCTCGCCTTCTCCATCACGACAGTGCAAAGATCATGATCGCAATCTCGATCGGCCATATCCGCGCCGGCTAAGGGGGGTGGACTGCGCTGGTTTTTCAGATCAGTCAACCATGGGTCGCGGCCCGAATCACCCTCTGCCATGGGTCGCCGCCATCGCCTGGAACTGGCAGTTTCGGAGCGGTCTCACGCCACCCAGGCCGTCGATCGTGCCACCCAAGCTGCCGATTGCCCACCGCCACCGGAGCCATCCAGGCCAACCTCTGCCACCGCCCCTCCCTAAAGGCCACCAGAGTTCTTAGCCGATTTGTTTTTTTTTTTATTTTTAAATTTTTTATTTCGACATGGAGTTTTTTTATGTGTGGGAGGATTTTATTTTTAACATGGTGCTCTCAGAGTCTTTTTAACCTATAGATTCAAATCAAAGGGTAGGAATTTTTACCCTATCGTAGAATTTCCCTAACTTTTTTTTTTTGTCTAAAATATAATTTGAAAATGGATAGTAGTTACTAGGTCAGGATCAAACGCGTTTTGAGAATTTACACTATCAAAATTAAAATCTTTAACAAAAGGTTCTGCAATATGAAAATTATAAAATTAACCTTGATTAGAATGCATTTTTGTTCTTTATGTGTTAATTACCATCTTTTTTTTAACAGTGTTTATTAGATGGAAGGACTAATATGAAAGAAATTAATAGTTTAAGAAGTATATTGAGATTTGACCTAAATTATTTTTAAACGAATTTTTATATATATAATATTTATTTTTTTTATTTTTTTGTTGAGAAGTATTCAATTTAAAACAAACTTATTGGATATTGGAGCAAGTGATCAATTTGAACGTGATAGATATGTTTGGAATATAGAGGGTGACATATTAACGTTTTCCTTTTTGTGTCAAAGCTTAATAAAAGGTAGGGACCAACTACCTTTGTTTTGTTAAAATAATTATAAGTATTCATTAATTAAAATATTTTCTTGTTTAATGGAAATAGATTTCTATTAAACATATTCATAAGTTAATTAGAGTAAAATGAAGGAGGTGGATAAGCCCAAAAAATTAGAAGTCATATGTGTGGTAATGAATTTTTGTCCTTAGTTTTGGGCTACATATGGTGCTTTCACAAACTGACAATTGTCCATTGATAGATATAGGCTCTATAATTTTATTAGATATAAATATTTTCTTTGACAGAAAAATGGTTAAAAAGTCAAATTTTTGAACAGCAAGGACTCCAAACCTCTAAATATATATATATATAACGGTATAGATTTATAGACGTAACTTTCTATGAACATATATGTAATTATCAATTGATTTATACATTATATTATGTAAATTCATGTATAATATTGTATTATTAGTGCAAAGATTAACTTATAAAAAAATTACAAATGGTTAACAAAATATACAGGATATGAAACTAAATTTATATATACATATATAAAATCATGTGGATCTCGAGTCTCATCACTGGTGGTAGTGATTTGGTGACAAGAAATATTTATTTAAAGTTTTTGCTTATATCAGGTCTCAGTTTCGTGCAGTGACGCACACAGAGTCTATCTTGTAGTGAAGACTAAGGATTAGGTTTTTTATTATCCTATCAGTGCGATCAGTAGACTCACTTAATAACCACTGGGACGGGAGTGTAAAGAAAATGTGATTATAGGTCTCGAGAATATACAGTGCACATAAAAACCATCACGTTAGGATAGGCAGTATCTTATCTTGTGGTGGACCACCAATTTGAATTAGTAGATCAAAATTGAAATCTCATTTGTTTTCTATCTACTTGTCTGGCTTGACTTGAGTGAATTTTTTGTACGCTGCTTTCAAAGCAGTTTTCATTCATGCGTAACTGAAAAATCTTCCAAACTCTTTATAATAAATAAATAAATAATTTAATTAAATAAATCAAAATGAAATAAAATAAAATGAAAATGAAATTTTTTTTCGGTAAATTAAAAATAAATTAAGTAAACAAAGAAGAATCTTTAAAACATATAGACAGCAGAAGCAAGAAGACGACACCAATTAGAGAATGGACTGCAGATTATACAAATATATGAATCTTGTTTTCTTTCGTTTTGTTTTGTTTTGTTTTGTTTTTTTATAATTTGCCATCAATTATATCAACGACAAGCCGGCCAGCCGGCTGCAAAAAAAGATTGCTTTTCCGGGGAAAAAAAAAAAAAAAAATCCTAATTTTTTTTCGTAACAATGCACATACTAGTTTGGTGTGGTCACGCAAGAATAATTTTGAAGGGGGCGTTTTGGCCATGAATCTGGATCCTTATAATCCCTTTTCAATTCGAAATTCAAACTATTCAACCTACTACAAGAGTCAATGGGTTAAGTAAACTACTTGAGTTAGGGTTGAGTTCACTTTTCTAAATGCATGGGAGCTAATCCTCCAATTTTATAATGTGTAGTTTTCATAATGACATAATCTTTAGTTAATGTGATGCTTGATACATGAAGGGTTAAAATTGAATGATGAAGGACGAACCCCAACACCAATAATCAAGCGTATGTGTGTCTTGGGGGGGGGGGGGGGGGGGGGAGGGGGGCGCGGTGGTGATGGGGGGTTTAAGCCTATGATTGGCGAAACCATCTAAAAAAAATAACTCAACTCAATTTTTGTTTTTTTTTTCCTGAAAAGTTAATTAATTTCACTATTTATCAGTTCTAGTCATAATTTTATATATATAAGTCCAAATGAGATGAAATTTTTTTAATTACATAAAATTTCGAGACAGACAAGTAATATCTATATTAATATTTTTTTTTGAAAAAAAAAAATAATGACATGATAATGACATTTGTTTTATTGTTATGAACTTTATGGACACCATTTTACTTGTTTGAAAGAAAACCTATCAGATTTTGAATATATGATTGAATCTATGATTTAAGATCACGAATCCTATTCCCACCTATGGAGCTATCGTAATAGAGACATAATAATAGCAATCTAGCACTGCAACTAATGACATAATAACTGTACAATCAAAGAATAAAAAATATTCATACCCATATCGTTAAGATAATAATGTAACACAATATATAATTATATAATATAAACAGAAAAATAGAAAAGAGAATGTTAACAATGTCATTTTTTCAATGAATCGTAAATTGAGCAAGTAATGATTAAATTAGAAACGAAATGTTAGTTCTTTAACAATGTCATTATCTTTATTAACAAAGCCATTATCTTATGATTTGGAGTACACCGAATGACATTAGAAACTAAAAATGGAATAAAAGTAGTTAATATTAGACAAATAATTAAATTAGCCATCTTTTGTACAACTTACATAATCATCATGAGTATGAGAAGAAATATATATATATATATATATATATGCATCATAACGTTAATGACATTGTGCAACAAACATAATGACATGATAATTGATGAGGACACGTCTACTAAGAACCTCGAAGTTGAAGAATCAATCAAAGTTCCCGTGGGTTCGGTAACAAGAGCTTGAGCTAAACACTTCAAGAAAGAACTCAACAATTTAATTCGGAGGGTTTAGCAAGAGGATTTGGGCGTGTGCACCAATGAGGGACAACAAAGGTTGGTCGACCTCATCAAGGTCAATTCGGATCAAGAAGATCAGCTATACAAATCCATATAATAGGTGTGTGAATCAAGAAAGAGAAACTCAAAACTATTTAGTTTCTTTTTCTTTATTAGCTCATTAGTCCGCTTTCCTTTTTTATATTTTTTACGTGTACAACCATTTATTTTTGTTAGATTATTTTTGTTTCCTTTTTCTATTTTAGGCAAGTAAAAGCTATTATTACCATATTTTAACATTAGTTAAGAAGCAACGTAATTAAGCTATTTTAGGAACTTTCTTTGTAATAATTTAGCCTATTAATAGCCGCCTATGGAAAATAAAGAAGGAGATAATTCATTCAGAGATTTGAGAGTTTTTCTCTTTGGTTCTTTAAAAAACTATTCGAACTTATCAAGAATTATTCTTGTGGCGTTCAACAATAACTTATCAAACAAATTTTCATCACTATTTGTGGTATCTACAATATACCAAGGTTCTTATTTCGTTATAAACAACGGGTCGATGTTCCATTCAAATCTGATCGTAGAATGACTTGGGTTCCTAATTGTGTTCGGGTCTCGTTATTCTTGACGAGTTTCATATTATTTGGTATCAGAGCAAGATTCTAGCCTCAAGTTTGCTTATCCTTTTTGTTTTTCAGCCTAGTTTTCCAATCTCTTTCCAAACTTTAGTTGGCCGAACTTCCCTTTTCTTTTCGGTCGAATTTTTTTTCCTCTTTTCCTTGCTGTAGCTTTAATTTCAGTTCTTGATATAGCCAAAAAAAAAAAACGTCAAAAGAAGAAGAAGAAGAAGAAAAAGAAGAATAATTGAATCTGATTGAGTTTCTTTTGAAAAAAAAAAAATTAGTGTGACATATATTCTTATTGGAAATTCTTGTTGGAAAATTCGCGTGACACATTCGGTGTCCTTAAAATCAAAATCTCATTGGTAAGTTGCGAATTAATTGTTGCTGGAAATTCTTGTTCTTGTTTGATTAGTTTGATAAGAGCTAAAATAGAATTACCATGAGTGGGAAAAGGCAAGAGTGTGAGATTATTTGAGGATAAAATCCGAATATTTTGTATGAAAAACACGAGTGTTGAGTGAAACATAATCCTTGAGTGAAATACGAGTAGAGGGAATTGTTAGGTCCTTTTTTTTTTTTTCTTTTTAAAACTTATCTCTTGCAGAAATCATGTCTCAACCCGACCATGAGGAAGCTCAAAGAGGGGCGGATCCTAAGCTATACGAGGAAGCTAAATGAATGGTTGGATAGAATAGAAAATGGCAATCAGCGGCAGCCACAAATGGCTTCCAATGTGCATAGGAGGGAAAGAGTTCAACCGAGACATGTCGCGGAGGACTTTGAGGAGTTCAACGAGGGCGGTTTTGAGGAGGAGGATGATAAACGCTCGGTGGGCAGCTTTAGGAGGTTTGTGTGACGACCCGCCTAGCGCCGGCCGTTACCATACATTCTTACATAATAATATATGAAAATTTAGACAGAATTTTTTTTTTTTTTTTTTATACAACTGATAAGTATTGTTTAACTTGGAAATTTCATAATAAACACTTATATCCATACATGTACTTATACATAATTACTTATAGCGGAAATGTGTTTTTTGTACTTAAATACAGCATATTTAGCGTAGCATAATTTAACAAAAAGAAACGTAGTGATTCCGTCCCACAGTTTCACAGCTTTGCCTTGCCATGCTCCACCGCCTTGTATCAAGAAATACCGCAAGGTTGCTTACCTACAGCATAAACTTAAAACATGAGCTTTCGCTCAGCAAGCACAACTATTTATCCACAAAACATATCATGATAACATAATGCATGAACCATTTATGGTCAATTTCTATTTTCATAAGTTAGCATAGATTTTGGGCCCTTACATAACTTAACATGAATGTACGTACCGTGGCGCGCTGCCATGGAGTGGTTGGGGCGGCCAGCCCTATCCAACTCAAACCATGAACCAAACCCGACCTGACGCGGGTCGATACGACATATAGCATTTTGCTTGTATTAAAAGTCTTGTTCTTGTCTTATTTCATACTTGAAATATTGTTTCATATTCATAACCAGTTTCTTAACTGAAGCTGGGATTTCATATTTTACCAACTCGTTATTCTTTAATGAGCATACTTCGTGATGTCATAATATCACATTTCTCATCATATGAACATACATACTATAAACATACATACATGAACTTGAAAACTTACATGCAATACATTCATCATTTCTTGCATACATCCATGTCATTCGTACTTTAATATTTATCATATCTTAAAAATGTACATACATACATATCATAAATATTTCTTATACACATAACATTATAAACTTGATATCATACAGGCCATAATGTTTTATCATGCTTATATCATTATAAACTTGAAAGCATTCAACAAACAAATTTTGTTTATGCTGTAGGCGGAGTCGTACTTACCGTTACTGCGCCTTGAATCACAATCCTTCACTCAAACAGGTCGTTTCCCTGTTTTCAAGAAAATCATAGGATGAGTATCTTCCTATCATAATAACATAATGATTCTAATTGCTAACAACCATTCCTAAATTTCAACTCCTTTTTGAAATTTAGTAAAAACTCTAATTATTTTGAAAATCGGATTCCAAAACCAATTCATAAAGTTTAGTTCTTTTCTCACAAATCTGTTTCGAATTTGGAAAAGTTTTCTTCATTAAAGTTGTAGATCTTGAAGTCTCCTACAACTTTTGTTTTAACCTCAAACTTCAAATCTGCCTTTAACATGCTTATTTTTGCCTTATAAAATTTTTCGACCAAACTTACTGCTCATAATTTGGTCTCGGGTTTTTATAGAAATAAAGGTCTTAAAAGCCTTATTTTCAAAAACTGGCCACGTTGGCCCCTAGGATTTTCCCTCCTCTACAACTTTGCAGTTTTAACTTTTTTAAGATTCGGCCTCTAAAGGCCTCTAAATGTTATTTCAGAAAAACTGCTCGGATAGAGACTTAATCAAGCATACAAAAACCCTAGTGCATGTATCTTACAAATTTAAACTCTTGCTTAATCATACTAATCATTCTCTTAATTCATAAATGGAGAACTAGAGGATGACAATATTTACCTCAAGTTTCTCTGATAAAGTTCTTAATCTAGGGTAATTGAAAATTCTCTCACACTAAACCGAAAATCTTTTCTAGTTTTCTTTTCTTTCTTTTCTTTCTTTTCTTTGCTCGGTTTCTATGGCAGGGTTGGGAGGAGTTTGTGCTGCTCAAGGTTGTGTGTGTGTGTTGGCTAACCAAATGATACAATAGCACCTTCACCTATTTATAGATGAAGCATAAGTTTTGAATTTGCTTATCAATCCCTAGAAGTATAACAATTGGCTCCTTAGTCCTTGGAGGAAGCCAATTTGAGTTTGTTTCCTTGAAGGGTGGCCGGTCACCCTTGTGCTTCTCATGCCACTAACCCAAGCTAGGGTTGCTTACTCATGTGGCCTAGGGACCATGAGGTGTCCCTTCCTTGGTGTGGCCGGCCTTAGGTGTTAGTTGTGCAAGCCTTTGCTTGCCAACAAGCAAAGCTAGTACGCTTACCAAGCTTGCCTAAGTGCATTAGGTGTCAAGCCCTAAAGGAGTTCAAGAAATCAATCTTTGGTAATTTAGGCAATAGTCCTTGAAGCCAATTTATTTTCCTCCTTGGTCCCTATGTGTTGGCCGGCCATACTTCCCCCAAAATGCCAAGCAAGCTTAGCTAGGTTTGCTTGCTCATCAAGGCTACATTTGAGGTGGCACTTCCTTGGTGTGGCCGGTCCTAGGGTGAGGTGTGCAAGGCTTGGCTTGCCAAGAAGGCTAGGCTAGGAACCTAGGGTGTTGGCTCATCAAAGCTAGGCCAAAGATGTGTCTTTCCCTTGGGTGGCCGGTCATGGTGTGATCTTGGCTTGCCAAATAGGTGAAGCTAAGTTTGCTTACTCACCAAGGCTAGACCATGAGGTGTCTAACCAAGGTGATGGCCGGTCATGGTGTCAACTTATCAAGATCTTGGCTTGCCAAGTGTGTAGAGCTAAGCACTCTTACTCACCAAGGCTAGGTTTTTGAGGTGTCACATTCTTGAGGTGGCCGGCCCTTGGGTGGTGGCTTAGTGTGCAAGCCTTGGTTTGCTTGCTCACCAAGGCTACACCATGGTGTGTTACTTCCTTGGGTGGCCGGCCTTTGGTGCCTAGGTGTGCAAGCCTTGGCTTGCCAAGGGTGCAAGGCTAGGGTGTGACTTAGCCAAGCTAGAATCTAGGGTCCCTTATCCTTATTTGGCCGGTTTTTGGTGTAACCAAGTGACACAAATTACCAATTGTTCTTAACACAAAATCAACCAACTAAATTAAAGTGTTAAAACACTAAACTTAGGGTATGATTTGTAAACTTTTATTAACACTTAAAATCTTCTAATTTGCATAATCTTTTTCAAGAACAAGATTACTTGCTCAACAAGCCATGACGTGGCCGTTTCCTATGGTGACACATGGCATAATGGGATTGGTTCTAGCTAGAGTTTTCAAAAACAATCTTAACTTGACATCCTTGATTTCCAACCAAAATAACTAAACTAAAAATGGGTCATTGACTTAATTGAACTAAGAAACTTTACTTAAAAAGTCCCTGGTTCAAAAATTTACATAATTGCTGATAAGTTTACAATTTTCTTTAAAATTGCACATTGGCCCCTAAAGGCAAAATATTTGCACTTTAGTCCCTATGACTTGGCCAATTTTGGTTAAGCCTTTAAACATCAAATTTTTACTAAATCCTTCCTTAAAAGAATTTTTAGCTTCAAAATCATAAACTTTTCTAAATTTGCAAATTGACCCCTAAACATAAAATATTTGCATTTTGGTCCCTGTGAGGTGACCAATCATAGTAATGACACTTGTCATCTGAGGTGTCATCCTTAAAGGCCTGGTTTGGCTTATCTCCCAAATGCAGTCCATTTTTAAAATAACATAAAATCATAAAGCATAAACTTACACCTTTTTCTTTTAACAAAAAGGTCTTAAACTTGCATAACTAACTTATTTGAATCTTTTAACTAAAGATTCAACAACTTTTCATAGAAACATATCATACATATAACATAAATAGACTTTGATTCTTAACAAAAGAAATCATAAGTTTACAAACAAGTTGGTCATTACAGTTTGGATGGATTAAAAGAGATAGGAATCGGGAGGAAAATAATTTAGGCAGCATTAAGATGAAGGTGCCTTCGTTTCAAGGCAAGAATGATCCCAAGGCTTATCTAGAGTGGGAAAAGAAGATGGAGCTAGTTTTTGATTGCCACAACTCCGAAATGAAGAAGGTAAAACTTGCATCCATTGACTTTTCTAACTATGCTATTGTTTGGTGGGATCAATTGGTGTTAAACAGGAGACGAAATAGAGAAATATCGGTGGACACTTGGAAGGAGATGAAAACAGTGATGATGAGGCATTTTGTGCCAAGTCATTATTACCGAAATTTATACAAAAAGCTGCAAAGACTTCGTACCCCCGACTACGTAGGCCATTACCATGTTTACTGAAATTAAATCTCAACTTTAAATATTTAAACTTATTGAAAATTTTAGAATAATTTTTTTTAAACACAACATAAATAAACTAATCCATATAGGTAAACTTCACCATGTATACACATTGCTTGTTTAACAAATTATAAAGTCACACATAATCCTTACATTTAACCGAAGTCTTGAAACATCACATACGTAGCATGGTACAAATTATTTAAACATATATGTATATGTTTATAGTTCAAAAGAGTTTGTGGAAAAGCTACGTAATAGTATCCCACACCACCCTTCACTTGCCGCATCATCTCCATGGCCCACCAAATTAAGGTGCAGGCATCTTACCTACAGTATGAAACATACTAATGAGCTTACGCTCAACAAGTAGAAACTTAATCTCGTAAAAACATAACAAGCATCATATAACTTATGCATGAACCATTTATGATCGATTATGGATCTCTTATTTTCCATTATGGAATTATTATCTTGCTTAACATGTGGGCCCTTTATGTACGTACCAAATGTTCGCAATCCACAGAAAGTAAGGGTTCGCAAGGTTCCTAATAATTCTGGAAATCTTAAAACATACATAATCCTCCACGATCTACGGGAGGTCATAGAAAGTTAGGACTTGTAAGGTCCCTAACAATTCTTGGAATCTTGAAACATACATAATCCTTCATGATCTACGGAAGGTCACAGAAAGTTAGGACTTGCAAGGTCCCTAACAATTCTGGGAATCTTGAAACATCCATAATCCTCCACGATCTACGGGAGGTTGGTACGACCCTCCACTTATCTTGGTTTAGTCTTAGTATTGTTACTTAATTCTTGATGAATATGCTTAAAATCATACTTCCACATGAAGTTTTTAACCAAGACTAGTTCCAAGACTAAAATTCTTTACTTATGATCTTATTAGTCATGATGCATATGATACATAGATATGGCATAACATAAAGATCAATAGCATAAAATAACTTATAGCATGTTTATAAAGCATGACATTATTTTAAAACATGACGTTATCGTAAACTATGGCATAATCGAAAGTGTGTCATAGTCGTAAAGTATGGCATATACATGATCATGGCATATTGGTAAAGACATGACATATACATAAACTTGGCATATCATGAAAACATGACATGACATATACATAAACTTGGCATATCATGAAAACATGTCATACTTGAAAATAATTTACTATTTTTCATACTGTAGGTGAGGTTTGTACTTACAAGCTATCATACACTCTTGTCCTAGCATACCAAAAGGCAAAGCAACATGTTATATTCCTGTTTCCAAACAGAACTTAAGAATTACTCTGCATTATTACTTAGCAATTCATAAGTTATAATATATATTATAACATATTATAAATCGGTCTCCAAACCGACTAATTACCTTCTTAGCTACTATTAACTTAAGTCATATAATTGTTACTATATTCTTAAGTAACTTTTGGTATAAAAAGAGGGTTAAATAATTTCCCTTTATTTAAAACTTAACTTGATTTTTAGTAATTTTGGCCTATTTTTGCTTTAGGTCGATATCTACTGGCTTGATTAACTTTCATAAGAGTTCTTCATATTTATTTCCTTTGCTAAAAAAAATGCCTTGTTTACTTAGAAAATATTTTAACTTCATAAATTAAGTATTTCTTGGCACAATACTTAAAATTATATTTTATAATACATAGTATGTATTTAAGGTTTAAAAATCACTTGTGAAATTCCAATGGATTTAAACCTCTTTTGAAACTGTTTTTATAAAACCATAGTTCTTTTCTAAAAGGGGTCATAAAACCTTAAAACTGCTTTCAAAACTTCTTTTTAATTTAATTGAAAGTATGTGTGCATGAATTTCCTCTTTCATGCACAGTTTTGAAAATCCAGTTCTATCTTTTAATTGGTTTAAAATTTAGAAAAGTTTTCTTCATGGAAGTTGTAGATCTTGTTGAAACCTACAACTTTCATGTTTTCCTAAAGCTTAAATCCATCTCTAGCTTATTCATTTTTCTCCTTGAAGAATTCTGGTTGTGTACAATACCTGGATCGATCAACTTTGAAAACTGATAAAAACAGAGGCCTTTGGAGCCCTTTTTTCAAAAACTGTCCATTTGCCTCTTAGAATTTTCTGTGTTTGTCCAAATTCGGCCTCTAAGGGGCTCAAAATTGAGTTTCTAGAAAATTGTCCAATTTATTTTTCAAAAACTGGCAGTTTGTATTTTGTTGGTTCTTATTTAAAAATCCGCACACCTACCTCGAACGGTTGAAGCCATGAGCCTAAATCATGCAGCGCATCAAGTTCATTCTTAAATTTCAACCATTCACTTATCTCATGTTCTTGAAAAACATAATGTTGATAGCTTACTAATTTACCAAATTGTGTCTTTAGGTTGATTTCGTAACTAACACACATAAGATCTTCATACTTAAACATATGAGAGTATAATCACATCCACATAATCTTAAAACTCATCATAGAACATAAAATCAAACTCATGCTTAGAGCTAGCAAAACAAGATAACCCAAGCATAAATCAACCATTAAAGGCTATAATATAGGAAAATAAGAGAACAAGAGCTTATGCTCTTACATCCCATAACTTGAAATACACTTAAATTCCTCAAACCAAAACTAATCAAAGTTTTAGTTAAGGGATCAAGAATATACCTCTAGAGCTTGAAAGACACTACTACAAAAGTTGACTTACATGACGGAAAATACACGACAGTTTTTGTGAAACCGTCGTCTTAAACAGGATTACACGACGGTTTTATAAAACCATCGTGTAATGATGCACATTACATGACGGTTTTCAGCCAAAACCGTCATGTAATGTTGCATATTACACGATGGTTTTGGCTTGAAACCATCGCGTAATGTTCACGATTTTGCGGCATTTTGCTACTATATTTCTTGATTCAACGACGATGTTAACCGTCGTGTAATATTGAGATACCATGACGGTTATATAACCATATTGGTATCTTCCACGACGTTGGATTACACGACAGTTGGCTAACCGTCGTGTAAACTTTACACGACGGTTAATAACCGTCGTATAATCCTCAATTTTTACTAGTATGAGTTGCTTCTAGGCCTTGAATGAGAAAAATCTTTGCTCTACCTCTCCACAACAAAACCGGCCACCATTTGTTCTTCTATCTCTCTCTCTCTCTTATTATTATTATTATTTTTTAAGCGCTAGAGAGGAAAAGTTGAGAAGGGAACTAAAAGATGGGAAGCTAACTAAATGGTCTAATTCTCACTACCCACTCCTATTTATAGGTGGAATTTCCAAAATTTTCCAAAATTATATTTTTTCTTCAACTTTTTTGAATTACATATTTGGCCTTAAACACAAAATTTTTGCCTTCCAAGTCCCTAAATTAGCCGGCCATGTGGAGTGTTGGAGCGCAAAAAAAAAAAAAAAAAAAAAATCTTCTCAAGCTTGCCCCTTTAATTCTTTCCATAAAAACATTAAATCCAAAAATTTTTGTAATTATCTTCTAATTTCCTTTTCCCCCAAGACAACCAGCCATGTGGAGGATTTGAGCCAAAAATCATTTCATGCTTATCTCTTGGATTTCTTTCCACAAAAACAATAAATCATAAATTGTATATTTATCCACAATTACTTGGCCTCCAAGTAATGCAATGTTTGGCATTCCTCCTAATACGCAGTCCATTTTCTTAATAATACAGATAATACAAATAATATTTTAACTATCAACAGTCCAGTAATATTGAGCTGTAGTCCAGAATTTATCTGTACATAACTGGACCGCGTATAGGTTTTTCTTAGGACTTAAAGCCACTTAATCTTTATTGCTCCAAATATTATTCATGAGTATTCTAAAGTGTTCCTAATTCTTATTCTCAATTCTGCATCCGTAATAACGGTCAGCCACAGTATAATTTCAATACTGTTTAATAAACCGTAATACCGTCTTAATCATGTTATAAATTATCCTAGTCATTCATTGGCCAGAACAATATCATAAATCATGATTCTGCCTTTTTCATCATCACACCTCATACTCATTGAGTCTTATAACACTATAAGTATAACGACCCACCTTACGTAGGCCGTTACATCTTCCATAACATACATAATTACTTACTATATTTACTTAGCGGAAATTCGGACTATATATATATTTTTTCTCATTTGATTCATACACTCACATATAGACATACATATATACATATAGGTATAAGTACTAATTCAAGCACTCGAGTTTGAAACGGAAAATATATAAAACTGCATACATATATAACGACAAAAAGCGTAGTGGTTCCCAGCCCGTAATCTCATAGATAGCTCTGCTGCGCTCCACCGTCTTATATCAAACATTGCCCGTAGGGAGCTTACTTACAGCATAGACGTAAGTCGTGAGCTTTCGCTCAGCAAGTACAACCATTTATCCACATAATGTATCATAATAAAACAATGCATGAACCAATTATGCTTTAATTATGCTTTCTTAAGTTAGCTTATTTTTGGGCCCTTACATACATAAATATACGTACCGTGGCACGCTGCCATGGAATGGTTGGGGCGGCCAGCCCAATCCAACTCAAATCACGGACCAAACCTGACTTAGAGCAGGTCGGTACGACACAAATCTTTCTTAACTTCTCTCATGAACATCATATTCTTAAAATAGTTTCTTACCTGAAACTTAGTCATATTCTTACCATATCGGTTTTCAGTAGTGAATATGCTTCGTGATGTCACAATGAGAATCATAAATCATACCATGACATTTCATAAGCTTTAAAACAAATCATGCATCATATCATTGCATAACTTTAAAACACATCAGGCAAGTAATACAACAAATAGCCTACGCTGTAGGCAGAGTTATACTTACGGTTTTACTAGATCGTAGGTTTGCTACTCCAGCGAGTTGCAACAACAGTTAGTTACCTGTTTACAAAAGACGTAAGATAAGAATCATCCTATCTTACCATAACTTATTACACTTAGTATCGGTATCCAAACCAACCTTTATCCATAATCTTAGTTATATGTCCCCTTACATACAAGATTGATACTCAATTTGGTTACTAATTGTAACCTTAAGCTCTTGATCAAATCAATATAACCAAACATTATCTTGCTTGCTTACTTAAAATAAATCTTAATTACAAGGTTCAGTAGTATCACATTAGGTTACTATGAGTAACCTTGGGTCCAAAACTTATCATTTTGAAATTAGTAACCTCTTTGTGGTTACTATGGGTATCCTTTTATTACCCGGCCCAATTAATTATTTCTTTACCATAAATCCTTACTTATCATTATTTATTTTTCAAAAATAGTAAAACTATGAAATTCTGAAAACCTTTTCTGAAAATAGTCCCAAAAACTCAGTTATTAGTGTATGTGCAGAAACTATCTAATCCTGCACTCTTTTGAAAATCCTGTGCAGGAATTTCCTATTTTCCTGTCCAGTTTAAAAATTCAGTTTTACTTTAAAATTGGTTTTAAATTTGCAAAAGTCTTCTTCATGAAAGTTGTAGATCTTAGGGATTCCTACAACTTTCATGTTTTGCTCAAAACCCAGTTCAGCCCTTAACTTAACCATTTATCTCGTTGAAATTGCCTAGCCGTGAACACTGGATTGCCCAGATAAGGCTCGGGTTTTGCTAAAAACTGAGGCCGTTGGAGCCTTATTTTTGCAAACGGTCCATGCTCTCCCTAGAAATTTTCTTACTCTACAACTTTCATGTTTTGACTTTCTTCAAATTCGGCCTCTAAAGGCCTCAAAACTCAGATTCCAGATTACTGCCCGGTTTTAGTCCAAAACTGGCAATTTTCGGTTTCGTTGGTTCGTACGTAAAATTATGTGCACACTACCTCAATCGGTTAAAACCGTGAGCCTACGACAAACATGCAGCGATTTACTAATGTTTTTCTTACCATACATCTCATACATACCATACTATTTATACATAAACCCTAATGGTACATGTTACCATTGCTAGGGTTTTTGGGGTAATTCAAACCCTCCACATGCATCATAAATCCATTATCAACAATTCAAAGATCATTCTTAAATATCTTGGGGACATATAACAAATACTTAGTGAGCATACACCCTTAGCACATGCCTTCTAAAGCATAACTTAAAAAAAAAACACATACAACTATATAATCACACTCTCTAAACCCTATCATGTACAAATCAAGCTCAATAAAACCATTACATGAAGAAAAAGAAAAGAGACGAGCTTATGCTCTTACATTCCATACTTGAAATACACTTAAAGATTTTGCTCCAAACTCAAGGAAAGACTTAAGGATTGAGAGAATTTACCTCAAAAACTTGGGAGATGATCTTTAAGCTTAAATCCAACAAATTTCTTTCTTGCTTTTCTTCTCCCAAAAATCCGACCAAGCTTGCTCTTCCTCCTCTCCTTGTGTTCGGCCTTGGTGGTGTGGGTTTAGTGTCAAAAGTGTGAACTAAAGTGGTGAAATAGACTAAATGGTCAAACTTAGTCTTACATCACATATATATATGTGATTATACTTCCTCCAATTTGCAAATTAATCCCTCCAAAGAGACATAACTTCTCACCAACCCCAAGCAAGGTGGCCGGCCAAGGATGGCCTTACTTGGTGAGCAAGCCAAGTTTTAATGATCACTTTTATATTACTTTCCATAATTTTCAAAAAATCCAAAAGTCACTTAATTATCCTTTGTGATGAGGTGTCCCTTAATTAAGCTCCATTTGGTTTGTCCCGGAATAAAATCATGCATAAATTCTAATTCTGATAAAATCAGATCAGACATTTCATATAAACATGTATAATACAAACTTTGATTTCAAATAAAGGAAATCGAAAGTTGTAAAAAGTCTGGCTATTACAATAAGAATTTGAATATACTCTGATAATCAGATCATGAGTTTTATATTGATATCCATAATGTCCATGAAACATCACAATAACACATAGTACGGACTTAAATTTCTTTATATATATAAGGAAATTACGAGTTCGTAAAAATTCGGTTATTACAGACTCGCACAAGGCAATCGGAGTGTCGAAGATTACTACCAAGAGATGGAGGTAGCAATGATCCGAGCAATGTAGAGGAGGATCGAGAAGCCACTATGGCATGGTTTTTGGCTGGTTTGAATCAAGAAATCGCCAATCAGGTGGAATTGCAACATTACGTGGAGTTAGAGGATATGGTACACATGGCCATAAAAGTTGAGAAGCAACTCAAGATGAGGGGTACACAACCGAGTCGATATATAGAACAAACTCCTTGGAAGCCGACTTATCCAAAGAAGGAAGAGAAAGCCACGACCAACCTTAATGCCGAGACCAAGCCTTCTTGCTCGTCTTCTAATTCACAAGGTAAAAATGACTCTACTTCTACTCGCAATTGTAACATTAAATGTTTCAAATGTCAAGGCAGGGGTCACATATCGAGTCAATATCCGAATAAGAGAGTTATGGTGATGCAGGACAATGGTGAGATCGAAACCAAGGATGGAGAAGATGTTGAGTCTATGCCGTTATTGGGGGATGCTTCTGTAAGAACCCAACTACGTAGATCATTACCATACTTACTTTACTTAAATACTTAACATACTTAACCTTGCAAAAGTACCGAATTTTTTTTTAAAACTTAAATTTAAAACCTATCTTAACCTCATACTTATATATATATACTTGCTTAATTAAGTATTGGATTTTCAAATTATCTTAACACATCTTACAAATCATACTAATTATTAGATAACAGTATCATCAAATTGACATAACATAATACAAGAAATTTTAAAACACGTGGCAGTGTCCAACCCAAAGTTTCACAGTCTTGCATGCCATTCTCCACAGTCTTGTATCATACATTATCGGTAGGTTGCTTACCTACAGCATAAACATAAGTTATGAGCTTTCGCCCAGCAAGTACAACTTCTTTTTCCGCAAAACAATATTGATAAAGAATGCATGAATCAATTATAATTTCTTAACAAACCAATTATGCTTTCTTATGTTAGTATAGTTTTGGGCTCCTTACATAACATGAGTATATGTACTGTGTGTAATAACCCGAAATTCTGATGAACTTTTAATTTCCATAGATATAAGGAAAATCTAAGTCTGAAGCTTATATGTTGATATGAAACTCAAGATTTGAGTTAAATATCAGTTTATGTTTGAGTTCTCGTTTAAATTAACTACGAGACTCAATAGTAGTTTACTTAGTTAAGCATGAGACCTTTTGAGAAAAAGGGCATAATAGGAATTTATGATTTTATGTTGTCAATGTTTGACTAGATTGATCTAAGATTTGACTGAGATAGTATTTTGTATTGCAGTGTAATTAATAATATGGAAAATTATACTGTGATAAACTGTCATTACGAATAAATAAGCAAAAATAAGATTTAAGACCATCCTAGAAAAGTTTAGGACAATGGTCCGGTTTAATTATGCTGTTATTAGTTGAAAACAATATTTGAAATGGATTACATTTAGGAGTTAAGCCAAACAAGGCCTTTAAGGATGACACCTCTGATGACAAGTGTCATTGCTATGATTGGTCACCTTACAGGGACCAAAATGCAAATATTTTATATTTAGGGGTCAATTTGCAAATTAAGAAAAGTTCATGATTTTAGAGCTAAAAAGTCTTCTAAGGAAGAATTTAGTAAGAATTTGATGTTTTAAGGCTTAACCATAACCGGCCAATTCATAGGGACCAAAGTGCAAATATTTTGCCTTTGGGGGCCAATGTGCAATTTTGGAGAAAATTGTAGATTTATCAGCAATTATGTAAATTTCTGAATCAAGGACTTTTTAAGTAAAGTTTCTTAGTTTAATTAAGTCAATGAATCATTTCTAGTTTAGTTAGTTTGGTTGGAAACCAAGGAAGACAAGTTAAGATTGAATTTGATAACTCTAGCTAGAACCAATCACATTGTTCCATGTGTCATCATGAGAACCGGCCACATCATGGCTTCTTGAGCAAGGGATCTTGTTTTGAGAAGTATTATGCAAATTAAAAGATTTTAAGTATCATTAGAAGTTTACAAATCATGTCCTAAGTTTAGTAACTAAGCATACTAGCTTGTGTGACTAAGTGTGATTTTCCACATGGTACTAGGTACTAGGGCCGGCCACCTTAGTGGTTCAATGAGCAAAAAGTTTGCTCTTAAGAACCAATATGCAATTGTGAAAATTAAAGTTTCACTAGAACTTGACATCTCATGATTTTAGGTTGATGACTAAGCAATACTAGCCTTGCTTACTTGGCTAGTTAGACCAACCAAAATTCACCATCTATGACCGGCCAATACAAGAAAGAGACATGTGTGTATGTAGCTTTGATGAGTCAACCAACTAGCCTTGATGAATACACCTTCCTAGCCTTGCTTATTTGGCTAGCAATGGCTAGCACACCTCACCACCTAGGGCCGGCCATCACATGAAGAAAACACCTCATGGACTAGCTTTGGTGAGCAACCCTCCTAGCCTTGCTCACTTGGCTAGCTAAGGTTTGTCAAGTCATCACCCTAAGAACCGGCCATCATAAGGGCAAGACACATCATGTTCATAGTCTTGGTGAGTAAGCTCTTAGCCATGCTTACTTGGTTAGCTAAGACATTGCCAACACATCATTTAGGGCCGGCCACCATAAGGAAGGAACACCTCACTTATGTAGCTTGGATGAGTAAGTCTCCTAGCTTGGCTTACTTGGTGAACAAGGACAAGCCACATGTCCCAAAACATGGCTGGCCTCACAAGGAAAAGACACATTACAACCTAGCCTTGATGAGTAAGCCATTAGCTTTGCTTACTTTGTTAGCTAGAACAACCACATGGTGCCACCTAGGGCCGGCCATCACAAGAAGAAAACACCTCATGGTTCCTAGCCTTGCTTAGCAAGCTTCCCTAGCTTTGCTACTTGGCCAAATGTTGCAAGCATGGCCGGCCACCACATAGGGACTAAGGGGGAAATAGTTTGGCCTTAAGGACCAAGGCATTGACACATCAACCCATCTAAGGCCAGCCACCTTGTGAGCTTGACACCTCATGCTTCATAGGCTTGCTTAGTATGCATGTTAGCCTTGCTTATGGTTATCAAAAGCAAGCTCAAGACTACACCTAAGGCCGGCCAACTTAGGAGAAGGACACCTCAAGGGTCCTAGCCTTGCTTAGCAAGCTTCCCTAGCTTTGCTACTTGGCCAAATGTTGCAAGCATGGCCGGCCACCACATAGGGTGCAAGAAGAAATTACTTTTCTTGTGAGGACTAATAAACAATTTCAAAACTTATGCTTCACCTATAAATAGGTGAAGGTTCTCTCATTGTGTTTTGTTAGCCAACACACACACAACTGCACATACTCTCTAGTTTCTGCCCTTAGGTGCCGAGCAAAGAGAGGAGAGAAAAGAAAGAAAAGAAAACTAGAGAAAAGTTTTCGGTTTAGTGTAAGAAATGTGAGGGAAAATTTTAATACCCTAATTTAAGAATTCCATCAGTAGAACTTGAGGTAAATCTTTTTATCCTCTAGTTCTTTATGCAAGTTTTAGTTAAGATTTAAGTGTATGTTCAATATGTATGAGCATGAGTTCATTTTGTTAAGTTTTATGCACTAGGGTTTTGGTACGTTTAATTAGGGTTTGTAATTGGACGGTTTTTCGAAAAACAAGATTTTGAGGCCTTTAGAGGCCGAATCTTGAAAAAGTCAAAACTACAAAGTTGTAGAAAAGGGAAAATCCTAGGGACCATCGCGGACAGTTTTTGGAAATAAAGCCTTTAGAACCTTTATTTTTATAAAACTCCGAGACTGGGAATTCCTGGGCAGGCCAGACCCAGTATGCACGGCCAGCACGTTTCAACCTCAAAAATGATTAAGTTAAAGACAGAACTGGGTTTTCAGTAAAGAACCAAAGTTATAGTATTTTTCGAGATCTACAACTTTCATGAAGAAAGTTTTCTCACATTCTAAACAGAATTTAAGATAAAGATTTATCATAAAAACAGTACAGGAAGTAAGAAACTCCCTGCACTAGATTTGTGGGAAAAGAACTAAATTTTATGAATTGGTTTTAAACCCGGTTTTCAAAATATTAGAGTTCTTACTAAATTTCAAAAAGGAGTTGAAATTTAGGATTTGTAGTTAGCAATTAGAATCATTATGTTATTATGATAGGATGAGTCATCCTATGATTTTCTTGGAAACAGGAAAACGACCTGTTTGAGTGAGGAATTTTGATTCAAGACGCAGTAACTGTAAGTACAACTCCGCCTACAGCATGGACAAAACGTTTTTGTCACATGGCATGTTTTTAAGAAATCATGAATTGATTTACATGATTTATATATGTTTATATTATGATGCATATGCTATGATAAGTTTAAGTAATGCTATGAAGTTATGTATGATAAGCTTATGTTATAATAAGTTATGCTATGAAGTTATGTTATGATAAGTTTATGCTATGATTTATGTTATGATGTTATGATATTTTATGTTCTAATATTTTATGTTATGATATTATGATGATTTATGTTATGAGGTTATGATGAATTATGTAATGATGTTATGATAGTTTATGTTATGATATTACAATGATTCATGTTATAATGTTATGGTGAATTATGTTTTATTATCGTGACATCACGAAGCATGTACACGAATATTAAATCACAAGGTAAAAATAAGATAAGACAAGCTAATGTTACCGACTTGCCACAAGGGCGAGTTTAAATGGTTTAGTTTATGGTTTGAGTTGGATTGGACTGGTCGCCTCCAGCCACTCCATAGCAATGTACCACGGTAAGTACACGTATGACATATAATGGAACGGAATCAAGTTATTATAAGAAAGCTATATTGATTCATAAGAAAGCATAATCGGTTCATGCATTCTTTTATTAAAATGTTTTGCGGATTGAATATTATGCTTACTGGGCATAAGCTCACTACTTACGTTCATGCTGTAGGTAAGTAACCTACCAGTAATACTTGATGCAAGACTGTGGAGGGCTGGTGCTACAGACTGTGAAATGTGGGATGGACACTGCCACGAGTTTTGTAAAATTATGTTATGTAAAATATGTTTTGTAAAATATATTTGTATAATGTGTTATGTTATATTATGATATAATAAAGTGATAGTATGGGCAATGAATTGTTTTTAAGAAGAAAACTATTTTTAAGAAATTATTTTCAAGAACAAGTTAAGGAAATATTTTCAAGTATGATGGCAAGCAAGTTGCCTCGTGTCGTACCGATCCGCACTAGGTCGGGTTTGGCCCACGATTTGCATATGATAGCTTTCAAATAAGGTTTAAAAGCTCGGTACTCGAATATGTACCTATACAAGTATGAGTATGAATTTAAAGTATGTGAATCAATAAGTAAGTAATGTAACGATCCCCATTCACGTGGTTCGTCCTTTGAGTATGTATGAGGATAAGTTAAATTTCATGTATAAGTATAAGTATAAGATTAAGTCAAGTTTAAGTTTGAATTTAAAGTATAAGTTTATAAAAAAAAAAAAAAAAATTTACTCTGGAAATTTCAGTAAGTTTAAGGCTATAAGAATTAAGTTAAGAAAGATAAAGAAGACACGACCCGGCTTTGGGGGAGGTCGGGGCGTGTCAGAGAAATGGTATCAGAGCAAGTTTCCTGCCATCCAGTTTCACAGTTCTGCCACCAGCGCCACAGTTTTGTAAGTTTGTTTTCTTACTCTGTTTTATGTATAGTAATTATATGAGATTATAATGATAAAGACATGAACCTGGTGTTGTGTTAAACCCGGGTGTGACTAAAGAAGACCGTGAGGTTCCGTTGGCATTTCAAGGAATGGAGAAGGAGCCACGCATCTTCGATAAGACCCAAGGAGTGACTACACGATGGATCAAAGTTGCGCAGCGGAAGTGTGGTGGATACCTTGGATAAGTTAAGTTTATGATGTGATATGATGAATCTCTAGTATGATACGATAAGTTATGATGTTTCCATGATAGGATATGATAAGAAAGGAATAGGCTTCGAGATTAGATATGCCTAATACCTCACCTTGGTATGGTAATAGCCAGGAAGTTTTCATTCTAAGGAATTGGATCAACACCATGAAAGTTAAGTTTTATGATTCCAAAACTTTTACCCCATAAGAATAATATTAGATACGGGAAAAAGTTTAGTGGTGCCTTAGCTTTAAGGTAGCAAATAGGCAATGTACAAATGAGTTGGATGTTATCAACGATAATTTAGTAGACTATGATTATGACTATGAGTCTGATGAGAAGTTTTAGACCCTCCTTAGAGCTATGATTATGCATTTATGTTATGGAGGAAATGTGAGAAGCAAGAAGAGAAGCTTCTACCATCTAGCAAGTAGCTAGTTGATATGATATAAATATACTTTTACTGCATCACTTGAACAATATTATGATTTTCCAAGATTGGCTTTGAAAGAATTCAAATAAAATATTTGAATAAAAGATCTTATGTTTAATAGAACCCTTTCATTTTATGTAAGATGGCCGAATCCTTGAGGAAGAAATTCCAAGATAGGGGCTGTCATTAAAAGTAAAGGTTCCAAGATAGGAGCCATAGGCCAAATCCTTGAGGAAGCAAGTTCCAAGATGGGGGCCATAGGCCGAATCCTTAAGGGATGAGTTCCAAGAATGGGACGAGTTCCAAGAAAGGGGCCATTATGAAAAGTAAAAGATTTTGATAATATAAAATCAAGTTTCAAGAAAGGAACTATTTTCATAAAGTATACTGAATATATGATATGATATGATGTGTTTCTCAAATGTGGCAAGTTATGTGAAATACTTGCTAAAATTTTTACGTAAATAGTTCTTATGATGCAGTTTAAAAGTGAAAGTATGATGAAAGTAAGTAGTAAGTATGATGAAAGTAAGTATTAAGTATGATGAAAGTATGCAGTAAGTATGATGAAAGTTATATAAGTATGAAAGTATGATGATATGATGACATGTAGTATGAAAGTACGTAAGTATGAAAGTTACATAAGTATGAAAGTATGATGATATGATGACATGTAGTATGAAAGTATGTAAGTATGAAAGTTATGATAGCATGATAGTACGAAAGTTATGAAAGTATGAAAGTATGAGGGGATGATGGGATATGAAAGTAAGATTATGGTTCCTTATAAGAGGTATGATTCCATTAAAGTATTAATTGGGAGCATTAGAACTGGAACCACTAAATTTTCGAGGACGAAAATTTTTTTAAGAGGGGTAGAATGTAATAACCCGAAATTCTGATGAACTTTTAATTTCCATAGATATAAGGAAAATCTAAGTCTGAAGCTTATATGTTGATATGAAACTCAAGATTTGAGTTAAATATCAGTTTATGTTTGAGTTCTCGTTTAAATTAACTACGAGACTCAATAGTAGTTTACTTAGTTAAGCATGAGACCTTTTGAGAAAAAGGGCATAATAGGAATTTATGATTTTATGTCGTCAATGTTTGACTAGATTGATCTAAGATTTGACTGAGATAGTATTTTGTATTGCAGTGTAATTAATAATATGGAAAATTATACTGTGATAAACTGTCATTACGAATAAATAAGCAAAAATAAGATTTAAGACCATCCTAGAAAAGTTTAGGACAATGGTCCGGTTTAATTATGCTGTTATTAGTTGAAAACAATATTTGAAATGGATTACATTTAGGAGTTAAGCCAAACAAGGCCTTTAAGGATGACAACTCTGATGACAAGTGTCATTGCTATGATTGGTCACCTTACAGGGACCAAAATGCAAATATTTTATATTTAGGGGTCAATTTGCAAATTAAGAAAAGTTCATGATTTTAGAGCTAAAAAGTCTTCTAAGGAAGAATTTAGTAAGAATTTGATGTTTTAAGGCTTAACCATAACCGGCCAATTCATAGGGACCAAAGTGCAAATATTTTGCCTTTGGGGGCCAATGTGCAATTTTGGAGAAAATTGTAGATTTATCAGCAATTATGTAAATTTCTGAATCAAGGACTTTTTAAGTAAAGTTTCTTAGTTTAATTAAGTCAATGAATCATTTCTAGTTTAGTTAGTTTGGTTGGAAACCAAGGAAGACAAGTTAAGATTGAATTTGATAACTCTAGCTAGAACCAATCACATTGTTCCATGTGTCATCATGAGAACCGGCCACATCATGGCTTCTTGAGCAAGGGATCTTGTTTTGAGAAGTATTATGCAAATTAAAAGATTTTAAGTATCATTAGAAGTTTACAAATCATGTCCTAAGTTTAGTAACTAAGCATACTAGCTTGTGTGACTAAGTGTGATTTTCCACATGGTACTAGGTACTAGGGCCGGCCACCTTAGTGGTTCAATGAGCAAAAAGTTTGCTCTTAAGAACCAATATGCAATTGTGAAAATTAAAGTTTCACTAGAACTTGACATCTCATGATTTTAGGTTGATGACTAAGCAATACTAGCCTTGCTTACTTGGCTAGTTAGACCAACCAAAATTCACCATCTATGACCGGCCAATACAAGAAAGAGACATGTGTGTATGTAGCTTTGATGAGTCAACCAACTAGCCTTGATGAATACACATTCCTAGCCTTGCTTATTTGGCTAGCAATGGCTAGCACACCTCACCACCTAGGGCCGGCCATCACATGAAGAAAACACCTCATGGACTAGCTTTGGTGAGCAACCCTCCTAGCCTTGCTCACTTGGCTAGCTAAGGTTTGTCAAGTCATCACCCTAAGAACCGGCCATCATAAGGGCAAGACACATCATGTTCATAGTCTTGGTGAGTAAGCTCTTAGCCATGCTTACTTGGTTAGCTAAGACATTGCCAACACATCATTTAGGGCCGGCCACCATAAGGAAGGAACACCTCACTTATGTAGCTTGGATGAGTAAGTCTCCTAGCTTGGCTTACTTGGTGAACAAGGACAAGCCACATGTCCCAAAACATGGCTGGCCTCACAAGGAAAAGACACATTGCAACCTAGCCTTGATGAGTAAGCCATTAGCTTTGCTTACTTTATTAGCTAGAACAACCACATGGTGCCACCTAGGGCCGGCCATCACAAGAAGAAAACACCTCATGGTTCCTAGCCTTGCTTAGCAAGCTTCCCTAGCTTTGCTACTTGGCCAAATGTTGCAAGCATGGCCGGCCACCACATAGGGACTAAGGGGGAAATAGTTTGGCCTTAAGGACCAAGGCATTGACACATCAACCCATCTAAGGCCAGCCACCTTGTGAGCTTGACACCTCATGCTTCATAGGCTTGCTTAGTATGCATGTTAGCCTTGCTTATGGTTATCAAAAGCAAGCTCAAGACTACACCTAAGGCCGGCCAACTTAGGAGAAGGACACCTCAAGGGTCCTAGCCTTGCTTAGCAAGCTTCCCTAGCTTTGCTACTTGGCCAAATGTTGCAAGCATGGCCGGCCACCACATAGGGTGCAAGAAGAAATTACTTTTCTTGTGAGGACTAATAAACAATTTCAAAACTTATGCTTCACCTATAAATAGGTGAAGGTTCTCTCATTGTGTTTTGTTAGCCAACACACACACAACTGCACATACTCTCTAGTTTCTGCCCTTAGGTGCCGAGCAAAGAGAGGAGAGAAAAGAAAGAAAAGAAAACTAGAGAAAAGTTTTCGGTTTAGTGTAAGAAATGTGAGGGAAAATTTTAATACCCTAATTTAAGAATTCCATCAGTAGAACTTGAGGTAAATCTTTTTATCCTCTAGTTCTTTATGCAAGTTTTAGTTAAGATTTAAGTGTATGTTCAATATGTATGAGCATGAGTTCATTTTGTTAAGTTTTATGCACTAGGGTTTTGGTACGTTTAATTAGGGTTTGTAATTGGACGGTTTTTTGAAAAACAAGATTTTGAGGCCTTTAGAGGCCGAATCTTGAAAAAGTCAAAACTACAAAGTTGTAGAAAAGGGAAAATCCTAGGGACCAACACGGACAGTTTTTGGAAATAAAGCCTTTAAGACCTTTATTTTTATAAAACTCCGAGACTGGGAATTCCTGGGCAGGCCAGACCCAGTATGCACGGCCAGCACGTTTCAACCTCAAAAATGATTAAGTTAAAGACAGAACTGGGTTTTCAGTAAAGAACCAAAGTTATAGTATTTTTCGAGATCTACAACTTTCATGAAGAAAGTTTTCTCAGATTCTAAACAGAATTTAAGATAAAGATTTATCATAAAAACAGTACAGGAAGTAAGAAAATCCCTGCACTAGATTTGTGGGAAAAGAACTAAATTTTATGAATTGGTTTTAAACCCGGTTTTCAAAATATTAGAGTTCTTACTAAATTTCAAAAAGGAGTTGAAATTTAGGATTTGTAGTTAGCAATTAGAATCATTATGTTATTATGATAGGATGATACTCATCCTATGATTTTCTTGGAAACAGGAAAACGACCTGTTTGAGTGAGGAATTTTGATTCAAGACGCAGTAACTGTAAGTACAACTCCGCCTACAGCATGGACAAAACGTTTTTGTCACATGGCATGTTTTTAAGAAATCATGAATTGATTTACATGATTTATATATGTTTATATTATGATGCATATGCTATGATAAGTTTAAGTAATGCTATGAAGTTATGTATGATAAGCTTATGTTATAATAAGTTATGCTATGAAGTTATGTTATGATAAGTTTATGCTATGATTTATGTTATGATGTTATGATATTTTATGTTCTAATATTTTATGTTATGATATTATGATGATTTATGTTATGAGGTTATGATGAATTATGTAATGATGTTATGATAGTTTATGTTATGATATTACAATGATTCATGTTATAATGTTATGGTGAATTATGTTTTATTATCGTGACATCACGAAGCATGTACACGAATATTAAATCACAAGGTAAAAATAAGATAAGACAAGCTAATGTTACCGACTTGCCACAAGGGCGAGTTTAAATGGTTTAGTTTATGGTTTGAGTTGGATTGGACTGGTCACCTCCAGCCACTCCATAGCAATGTACCACGGTAAGTACACGTATGACATATAATGGAACGGAATCAAGTTTTTATAAGAAAGCTATATTGATTCATAAGAAAGCATAATCGGTTCATGCATTCTTTTATTAAAATGTTTTGCGGATTGAATATTATGCTTACTGGGCATAAGCTCACTACTTACGTTCATGCTGTAGGTAAGTAACCTACCAGTAATACTTGATGCAAGACTGTGGAGGGCTGGTGCTACAGACTGTGAAATGTGGGATGGACACTGCCACGAGTTTTGTAAAATTATGTTATGTAAAATATGTTTTGTAAAATATATTTGTATAATGTGTTATGTTATATTATGATATAATAAAGTGATAGTATGGGCAATGAATTGTTTTTAAGAAGAAAACTATTTTTAAGAAATTATTTTCAAGAACAAGTTAAGGAAATATTTTCAAGTATGATGGCAAGCAAGTTGCCTCGTGTCGTACCGATCCGCACTAGGTCGGGTTTGGCCCACGATTTGCATATGATAGCTTTCAAATAAGGTTTAAAAGCTCGGTACTCGAATATGTACCTATACAAGTATGAGTATGAATTTAAAGTATGTGAATCAATAAGTAAGTAATGTAACGATCCCCATTCACGTGGTTCGTCCTTTGAGTATGTATGAGGATAAGTTAAATTTCATGTATAAGTATAAGTATAAGATTAAGTCAAGTTTAAGTTTGAATTTAAAGTATAAGTTTATAAAAAAAAAAAAAAAAAAATTTACTCTGGAAATTTCAGTAAGTTTAAGGCTATAAGAATTAAGTTAAGAAAGATAAAGAAGACACGACCCGGCTTTGGGGGAGGTCGGGGCGTGTCACTGTGGCACACAACCATGGAGTGGTTGGGGCAGCCAATCTAATCCAACTCAAACCATGGATCAAACCTGCCCTCTTGGCAGGTCGGTATGACATGAAAAAACTTGCTTGCCATTATACTTGAAAACTTATTTTAATTCTTAAAAAGTTTTTCTTGTTTTGAACATACTTGAAAAAATAGAATAATAACTATTTCATACTTGAAAACTTGAATATTTATCATTTCATACTTGAAATCTTGGTCTTGTTCTTGTCATGTGATTTATTATTAGTGAGCACGCTTTCATGATACCACAATAATAAAACATAAAACATATGCATCACATATATTAATACATGAGCTTTGAAAAACATGCAAAGCAGTAAAAATATTTTTGCCTATGCTGTAGGCATAGTTGTACTTACAAGTTGTCCTACGCACTTAGTTTATCATTCCAACAAGTTAGACAACAAGTTATACTCCTGTTTTTAAACCAGGCGTAAGAATCATTCTACCATATTACTCAATAAATCATGACATATTCATTGATCAATAAGTCGGTCTCCAACTCGACTATCATCCGTTATAGAATTGTTACCATATTTTTAAATAACTTGGGCCTATTATTTTTATTTCCCTTTTTCTAAAAAATACCTCGTTCTCTTAGAAAACACCTTATTTACTTGGAAAATACCTTGATTTCATAAATCAAGTATTATCTTGATTTAATACTTGAAATTGTCTTTTAAAAATTACTTGTGAAATTTCAAATGGATTCAAAACCTTTTAAAACTGCTTTTTGTAAAACCGTAATTCCTTTTTAATAGGGGTCATAAAATTGTAAAATCTTGAAAACTGTTTTTAAAAACAGACTTTTAATTTGGTTGAAAGTACGGGTACAGGAATTTCCTATACCATGCACCGTTTTAAAAATCCAGTTTTATCTTTAAATTGGTTTAGATTTTGAAAAAGTTTACTTCACAAAATGTGACGACCCGCCTAGCGCCGGCCATTACCATACATTCTTACATAATAATATATGAAAATTTAGACAGAAATTTTTTTTTTTTTTTTTATACAACTGATAAGTATTGTTTAACTTGGAAATTTCATAATAAACATTTATGTCCATACGTGTACTTATACATAACTACTTATAGCGGAAATGTGTTTTTTTGTACTTAAGTACAACATATTTAGCGTAGCATAATTTAACAAAAAGAAACGTAGTGATTCCGTCCCACAGTTTCACAGCTTTGCCTTGCCATGCTCCACCGCCTTGTATCAAGAAATACCGCAAGGTTGCTTACCTACAGCATAAACTTAAAACATGAGCTTTCGCTCAGCAAGCACAACTATTTATCCACAAAACATATCATGATAACATAATGCATGAACCATTTATGGTCAATTTCTGTTTTAATTAGTTAGCATAGATTTTGGGCCCTTACATAACTTAACATGAATGTACGTACCGTGGCGCGCTGCCATGGAGTGGTTGGGGCGGCCAGCCCTGTCCAACTCAAACCATGAACCAAACCCGACCTGACGCGGGTCAATACGACATATAGCATTTTGCTTATATTAAAAGTCTTGTTCTTGTCTTATTTCATACTTGAAATATTGTTTCATATTCATAACCAGTTTCTTAACTGAAGCTGGGATTTCATATTTTACCAACTCGTTATTCTTTAATGAGCATACTTCGTGATGTCATAATATCACATTTCTCATCATATGAACATACATACTATAAACATACATACATGAACTTGAAAACATACATGCCATACATTCATCATTTCTTGCATACATACATGCCATTCGTACTTTAATATTATCATATCTTAAAAATGTACATACATACATATCATAAATATTTCTTATACACATAACATTATAAACTTGATATCATACAGGCCATAACGTTTTATCATGCTTATATCATTATAAACTTGAAGGCATTCAACAAACAAATTTTGTTTATGCTGTAGGCGGAGTCGTACTTACCGTTACTGCGCCTTGAATTACAATTCTTCACTCAAACAGGTCGTTTTCCTGTTTTCAAGAAAAATCATAGGATGAGTATCATCCTAACATAATGATTCTAATTGCTAACAACCAATCCTAAATTTCAACTCCTTTTTGAAATTTAGTAAAAACTCTAATCATTTTGAAAATCGGGTTCCAAAACCAATTCATAAAGTTTAGTTCTTTTTTCACAAATCTGTTTCGAATTTAAAAAAGTTTTCTTCATTAAAGTTGTAGATCTTGAAGTCTCCTAAAACTTTTGTTTTAACCTCAAACTTCAAATCTGCCTTTAACATGTTTATTTTTTCCTTAGAAAATTGTTCGACCAAACTTACTACTCATAATTTGGTCTCGGGTTTTTATAGAAATAAAGGTCTTAAAAGCCTTATTTTCAAAAACTGGCCGCGTTGGCCCCTATAATTTTCCCTCCTCTACAACTTTGCAGTTTTAACTTTTTTAAGATTCGGCCTCTAAGGGCCTCTAAATGTTGTTTCAGAAAAACTGCTCGGATAGAGAGTTAATCAAACATACAAAAACCCTAGTGCATGTATCTTACAAAATTTAAACTCTTGCTTAATCATACTAATCATTCTCTTAATTTATAAATGGAGAACTAGAGGATAACAATATTTACCTCAAGTTTCACTGATGAAATTCTTAATCTAGGGTAATTGAAATTTCTCTCACACTAAACCGAAAATCTTTTCTAGTTTTCTTTTCTTTCTTTTCTTTCTTTTCTTTGTTCGGCTTCTATGGCAGGGTTGGAGGAGTTTGTGCTGCTCAAGGTTGTGTGTGTGTGTTGGCTAACCAAATGATACAACAGCACCTTCACCTATTTATAGATGAAGCATAAGTTTTGAATTTGCTTATCAATCCCTAGAAGTATAACAATTGGCTTCTTAGCCCTTAGAGGAAGTCAATTTTGAATTTGTTTCCTTGAAGGGTGGCCGGCCATCCTTGTGCTTCTCATGCCACTAACCCAAGCTAGGGTTGCTTACTCATGTGGCCTAGGGACCATGAGGTGTCCCTTCCTTGGTGTGGCCGGCCTTAGGTGTAAGTGGTGTAAGCCTTTGCTTGCCAACAAGCAAAGCTAGCAAGCTTACTAAGCTTGCCTAAGTGCATTAGGTGTCAAGCTCTAAAGGAGTTCAAGAAATCAATCTTTGGTAATTTAGGCAATAGTCCTTGAAGCCAAACTATTTTTCTCCTTGGTCCCTATGTGTTGGCCGGCCATACTTCACCCAATATGCCAAGCAAGCTTAGCTAGGGTTGCTTGCTCATCAAGGCTACATTTTGAGGTGGCACTTCCTTGGTGTGGCCGGTCCTAGGGTGAGGTGTGCAAGGCTTGGCTTGCCAAGGAGGCTAGGCTAGGAAACCTAGGGTGTTGGTTCATCAAAACTAGGCCAAAGATGTGTCTTTCCCTTGGGTGGCCGGTCATGGTGTGATCTTGGCTTGCCAAATAGGTGAAGCTAGGTTTGCTTACTCACCAAGGCTAGACCATGAGGTGTCTAACCAAGGTGATGGCCGGTCATGGTGTCAACTTAGCAAGACCTTGGCTTGCCAAGTGTGTAAAGCTAAGCACTCTTACTCACCAAGGCTAGGTTTTTAAGGTGTCACATTCTTGAGGTGGCCGGCCCTTGGGTGGTGGCTTAGTGTGCAAGCCTTGGTTTGCTTGCTCACCAAGGCTACACCATGGTGTGTTGCTCCATGGTGGTGGCCGGCCATTGGTGTCTAGGTGTGCAAGCCTTGGCTTGCCAAGGGTGCAAGGCTAGGGTGTGACTTAGCCAAGCTAGAATCTAGGGTCCCTTATCCTTATGTGGCCGGTTTTTGGTGTAACCAAGTGACACAAATTACTAATTGTTCTTAACACAAAATCAACCAACTAAATTAAAGTGGTAAAACACTAAACTTAGGGTATGATTTGTAAACTTTTATCAACACTTAAAATCTTCTAATTTGCATAATCTTTTTCAAGAACAAGATTACTTGCTCAACAAGCCATGACGTGGCCGGTTCCTATGGTGACACATGGCATAATGGGATTGGTTCTAGCTAGAGTTTTCAAAAACAATCTTAACTTGTCATCCTTGATTTCCAACCATACTAACTAAACTAAAAATGGGTCATTGACTTAATTGAACTAAGAAACTTTACTTAAAAAGTCCCTGGTTCAAAAATTTACATAATTGCTGATAAGTTTACAATTTTTTCAAAATTGCACATTGGCCCCTAAAGGCAAAATATTTGCACTTTAGTCCCTATGACTTAGCCAATTTTGGTTAAGCCTTTAAACATCAAATTTTTACTAAATCCTTCCTTAAAAGACTTTTTAGCTACAAAATCATAAACTTTTCTTAATTTGCAAATTGACCCCTAAACATAAAATATTTGCATTTTGGTCCCTATGAGGTGACCAATCATAGTAATGACACTTGTCATCAGAGGTATCATCCTTAAAGGTCTGGTTTGGCTTATCTCCCAAATGCAGTCCATTTTTAAAATAACATAAAATCATAAAGCATAAACTTACACCTTTTTCTTTTAACAAAAAGGTCTTAAACTTGCATAACTAACTTATTTGAATCTTTTACTAAAGATTCAACAACTTTACATAGAAACATATCATACATATAGCATAAATAGACTTTGATTCTTAACAAAAGAAATCATAAGTTGACAAACAAGTTGGTCATTACAAAAAAGTTGTAGATCTTATCGAAACCTACAACTTTCATTTCTTGTCTGAAACTTATCTTTAACTTGTTCAATTTTCTCCTTGAAGAATTCTGGCCGTGTACAGTACCTTTAGTGCCTTTTTTTCAAAAACTGTACATGATGTCCCCTAGGATTTTCTATTTTCTACAACTTTACAGTTATAAATATTTCCAAATTCGGCTTCTAAGGGACTCAAAATTGGGTTTCCAGAAAACTGTCCAGATTATTTTTAAAAACCAATAGTTTGTATTTTGTTGGTACTTGTTTAAAAATTCGTACACACTACCTTAAACGGTCAAAGCCGTGAGCCTACATCAACATGCAACGCATCGAGTTCATTCTTAACATTCAATCATTCACTTGGTTATTTACATGAAAAATACAATATTGATAACCTTACTAGCTTACTGAGTTTGTGTTTTTAGGTTAATTTCCTAACCAACATACACATAGCATTCACATAACCATCATATATAAAATATCCATATTCAAACATGTGAGAGCATAACCACAAACACATGGTGAGCACACATAACCTTAAAATCATCCTAGAGCATAAAATCAAATTCATGCTTAGGGCTAGCAAACAAGATAACCTAAGTATAGATCTAGCATAACCAACCATGTAAAAACCATAATAAAGGAAAAGTAAGAATCATGAGCTTATACTCTTACAACCCATAACTTGAAATACACATAAATCCTCAAACCAAAACTTAGTGAAATTCTTAGTTAGAGGATCAAGAATAATACCTCAAAAGCTTGGAAAGATTGCTCTAGACCTTGGGATGAGAGAAATTTTGCTCTACACCCTCCACTAGCAACCGGCCACTCTTGGCTCGCTCTATCTTTTTTATTTTTTCTTTTCCTAAGGGCTAGAGAGGAAAAAGTTTGAAGAGAACTAAAAGTTTGATGGTCTAACTAAATGGTTCAACTTTCTATCATCCACCCCATTTATAGGTGAAAATTTCATAATTTCCCACAATTATTTTTTGTTTCTAAAATTCTCCTTGAATTACATAATTGGCCTTAAATACAAAATTTTTGCCTCCTATAACCCTTCAATTGCCGGCCATGTGGAGGTTTAAGCTAAAAAAAAATATTTTCATGTTAATCTACTTAATTATTTTCATAATTTCAAAAATTTTCAAAATTACATAATTATCTATGATGAGTTGTCCTCCAAGTAGGGCCCTGTTTGGCACTCCCTCCTAATATGCAGTCCATTTTCTTAAAGATCCAGATATTACCAATATTATTTTAACTATCAATAGTACAGTAATACTGAACTGCAGTCCAAAATTTATCTGCACTTAACTGGACCGTATCTAGGTTTTGCTTAGGACTTGAAGCTATTTAGTCCTCATTACTCCAAATATTATTCCTGATTATTCTAGAGTAATCCAATTCCTAATTCGTAACTCTTCATCTGTAATGACAGTCGGCCACAGTATAATTTCAATACTGCTTATTATACTACAGTACCGTCTAATTCAAGTCAGGAGCTATCATGGTCATACATAAGCCAAAACAACATCATAAATCATGATTCTACCTTTTCACCATAAGGCCTCCTACTCAACTTAATAAACTATCATTAAGTCTTATAATACTATAAGAATTCAAACATATTCTGATAAACCAGATCAAGAATTTCACACAAATATACATAGTACATACTTAGAATTCCTTTGTATCTAATGAAATCACGAGTCTGTAAAAAGGTTGTTATTACAGCTTCAGATGAGGAGTGTGTTGCTCATGTTGACTTGACCTTGATGGCAAGGAGAGCCTTAAGTGTGCAAGTTAAGGAAGACGAAGAGGAGCAACGAGAAAATGTTTTCCATACTAGGTGCCATGTTCAAGACAAGGTGTGTAGTATGATCAGTGATGGAGGGAGTTGTACCAATGTCGCTAGCATTACCATGGTGGGGAAATTAGGGCTGCCAACAACAAAGCACCCACGGCCTTACAAGCTGCAATGGTTGAATGATTGTGGTGAGGTAAGAGTCAACAAGCAAGTTCTCGTTTCAGTTCGGATCAGGAAGTAGGTAGACGAGATGTTATGTGATGTGGCTCCCATGCATGCGTGACACATACTTCTTGGAAGGTGAAATAAGCAGTGTCCTCATTGCTTGGGGAACAAAACACAAATAAACAAAACAAAACAGAACAAAATACCACAAAGTAAAACAAAAAGAGCAAAGGTAAGAACTCCCTGTGGAGGTGGGCAAGTGGTCTATATTCTCAATCCTCCTCGCCATCCTCTTCAGCATCTTTTGAATTTTCCATTGCAACTATTTGCTCCAGCACACTTTCAGGGAACTCGGGAAAAGAGAACACAGGCTTTGTGAAATTTTTCTGCAATGATTTCTTCAAAGCAATGTCCCTTTGTTTGGCATAGGTCCAATACTGCTGCTGTTGTGCATGCATTGGCTATAGCATTTCCATGGTTTGATACTGTTGTACTTCTGCTAGGCTCATGCGTTGCTCCAGCAATTTCAGCGACTGAGTCAGGGCAGCATGTACTGGTCCTTTGCTGCTGGATGCTGCAGCATTCCTGCTAGTGGTAGCTTAGCTTGGTTCTCCTTCATCACTGAGGGCTTATTTGTGATTACCTCTAGTCGGCTTGATCTATTGAGCTGCACTATAGCAATATCGGTGATGGCTCCTCTGGTTGATAATCGTTCCTCATTATCAAACATTGGAACACCACTTCTAGCGCAGAGGCCTGTGATGAGGAATGGGAACCACAAACTGCCACCCTTCTTGCTTGCACAAACACCAAGTTCTTGATAGATGATTCTACCCACATCAATAGGACGGCCCGATATGATAGAATCTAGCAACAAAACTCGATCTTTGGACACTGTTTGCACATGCGTGGATAGCCTCAAGCGAGTTTTCAGAAAATGATACCATACCTTGCATTGTGGTGTAAGGTTGGTCCGCGAAATTGTCAAAGCTCCCTGAGTGGAAACAAACCAAGCAGTACCCTCAACATAGACATTTTAAAGAGCACATGCCAGCCATTCCTCAGTTGCATTCGTAGCATACTCGGTGTGCAAGTCTTCAGTTTTGTTTAAACCGTAGAATTGGTTGATGACATCCTTATTGATTGGTACCTGCATACCACGAACATAGATTGTTCTCTGCCCGTCCCCAGTGAAATGGGCATAAAATTCCCTGACAATGGGTACCACAGCTTCAGTAGGATCGGAGCAAAACTGCCGCCACTGATGCTTGGCGATGACCGAGTGGATGAATTCTTCATACACCATGGTAGGGGTATTCTACAACAAAAACCCTTTTTCAGGGCAGAAAGTCCACTCGGAAGTAAATTTTTCATACCTGTCTTTAGCCTTTTCGGACTGGAATGTGCGATAACTCGTTATGGCGTCTCTTTGTTTCCCCCTGATTTGCTTGTGGGCAAGTTTCTTGTTGCGCGGGATTGTGCAAGGGGAGAGAGAGAATGTTGTATCCTCTGGTTTGGGCAGTGTGAACTGGGCATGGTGTGGTCAGTGACTGGTCACTGGCTGGTCTGGTGAACCGGTTGATCAATGCCTAGGCTGGGTCGGTGGCTGGTCTTGGTAAGCCTAGTCGATAAGTGGTCTGGGTTGGCGGCTGGTGAGCTGGCCTGGTGTGCTGGTGCTGTGTAGTGGGTCGGTGGCTAATCTGGGTCAGTGATTGAGTCGGTGGTTAGTCTGGGCGGTGGACTCGGTGGCTAGGCAGCTGGCTTGGTGTGTTGGGCACAAGTAGTTGGCTGAGTCGGTGATTTGAGTCAGTGGCTGACGCAGTGTGAGCTGGGTCGGTGGATGATGCTTGGCGTGGTTTGCTGGGTTAAAGCGGTGTGGACGGTGGTAGGATTTGGTGAGCTGGGTTGGTTTACGGTGAGAATAGAGCTGTTGGGTTATGGCGCAATAGAAAAGAGGGAAAATGGGGTATTGTAGGGTTTTATTTTTATTATTATTATTATTATTATTATTATTATTATTATTATTATTATTTATAATCAAATTTGTTTTTACCTATAACCCATGGTGTGAAGTTTGGCATTCTCACTGTTGCCCGACTTTGCTGCAGCTTTGCTGTTGTAAACTGATTTGTCATGAAGAAATTCTATACCAAACTCTCCAGAATTTGTTGCAGCTTTGCTGTAGCAAACTTACTCATTGTAAGGAAATGCTGCAGCAAACTCACCAGATTATCACAAACACTGCACCATAAAAAGAAACAAAAATGATTCTTAAGAACAGAGTGGCACAAAAAATAAACCTTAAATCAATAAAAATAACAAATCAAATGTAATTTAAGAAATTGAAAATATAGGGTTGCCTCCCTCAAGTGCTTGTTTTTGAGTCTTCAGCCTAACTGTATGATAATTCAGGCATCCTGTAATTAGATAGAGGTTTTCTGACAGTTGAAACCATCACCCCAGTAATGTTTAAGTCTCTGCCCATTAACCTTGAAAGTTCTCCCTGAGTTTGCTGCAGAAATCTCTACTGCTCCATGTGGGTAAGCTTGAATGACCACAAAAGGCCTTGACCATCTTGATTTTAACTTCCCTGGAAATAACTTCAATCTCAAGTTGAAGAGTAGAACCTGCTGTCCTGCTTCAAATTGCCTTGAAATAATCCTCCTGTCATGCCATTTTTTTGTTTTTTCTTTATACATCTTGGCACTCTCATAAGCTTGCAAACAGAATTCGTCCATCTCGTTCAGTTGCAACAATCTCCACTCTCCTGCTAGTTGGTGGTCCATGTTTAGTTGCTTGATCACCCAGTATGCCTTGTGCTCTAATTCCACCGGCAAATGACATGCCTTCCCGAAAACCAATCGAAATGATGACATTCCTAATGGCATTTTGAATGCTGTTCGGTATGCCCAAAGTGCAACATCAAGTCTCAGCGACCAATCCTTGCGATTTGGGTTGACCACTTTCTCTAAGATCCTCTTTATCTCTCGGTTTGAAACTTCTGCCTGCCCACTGGTTTGTGGGTGGTATGCTGTAGCAATCTTGTGTTTCACTCCATACTTGCCCAAGAGATTCTCGAACTGCTTGCTGCTAAAGTGAGTTCCTTCATCGCTAATAATTGCTCTGGATGTCCCAAAGTGGGTGAAAATATTCTTGTGAAGGAATTTGACAACTACTTTGGAATCATTTGTTTGTAGTACCACGGCTTCCACCCAATTGGAGACATAGTCGAGCGCTACCAAAATGTACTGGTTTCCATAAGATGGAGGGAATGGCCTCATGAAATCAATGCCCCACACGTCAAATAGTTCTACCTCCAGAATGTTGTTCAAAGGTATTTTATGTAGGTCGGAGATGTTGCCTACCCTTTGACATCTGTCGCACGTCTTTGTAAACTTTTGAGCATCCTTGAATAAAGATGGCCAATAAAACCCCGATTGAAGGACCTTGACTGCTGTTCTCGTTCCTCTAAAATGTCCACCGTAAGGGGAAGAATGATAATGCTACAAAATGCTTTGGAATTCCTCTTCTGGAACACGTCCTGATAATCTAGTCGGCACATTGCTTATAAAGAAAAGGTTCATCCCGTAGATAGAATTTTACCTCATGCATGAATTTATTTCGTCTCTGGCTGGTGATCTGTGGTGGAAATAGCCCACTGACTCTATAATTAACAAAATCTACGTACCAGTGAGTAGTAGCATGCTGCACGGCTAAGAGTTGTTCATCAGGGAAAGTCTCATGAATGGCATCCTTCTTCTCATCTTCAGTCCCGGTTTCAAGTCGTGATAGATGATTTGCAACTTGGTTTTCTAAACCCTTTTGATCTTTAATTTCCAAATCAAATTCTTGTAGGAGCAATATCCACCTGATTAATCGTGGCTTAGCATCTTTCTTAGCAATTAAGTATTTAATCACTGAATGGTCCGTGTAAACGATCACCTTGGTGCCCACTAGATATGCCCTGAGCTTATCAAATGCAAATACCACAGTCGAAAGCTCCTTTTCATTAGTAGTATAATTCAGCTGAGCCTCTGTTAGTGTCTTGGTTGCATAATAAATCGAATGGAACACCTTGTCATGACGTTGTCCCAACACCGCACCCACTGTATAGTCACTGGCATCGCCCATCAACTCAAAGGGTAATGACCAATGAAGTGACATGATGATAGGTGCAGATACTAACTACCTTTTCAACTCCAAGAACGCCCGCTGACAATCCTCATCAAAATTGAAAGGTTGATTTTGCTCTAGAAAAGTGCACAACGGCTTCGAAATTTTTGAGAAGTCTTTGATGAACCGTCTACAAAAACTAGCATGTCCCAAAAAACGTATAATCCCCTTAACTGATGTAGGTAGTGGTAGCTTGTCAATCACTTCAATTTTTGCCTTGTCCACCTCTATGCCTTTGTTGGAGACTTTGTGACCCAAAACGATGCCCTCTTGTACTATGAAATGACACTTTTCCCAGTTGGGGACCAAGTTGGTTTCTTCACACCACATCAAAACCTGTTCCAAATTTGTTAGGCAGTCACTATATGAATTATCAAACACCGAAAAATCATCCATAAAAACTTCCAGCATTTTCTCCACGATATCGGTAAAAATAGACATCATGCACCTCTAGAATGTTGCTGGAGTATTACAAAGTCCGAATGGCATTCGTCTGAAAGTGAAAGTCCCATATAGGCAGGTGAAGGTTGTTTTTCCTGGTCCTCTGGTGCTATAGCAATCTGGTTGTAACCTAAATAACCATTCAAGAAGCAGTAGTACTCCTTCCCAACCAATCTGTCAAGCATCTGGTCAATGAAAGACAGAGGGAAATGATCTTTCCTCGTTGCTTTATTCAACTTCCTGTAGTCCATACACACTCTCCAACCAGTTACTGTTCTTGTCAGGATTAGTTCATTGTTGTTGTTTGCTATCACGGGAACTCCTCCTTTCTTGGGCGCACATTGGACTGGACTGACCTAAGAGCTATCTGAAATAGGATAGATAATCCCTGCATCTAGCCACTTGATCAGTTACTTCTTCACAACTTCCTTTATAATTGGATTCAGTCTTCTTTGCTGTTCAACAGAATTGCTGTAGCATTCCTCTAGCAAAATTTTGTGTATGCAGATCGATGGGCTGATTCCTTTAATATGTGCAATAGTCCATCCAATTACTCTTTTGAACTTTTTCTACACATCCAGTAGCTGAGTTTCCTGTAGTCCATTCAAACTAGAAGATATAATTATGGGCAAAGTATCCGAATCACCCAAATAAGCATACCTGAAGTGTGAAGGTAGAGGTTTTAGTTTAAAAACTGGGGGTTCTTTGACAGATAGTTTATGTGACTTGAGGGGCCTTTGTAATAACTCAAGTGACTCAAATTGCCTCCCAACTTTAGCTACCGTGTGCCTGCTCTCCATCCAAGATACTTGATTGCCACTAGCTTCCTTGTCTTCATCTAAATCAGCCAAGTCATCTTCGTTTGTTAGATTTGGAAAGCATTTCTTCTCAAACTCAGTAGCCATTAATGAATCCAACATACTGATGGCTGAACACTCCTCAACATCATCAGCAAAATGCATAGCCTTGGATACGTTGAAGGTAACCTGCTGATCGTGGACTCTCATGGTCAATTCACCCTTCTAAATATCTATTAATGTTCTTCCCGTAGCCAAAAATGGTCTTCTCAGTATAATCGACACTTCCTTGTCTGCCTCATAATCTAGCACAATAAAATCTGCTGGAAAAATGAATTTGTCCACTTGCACTAGCACATCTTCAATTTTTCCTTCCGGATGAGCCAAAGACCTGTCTGCTAATTGTAGAGTGATTGTGGTGGGTCTTGCTTCCCCAATTCCTAGCTTTTTGAAGATAGACATGGGCGTCAGATTTATACTTGCTCCCAGGTCACATAATGCCTTTCCAAAGTACTGATTCCCAATGGAGCACAGTATTGTGAAACTACCCGGATCTTTCAACTTAGGTGGCAACTTGTTCTTTAATATTGCACTGCACTCTTCCATCAGTGCTACTGTCTCAAACTCCCCGAGCCTATACTTCTTCAAAAGAATGTCTTTCATGAATTTGACGTAGCTCGGCATCTGCTCCAAAGCTTCTACGAGTGGAATGTTGATGTGTAGCTGTTTCAATATGTCTAAGAACCTTCTGAACTGCTTATCCTACTGTTGACTCTGAAACCTTTGCAAAAATGGTGGTGGAGGTCTCTCTGATCTACCTTGCTGCAACTTTGCTATAGCATCATGCTTTCCTATAGCATTCTACCTTGCTGTAGCATCTTGTTCTGTTATAGCATTCTACCTTGCTGTAGCATTCTGATCTACTTCAGTTTCTGTTTGCGGACCCATTTGATTTTAGATTGAAGAGGGTTCTGCTTTTTTAACAGCTTGTTGAGTTGGTTGTTCAATTTGTCTGCCGTTCCGATCTGTGATAGCTTTGCAGTTCTCTTTACCGTCTCTTCTTGGATTTTCTGTGTCGCTAGGAAGTGATCCTTGAGGCCTATTATTCAAAGCGTTAGCTAGCTGCCCCACCTAATTCTCTAAAGTCCTCAATGATGCAGCTTGACTCTGAATAATGGCTGATTGATTCTGAATAATAGCATCGTTCTTTGCCATGTACTCCTTGAATAGTGCCTCAATGGGATTCGATTGTTCTGGAGGTTGCTGTCTTTGGTGTTGATGCTGTTGGAAACCTGGAGGATGTGTGGGTTTGCTCAGCCCTGCTGAAGAATTAACTCCTTGATTAGTCCAAGAGAAATTCGGATGTTACCTCCACCCTGGGTTATAAGGGTTGGAATATGGATTATTATTCCTGTTATAGTTGTTCACATATCAAACTGAGACTGAGTTGGCTGGGCAATTTTCAAATGAATGCCCCTCACCGCAATAAATGCAAGCAATGTCAACAGCTTGTACCGAACTTGCTCCTGCTGCCATGTTCATGGATTTCAATATGTTGGACAATGAAGAAACTTGAGCTGTCAATGCTGTAACAGCATCTACCTCATGAACTCCTGCCACGCGTCTTCCTGAAGCAACTCTCTCAGTAGGCCACTGATAGTTGTTGTCGCACATTCTCTCTAAAATCTCATATGCCTCATTGTAAGACTTCACAAGAAGAGCCTCATTCGCTGATACATCAATAATACACCGGGTTTGAGCATTGAGTCCATTATAAAAGGTCTCCATCTGTATCCAATGGGGAAGTCTGTTATGGACACTTTCTTAGCAGCTCTTTAAAACGCTCTCATGCTTCATATAAAGCTTCTCCCTCCATCTGTTGGAATGATGTGATAGCATTTCTGAGCTTGGCATTCTTGCTTGGAGGGAAGTATTTCACTAGAAATTTCTCAGCCAAGTCATTCCATGTTGTGACCGAATCTGGTGGTAGAGAATTTAGCCATGCTCTAGCTGTAATAACCATCCTTTTTACAAATTCACGATTTCCTATTTAAGGAATCGAAGTTTGTACTATGTATATTTGTGTGAGATGTATGATCTGATTTATCAAAATATATTTGAGTTCTTATAATATAATGTGGCCGGTTGTGTGAAGAGAAGTGAGGAGGAAAAATTTTCTCATCCCAAAACCTATATCCACCCCTCAAGCTTTAGAGGTATTCCTTTTAATCCCTTTAAGCATTTCCTTAAGTTAATTAGAGATTTACATGTATTTCATGCTTGGGATGTAAGAGCATAAGCTCATAAATTTTATGTTGCCCTATGTTATGATTTTATGTGATTGGTATGGCTTAGATCTATGCTTAGGGTGATTTGGTTGATAGATCGAAGCATAGGTTTGATTTTTACTCTAGAATGAGTTTATGGTTATGATTGCTTACCAAGTATTTATGAATATGTCTTCACATGCTTGATTATGGATGGTTTGTGAATGATGGTTATGTGAATAATCTAAGTATGATGGTTATGGAATTTGACCTAAAAACACAGTTTGGTAAATTATGTAAGGTTACCTATTTGGTGATTTTTAAGTAAGAAGGTGAATCTATGGTTGAATGCTATGAACATATCCGTCATACTGCATGAATGATGTAGGCTCACGGTTACGACCGGTTGAAGTAGTGTGTGTTTCCAACAAAAAACCAACAAACACAAACTGCCGGATTTTTTTTAAGTTAATGGGACAGTTTATGGAAACCGAATTTTAAACCCTTTAGAGGCCGAATTAGGGAAAAGTCATAACTGTAAAGTTGTACACAATGGAAAACCCTTGGGGAAAATATGGACAGTTTTTGAAAAACAAGCTCCAAACACTTCCGTTTTTATAAATTTCCGAACCTGATCGGGCCAGATACTATGCACGGTCAGGATATTTCAAAAAAGAAAACGGACAGGTTAATGGAAGAATCAAGTTTTGAGTAAAGAACAAAAGTTGTAGGATTTATTGAGGCCTACAACTTTCATGAAGAAAACTATTTCAAATTCAAAACTGATTTAAAGATAAATACTAAAATTCTTTCAAAACAGTGCATGAACATGAAATTCCTGCACATGCACTGATAACTAAATTTACGGGATTGTTTTCAAAGGAAGTTTTCAGAATTTTATAGTTTTATTGTCTTTGTTCAAAAAGGAACTATAGTTGACAAAAAATGGTTTTAAAAAAATATTGAAATTTTACAAATGATTTTAAAAGACAATATCACAAGGGGTTGTGAGAAAAAGGAATAATATGGGCCAAGTTATTTGAGAAAAAAAAATGATAACAATGCTATGACGTATATAATCAGATAGAATACCAAAATCAATATATTGGGCCTTGTATCCATAGTTACCCAGAGTAACCCAATGAGATACTAATTTAATATGTTGGGCTTTGCATCCAAGGTTATTTATAGTAACCAAATGGGATACCACTGTAACATGTTGGGCTTGTATCTAGGGTTACTTATGGTTGTTGGTTTGGATACCAACATTGAATGTTTTGGTTTATAGTAAGATAGGATGATCCTTATCTTACTCCCTATTTGGAAACAGGAGGGGAACCTGTCATTGTGCCTCATTGGAACAACAAACCCAGAACCTAGGACAACCTGTGAGTACAACTCCGCCTACAGCATAGGCAAACTGTTTTATTGCTTTGCATGTTTTTCAAAGCTCATGCATTAATATTTGTAATGCATATGTTGTATGTTATATTATTGTGGCATCATGAAAGTATGCTCACTAATGATAAACCACATGATAAGAATGTGATCAAGTTTCAAGTTAGAAACTGTTTTCAAAACACTATTTTTAAGGAAATGTTTTCAACTAAGAAACTGTCTTCAAGAATGAAATTGTTTTCAAGAACAAAATTGATTTCAAGTATGATGTTAAGCAAGTTTTTCTCATGTCATACTGACCTGCCACGAGGGTGGGTTTAGTCCATGGTTTGAGTTAGATTAGGCTGGCCGCCCCAACCACTCCATGGGTACGCGCAATGGTATGTACACTCATATTATGTAAGGGCCCTAAAATATGCTAACCTAAGAAAGCATAATGAAAGCATAATTGGTACATATATTGTTTTATTACGAAATGTTTTGCGGGATGATAGTTGTACTTGCTGGGCAAAAGCTCATGACTTATGTTTATACTGTAGGTAAGCCGCCTATTGGCAATACTTGATGCAAGACGATGGGGCATGGCATGGCTAACTGAGAAACTTCGGGTTGGATACGCTACGAGTTTTGAAATAAAATGTTTTTAGTTGTAACTAATAAAATTTGCAGTGTGTAAAATGAGTTTGAAACTCCAATACTCAACTGAGTATATATATATATATATATATATATATATAAAAGTATGTGATTGAGTTAGGTTTTAAGTTATAAAAAAAAAATTATTCCGTATTTCCGCAATGTCAAATAAGTTAAGTAATTAAGTAAGATAAGTATGGTAACGGCCTACGTAAGGCAGGTCATTACACTAGCTTTGTCCCTTAGAGAATAAGGAAATAACTTGAGGCGAAGAGCTTTTTCAGTTACACCTAGAAGCTTGAAAGAATCACTCACTTCAATAAACAATCTGAGGTGAAGATAAGGATCTTCAGTTGGCATACCACTGAATTGTCCCACTGTTTGGAGCATCTGAAACATAACAGGCTTCAATTCAAATTATTGTGCTTGAATTTATGGTCTAACAATGCTGGGTTGCAGCCTGTGTAGCATGGGTACAGTGTAATCTCTGATTACTCTGTCTTTGTCATCTGCCATTACTGCAGTATTGTTAACATTATTATTCACTACTGCTCCCTCAGCCCATTCTGCCATTCTTGCAGCACCCTATTATTCCCTTCTTCTTGCTCAGAATGTTCTTTCAATTTCTGGATCTAAAGGAACTAAGTCTGTGTCCCTCGGCCTGTTCATGCAAGAAAATTACACCTGGCAACGGAAACAACCAGATTTGAATTAGAGTAAGGTCAGAACAATAAAAGAATAATTGGTTTCTAGAATAGTAATTTTCAATAATAACAATCCCCGACAACGGTGCCAAAAACTTGTTCGCCAAAACTATGTATGCAAATATGCTACAAATCGAACAAGTATACGTAATCGAACAAGTAATACAATAATGAGTAAAGTATCGTCTCCATAGGGATTGAATTACAAAAAACTAATTACGGAAACTAATTGTTCTAAAATAAATTTGAGAATGAATTAAGCACTAAAATTGTAGAAAATGATGTAAATGAATGGGTATGTTTAAAATGCAAACTAAAGGTATAACGGGACAATATCTAAAGCTTAGGCTATGAATCAATGATGGGTAATGGCTAGAATTACTGATTTTCCCTCGATTACAAATCTAACTGCGAATGCTATAGTAATGCTATAGCAAAGTTAATCCAGTCAACCTAAAATTCTACAAAATCCTCTTTCGAATGAATTATACCTTCAATTCCTTAAACCAAAATAAACATACTCCTATATATTCCAGTTTTTAGAACCTAAAAATTAATCACCAATTTTAATCCGTTGTACAAGAGAACAATATATTCCTATACCATCCACCTGTATTATCCGAGTTAGATCCAACTAAAACCAACCTTCCCAGAATTAATTTTAGTTTGCTTCCCCCACAAATTTATGGCCAGTCAATCAATAGAGATTAAACACTCAACACACTTGAATAAACCGAATTGAAAATTATTAAGCATTTAACATAACAAGCAAATCTTCATTACAATCTCGATTCCATCAATAATCCTAGCTAAAGAAATTAGTTCATACTTAATTCAACGAAATTAAAATCAACAAACACAACTAATGAATTCATGATTCCCATAAAGAGAAACAAGAAAATCCAATAAGTTCTGGGTAAACTAAAATCGAAGAAATTGGGAGGTGAACATGTATGAGTGGTATATTCTCCTCTCCAACCAATAGACCAAGGGTGGATTTTGACTGCTCCCTCTGGAATTTTCAGATCTCTACCTCGTGCCCTCTTTCTCTTTTTCTCTTCTCTGTTTTTCCCACAGCTTCTACTTTCCCATAAATGGTGAGTCTCGCCTCCTCCTCTTGCACAATTATTTTCTTTTCCTGTTATACTAGGGTAATTTGATGTCACGACCTGCCCTACGTGTAATGACCCGCTTAACGTAGGCCGTTACTATACATATCTTACATAATAACTTAACTTATTTAATAAAAACTCTGATATACGAAATAAAATTTTTTTTAAACGATTTGAAATCCAACTCGACCATGTACTTATATATATATATATATATACTTTTTAATTAAGTATTGAAATATCAAACTTAATTTAACAAATAGCAAGGTATTCTAAATAACATATTCAAATATCTCATTACAAAACGCATAGCAGTCTCCATCCCGAAGTTTTACCGATAGCCATGCCAAACCTGACCTAGTGCAGGTCCTACGACACAAGGCAACTTGCTTGCCATCATACTTGAAATCTTGCTTTAAAAATCTTAAAACTTCTTCTTGCCTTGAATATACTTGAAACATCATTTCATACTTGAAAAAACCTTTTCATACTTGAAAACCATTTCATACTTTCAAACTTGAATCTTATTCTTACCATGTCATTTATCATTAGTGAGCATGCTTCATGATGCCATAGTAATAAAGCATACATCATATGCAACACATACATAAATGCATGAGCTTTGAAAACATGCAAAGTAGTAAAAACATTTTACCTATGCTGTAGGCAGAGTTGTACTTACAGGTTATGCTAGATTTTGGGTTTGTTGTTTCGATAGTTCACAACAACAGGTTACCTTCCTGTTTCCAAAAAGGACGTAAGATAAGAATCATCCTATCTTACTATAAACCATATCATTCAATGTTGGTATCCAATCCAACATTCATAAGTAACCCTAGATATAAGCCCCACATATTATAGTGGTATCCTATTTGGTTACTAAAAGTAACCATGGATACAAGGCCCAATAAATTTTGGTACCCTTTCCGATTACTATATGTCTTACTCTTGTTACCATATAACTTGACCTAATTTATTTATTTATTTCTTTTCTTCACAAAACCTTGTTTGATATTGTCTTACCTTTTTCTTTTAAAATTATTCATAAAGTTTGAACCTTTTTAAACTATTTTTATAAAACTGTAATTTTCTAAAAACCATCTTTAAAAATAGTCCCGTAAATTTAGTTATCAGTGCATGTGTAGGAATTACTTGTTCATGCACTGTTTTAAAAATCATGTGCATGAATTTCTTGTACCCTGCATAGTTATGAAAATCTAGTTTTTTCATAAATTTGTTTTGAATTTGTAAAATTTTTCTTCATGAAAGTTGTAGATCTCGAAGAATCCTACAACTTTTGTTCTTTACTCAAAACTTGGTTCTGCATTTAACCTATCCGTTTTCCTTTTTGAATCCTCATGGCCGTGCATGGTGTCTAGGCCGACTTGGTTCGGGAATTTGTAAAAAACAGAAGCATTTGGGACTTATTTTTCAGAATCTGTCTACGAGAAGCCCTAGAATTTTCAATTTCCTACAACTTTACAGTTTTGACTTTATCCAGATTCGGCCTCTAAAGGCCTCAAAATTACATTTCCAAATCACAGTCCCATTTGATCCGAAAGTTGCCAGTTTTGTTTTTGATTGGTTTTTACGTAAAATTTCGCACACCCTACCTCAAACGGTCGCAACCGTGAGCCTATATCAATTTGTGCAGCGTTTTACGTACATTCTTATCATCCATATACTTAATCATCTTACTTAAAACCCAAATAGGTAATCCTTACTTGTCTTACCAAATTAGAGTTTTAGGTTAGTTTTTAACCCTTCATTTATCATACATCAACACCATCATCATCATTCATACAATGCTTCTTTCTAAGCATGTGGGGACATATCATAAACACAAGATAGGCATACAAAAATTCCATATTCTTCTAAAGCATAAAATCAAATGCATGCTTAAACTTATCAATCAGGACCATCTAAACCTAAATCAAGCACATACTAATCACATAAAGCTGTTGCATGAAAAATAAAGAGAGTGAGCTTAAGCTCTTACAAACCCAAACTTGTAATACATTTAAATCCTTGATCACAACTTAATAGAATGCTTAAGGGATTAAAAGGATTACCTCTAGATCTTGAAGGGTGGATCTACACCTTGGATTTAGAAATTTTTTTTTTCTCTCTTCGGTTCCTAAGGGTGAGAGGGAGAGTTGAGGATCAACTAAAATTTTTGGGGTTCAACTAAATAGTTCACCACAACCCCCAACATCTCCTATTTATAGGTGAAAATTAATTAATTTTCTAGAATTATTTTTATTCCTAAAATTACATATCTAACCCTAAAAACAAAATATTTGCCAAATGCCCCTTGAGGTGGCCCGTCATGGTGGAGCCATTTTGCTCCCAATTAATGCATAATTATCCACATTATTAATAATTTTCAAAAATCCCAAAATTCACATATTTATCCATGATGAGGTGTCACTAAATAAGACCATGTTTGGTACTTTCCTTAATATACAGTCCATCTTCTTACTAACTCAGATGGTGCTAATTTTGTTTTCAACTAATAACAGTACAGTTGTACTAGACTGCAGTTCAGAATTTATCTGTATTTAACTAGAATGCGTATAGGTTTTTCTTAGGACTTGAAGCCACTTAGTCCTTATTGCTCTAAATATTGTGCTTGATTTTTCTAAAGTGGTCCCGTACCTTATTCTTGCTTATTCATCCGTAATGACGGTTTATCGCAATATAATTTCCATACTACTTATTATACTGCAGTACCATCTTAATCATACCTTAAATCATCCTGGTCAGTCATTGACCGGAATAAAATCATAAATCCTTATTCTGCCTTTTTCATCAAAAGGCCTCATGCTCGGCTAAGTAAACTATTATTGAGTCTTATAATATTATAAGAACTCAAGTATATCCTGATAAAATCAGATCAGGTATTTCGTACATAAACATTCATATTCCTTAAAGAGGAAATCATTAATCAGTAAAAAAGGTGGCTATTACACTACGTAGGGCCGTGACTTCATACTTACTTAACTTAAATACCAAGTCTGTAACGACCCGATTTCGTGGAGCTGTTACATTACCATGCTTACTTAAACATACTTTATCTTAAAACTTACTTTTGCTTTACGTAAAAATACAGAAATGTTTTTTTTTTCTTTTTAAACTCAATTTAAAAACTTAATTTATACTCATACTTATTTATAGGTACTCACTCGAGTACCGAGCTTTAAAGCCACATTTTTACAAATCATACTAATTATCATATACTAGTACCGTCGACTTATCATAACATAATACAAACATATTTTGCTTAACATATTTTCAAATCCCGTGGCGGTGTCCAATCCAAATTTCATAGTCTACAGTACCATCTCTCTACAGTCTTGCATCAAGCATTACCGATAGGTTGCTTACCTACAGCATGAACGTAAGTTATGAGCTAATGCTCAGTAAGTATAACTTTCTATTCTGCAAAATATTTTTTTTAATAAAAGAATACATGAACCGATTATGTTTTCTTATGAATCAATTATGCTTTCTTATGTTAATTTGGTTTTGGGCCCTCTACATAACATGAGTGCACGTACCATGAGTGTAGCCGTGGAGTGATTGGGGCGGCCAGTCCAATCCAACTCATCCCATGAACCAAACAATTTAACATGGAGTGGCTGGGGCAGCCAATCCAATCCAACTCAAACCATGGACCAAACCGTTCAAACCCGCCCTCGTGGCAAGTCAGTACGATACAAGAAAATTTGCTTTTCTTATCTTAGTACATGAAAACTTGTTCTTAGTTGATCATACTTGAAAACTTAAATCTTAACTGTTTCTTACTTGAAAACTTAATCTTGTTCTTATCATGTGATTTATTATTAGTAAACATACTTTCATGATGTCACAATAATAAAACATAAAACATATCTGCATCATGTAAATCAATGCATAAATTTTTTGAAAAACATGCAATGTAATAAAAACATTTTGCCCATGCTGTAGGCAGCATAGTACTTACAAATTGTCCTATGCTCTTGGTCTATCATTCCATCAAGGCACGACAACAAGTCATATTCCTCTAGAGCTTGGAAGAATGGCCTCTAGACCTTAGTTGAGAGGAATCTTTGCTCTCTATTTCTCCATACTACAACCGACCATTTCCCTCTCTCTTTCACTCTCTCTTTTTTTTTTTTTTTTTTTTGAAGGCTAGAGAGGAATGGTTGAGAAAAAACTAGAAAATGAGAGGCTAACTAAAGTGCTCCAATTGTCACAACCTACCTCTATTTATAGGTGGAAATTTCCAAAATTTTCACAATTATTTTTATTTCTAAAATTCTTCTTGAATTACATATTGGTCCTTAAAAGATAAAATATTTACCTTCTAGTCCCCCAAGTGCCGGCCATGCTTGAATTGGAGCCAAAAAAATCTTTTCCAATTTATCTCTAATTTGGCTTAGTTGGAGGCTTTAGTTAGGAAAAATCCATAAATTCCATAGGTCAAAAATTATGTATTTATCCACAATTACTTGGCCTCCAAGTAGGGCCATGTTTGGCAGACCCCTTAATACGCAGTCTAATTTCTTGATAATTCAGATAGTGCCAATACTGTTTTAACTATTAACAGTACAGTAATACTGAACTGCAATCCATAATTCATCTGCACTTAACTAGACCGCGTATAGGTTTTTCATAGGACTTGAAACTTCTTAGTCCTCCTTACTCCAAATATTCTCCTGATTTTTCTAGAGTGATTCCAGTCCTTATTCTTACTTCTTCATCTGTACTGATGGTCGACCACAATATAATTTCAATACTGCTTATTATACTGCAGTACCATCTTAATTATATTATAATTTATCCTGATCATTCATTGGCCCGAACAAAAATCACAATTCATGGTTTGGCCTTTTCATCATAGAGCCTTATCCTTTACTTAATAAATTATCATTGAGTCTCGTAATACTTATAACAACTTAAACATACTCTAATAATCAAATCAGATCATGAGTTTCATATTGATATATATGATTCGGACTTAGATTTTCCTTTTATCTAAGGAAATCACAACTTCGTCAAAATTTGGGTTGTTACTGTTGGGATCTATATGTGCCCCAAGGATAGAAAATCAATTATAGGGATTTTCTGTAAATATGACATACTGATATTAATAAAAAGAGGTTATTCATGTTTAATAAGTTGTATCCTATTTATTTTCATTTGTTGATTGTATGATTATTTTGAGCAAACAAAAAATACTCCTGTGCTATTGGTAATATATCGGATTACCATATGTATACGGGATATACATAGAAGACGTGGTAATTTGATAACAGTCTAAATAAATGGTCCGCAATCGATGGAATAAGATTAAGGGATCTTATTTATGATAAGATTGTAAAGGTTGTCTACTTCCTTGGAGGGATGGTTTGTCTTGACCATCGGATTGGTTCCGAGTAGAAACTTTAATGTATACTAGTATTGAGGTATGACATTGGACTGGACCTAAGATGTTAATTGATTCGGTTTAATAATTCCGTTTATAAGAATCAATGACGCTTTAATTATCATCCTGCATTAATCTTAATCCTGAAATGAATACTTGAGTTCGCATCCATGACTTATGTACTTTGATCCACTATAGGTGAGACACTGATAATTGATGGTCAATATACTTGTGTTTTGGGTGTATGACTTATGGATGGAGAGATCAAGATTCATAGATACAGAATCCATAGCTATCTTAATAATAGTACATGTTATCTACTTAAAGACATTATTCGGGAATTGAAAGATAATATAACAAGATCTTGGCGATCGGTTTACTTTGTGTTCTCTGATGGTTTACCGATTGTATGACTTTACAATTGGTGGTTCTTTCATTAGAGAATAATGAAACTTTAAGTTAAAATGATTGAAAAGGTAAAACAGAAAAGTCCTTAATTCAATCATGGATAACATATGGGGATTAAGCAAGCGATGAATAAATCATGGAAGAAGCACTGCATTAGAAAGCTTTCGTAATACGGTATGTAAACGGGAGTTCAGCTTCAGACTTTTAGTGGAATAGTCCTAAAGTTGATAATTGATGAATAATTAATCCGGGATTAATTTTGCATAATTATAGGAGCCTCATTACATATTTCCATCGAGTCCCTCTACTAGCTCATATAGTTCCATGAAGCGTCTCGAGATTTGTTCCTAATGAGATCGTTAAATTATATAGGAATTTAAAAATGTCTATTAAGACATGGTACTCTCTAACATGCAATCCCGAAAAAGGATTGACCATGTAATATTAATGTAGACAAATAATGTGATTTGTCAACATATGATTAGTTGTAAATAAAATAATTATTTGTTAATTATTTTGGTTGATTGAATTTTGGAAATAAGATTGTGTTCGAATTATTTAATTTTGGAAAACAAAATTTTTCTCTCCTAATTAATAGTGCACAAATTTTAATGGATGGAGGGAAGAAGATTTTGTTTCAAAATTGTTTAAACATATTCATAATATTAAATTATTAATTGATTTAAATAATAGAGTTTATTTGTTAGATTTTCTTTTCTTAAAAATTGGTGCACGGTTTTTTGGTGAAAAGGATATCTAAAATATTCCATTTATTTAAATTAATTAAATATGGATAATGTTTGTAGAAAATATTTATTTAAATTCAAATAAGATAATCTTATTTAAATTCAAAAGTTTAAAAGGAGTTTGAATCTAGATAGGATTAGAACTTTTTGACTAGTCTAGATTCTTGATTTAAATTTAAACCACCGATCAACCTCCACATTATATGGAGGACGAATTTGAATCTCCTAGAAAAGATGGAATGAATTTTTTGGAGTCCCTCCCTTTTCAAAAAACGTCTACTAGGTTCAAAGAACCTAACTCTAAATTTGTATGATCATTTGGTTCAAAAGATTATCTAGAAAAATAATTATTAATTAGTTTTCAAGTAGGAGATATTTTTGAAAAAGGATTAGAATCTTATATAAAGGCTAGGGCTTCTTGAAAATAGCTAACCATCATCATACACTTAAAAAAGGACATTTTTGGGAGAGAAAAAATGCCAAAACTAGGGTTTTTGGGCTTGAGAAAAATTCGTCCTTCTTGGGTGTGAGAAAAAGAGAGAAATTTCCATTGAATCAAAACTGTAAGGAAGGTTAAGCCGAGTGATATTTTTCATATAAGGTTAACCAGTTCCTGTTTTGTAGTTTTGAAGAATGAACCTGGATCGAATTCTCAACGAGGTATATCGGGATTGAGAGATGTGATCTAGATTTCGAAGAATTACCGATCGCTTGGATTCATAGCACGTGTGCCCATACACACTCTGAGACGTGGGGACTCGAGAATAGTAGAGAAGACACGTTAGTCGACACTTTATCAATTCCAGAATCCGAGAAACAAGTTACGTTCGATCATGTATTTAATTTATTGTTATATACATCATGAGCTTCTTTTCTGAATCGGCATAAAATTTTAAAACTTCTGCTACACCATAACTCTGATATCGAATCTGTTTTTCCAATAATTGGTATCAGAGCCAACTCATGATCATATATATAACATAAATTATTTGATCAAATGAATTTCTCTCTATGCATTAATGAAATATTTTAGAGAGTTAGCACTCTAAGTTTTATTTTGTGTATGTTAAATATATTGTGAATGGATGTATGGATGAACGAATGCTTTCAATTTTGTATGCTTATTCAATTTTGTCGGTCATGAATCCATAGAGGTTAGAATTTGTATATAGGTTTTTCAAGTGTACTAGATGCGGTCTATTATCACCGCTAAGTTGTTCTTTCAATTCCTAGAAATTTTTGTAAGCCGAAAATGATGTAGGAATTTTTTTGTAAATTTGGGCTACAATGGATTCACGGAGATTGAAGATGAATGAAAGTATGGAAATTTTCAAAGGATGTGATTTTTTTTTAATTTGAAAATTTTAATTAATTCAGATTTCATATTATTGGCTTTTTTTTTTTGGAACAAAAATCACATTAAATTCTTTTTGAAAAGTTTAATTTTCCAATGATATGTGATCCTAATAATTTGGAAAATCAAAAATCAAAATTTAAATTTAAATTTAATAGATGTTTTTTTAGGGAATTTAAATTTAAATCAAAATTTAAATTTAAATTTAAATAAAAAATCAATATTTTCAAATTTTCTGGAAATGAAATTTTGAGGCCCTTAGAGGCTGAATTTAGAAAAAGTCAAAACTACAAGGGTTTAAACTTTATTAAACTAGAGATTGTGAAGAAATGAAATAAATAAACAAATTAAGCTAAGTTATATGGTAAACTATCGTAAGACATATAGTAATCGGAAAGGTTGCCAAATTTATTGGGCCAAGTTATTTGAAAGATTACTTAATGGGATACAAATGTTATATGTTAGGCTTTGGATCCAAGGTTACTTATAGTAACCAAATGGGATACCTCTATAACATAATGGGCTTGTGTCTAGGGTTACTTATGGATGTTCGTTTAGATACCAATATTGAATGATATGGTTCATAGTAAGATAGGATGATTCTTATCTTACTTCCTTTTTGGAAACAGGAAGGTAACCTGTTATTGTGTCCTGGCAGAACAACAAACTCAGAATCTAGCATAACCTATAGGTACAACTCCACCTACAGCATAGGCAAATTGTTTTACTGCTTGCATGTTTTCAAAGTCCATGCATTTATGAATGTGATGTAGACGATTTATGATTCATTTTGTGGCATCATGAAGCATGCTCACTAATGATAATTCATATGGTAAGAATAAGATGAAGTTTTAAGTAAGAAACTGTTTTCAAGTATGATGTTAAGCAAGTTTTCTTGTGTCGTACCGACCTGTACTAGGACAGGTTTGGTCCATGGTTTGAGTTGGACTGGGCTGGCCGCCCCAACCACACCATGGCTGCGCGCCACGGTACGTACACTTATGCTATGTAAGGGCCCAAAAATATGCTAACCTAAGAAAGCATAAGGAAGCATAATTGGTTCATGCATTGTTTCATTATGAAATGTTTTGCAGGATAATAGTTGTACTTGTTGGGCGAAAGCTCACGTCTTACGTTTATGCTGTAGGTAAGCTACCTATTGGCAATACTTTGTATACGACGGTGGGCATGGCATGGCTATCTGTGAAACTTTGGGATGGAGACCGCTACGCAGTTTTGTAATATATTGTATCTATTATTTAATATACTTTGCTATATGTTAAAATGAGTTTCATATCTCAATACTCGATGAAGAAAGTATATATGTATATAAGTACATAGTCAAGTTGGATTATGTATGTTTAAAAAAAAAAATTATTCCGTATTTCTGTATGTTAAGTAAGTATGTAAGTTAAGTATGGTAACGGCTTACGTACGGCGGATCATTACAGATAGCTTGAAAAGCAGAAGTTAGGAATTATCGTTGTAAGATATGTGTTTTTTAAGGGCTTTACACATAAACATTTAGATGGCATATAGACCTTTTTGTTTCATTACAAAACCAAATTTTTTTAAAAAAATAAAAAGATGTTTGCTCGTACTTATTACATGTTTTTTTATTACAGATCAAGATATCGAGCCCATTATCTGTGATATTTACACAAAATAAATTAACCGGCGAGAATTTTAATGACTGGAAAATGAACTTGCTTATCGTCCTAAATTTTTAGAAACACAGTTTCGTCCTTACCCAACCTCGACCGCCTACGCCTATGATCGATGCTCTTGATAGGGAATTTATAGTGCTTGGGTACTAGGACAATTTCAACCTTAGTGCTATGTGCTATATTCGGGCAAGCATGTCTAACGTGCTCCAGAAACAGCATGAAGAACATAAAACTGCTAAGCAGATCATGGACAATCTGGAGGAGATGTTTGGTGACCAAACTATCCAGGTTAAGATCGATGCTATCAAAGGTCTCATGAACTGCAAGCAAAAGGTTGGAACTCCCATCAAGGAGTACATGATGAAAATCATGGCTTATTTGTCTGAGGCTCAGGCAAATGGGGCTGAGATTGATGCTATAACTCAATTGGTCATGGTTTTCCAAATCTTGTCTAAGGATTTCGATTTGTTTCAGGCATCCTACAATCTTAACTCGAAGGAGATGTCTCTAACGGAATTGATGAAAGAGTTGCAAGTCTTTGAGAACATTTTCAAGGGTTCTGGATTTAAGACTGAGGCAAATATGGCTGAACCTGGTTCACCTATGCCTAATCCCAAAAGAAAGAAGGAAAAGGGAAAGAACAAAGGGAACAAGCCAGTGGCGAAGGCACCTGCTCCTAAGAAGTCTACCAAGACTAAGAAGCGGAAGGTGGATCCTAAGAAGGTTAAGTGCTTTTTCTGTGGGAAGAAAAGACACTTCAAGAAGGATTACAGAGACTACCTGACTATACAAATGCAAAGAGGTAATTTCGATATCCTGTATCTTGAGGCTTGTTTAGTGGAAGAATCTAAGGATACTTGGGTTATAGATTCTGGAACCATTAACCATATTTGTATTTTTCTGCAGGGGTTCAAGGTAACGAGAAGTCTGCATGAGGAGAACTTCACGTTAAGAACCGGTGATGGGACATTGATGCTAGCTGAGGCAGTGGGAGATGTGCATCTTTACTTTGATGAATTTACATTTATTGTTTTGAGACATTGTTTTTATATTCCTAGTTTTAAGAGAAACCTAATTTCGGTAGCTTGTTTGATTAAAGACTCTTATTCAGTTTATTTTAATAATAAAGTTATTATTAGGAAAAAATAATTCTCTTATCTGTTATAGATATATGCATTGAAATCTTTATTTTATCAAACCTAAGATGCACTTATTGCTTGATATAGAATTGGAAAGGAACCTTAAAAGACATAAGTCTTCTCACTCTAACAAATCATATCTTTGGCATTTACGACTAGGTCACATAGGCCTTAACATAATTCAAAGGTTAGTAAAGGAGGAATGCCCTGACTTGTACGAGGTTGAACTTTGGCCACAATGCGAATCCTGTTTGGAAGGCAAGATGACCAAACGGCACTTTGCTGCTAAGGATAGTCGTGTCGAGGAACTTTTAGGATTTGTGCATATGGATGTTTATGGTCCCATGAACATAGAAGTACGTGGTGGGTATGAGTATTATGTCACCTTTATTGACGATTACTCGAGGTATGGATATGTCTATTTGATGATCCACAAAAGTGAAATCTTTGACAAGTTTAAAGAATTTCGGGCTGAAGTGGAGAAATAATTAGACAAGTCCATTAAGTTACTTCAATCGGATCGAGGTGAGGAATAAATATCGGATGAGTTCTTAGGACATTTGATAGAGAACAGGATACAATCCCAGTTGACTGTACCTGGTACTCCTCAACAAAATGGTGTAGCTGAGAGAAGGAATAGGACCTTATTGGATATGGTCCGGTCTATGTTGAGTTACCCTACATTAAGTTTGTCATTTTAGGGGCACGCCATACAAACTGCGTGCTATCTTTTGAATAACGTTCCCTCTAAATCGATTCCTAAAATTCCTTTCAAGTTATGGATGAGTAGGAAACCTAATTTGAATCATATTCAAATTTGGGGTTGTCCGGCACATATCCTGGATAAGGAAGCGAAGAAGTTAAAGTCACGATCAGAAGTGTGCTTGTTTGTTGGCTATCCAAAAGGAACAAAAGGTGGCTTGTTTTATAATCTGAAGCAAAAAAAGTCTTCGTCTCCACACATACAACATTCCTCGAGGAAAGTTACATGGAAGACTTTAAACCACATAGCAAAGTGGTGCTTAAGGAGATGACTCCGTATTTGGATGTTCCTAAAGTCACTGAAAACCCTGTAGAAAAACCGCTAAAGAATCAATAACTATGGGAGCTTCATCGTAGTAGGACGATTGTCAGGGAACCTGAAAGGTATATGTTCAACGGTGAAGTCTTTGAGGGAGAATTCATAGAACATATTGATGATCCGGCTACGTGCAAGAAAGTTATGGAGGATTTTGATTCTAGTCTCTGGAAAAAGGCTATGAACACCAAGATGGAATCTATGGATTCCAACGGGGTCTGGAAATTAGTAAACTTATCCCAAGACATAAAACTGATTAGGTGTAAGTGGGGTATACAAGAGGAAGAGAGGTGTGGATAGGAAAGTGGAAATTTTCAAGGCAAGAATTATAGCAAAGGGCTATACACAGAAAGAAGGAATCGACTATGAAGAAACATTCTCGCCTGTAGCAATGCTTAAGTCAATCCGTATTCTTTTATCCATCGTGGCTGCTCTCGATTATGAGATATGGCAAATGGATATCAAAACAGCTTTCTTAAATGGCTCTCTTGAGGAAGATATCTATATGATACAACCAGACGGGTTCAAGGCAAAGGGCCAAGAAGACAAGGTATGCAAGTTTCTCAAATCCATCTATGGATTAAAGCAAGCATCTCATTATTGGAATATTAGGTTTGATCAAGCGATCAAAACCTATGGATTCGAACAAAAGGTTGATGAACCATGTATTTATAAACGTATCAAGAACGAAAAGGTCGTTTTCCTTGTACTTTATGTAGATGATATATTGCTTATTGGAAATAATATGGCAACACTATCATCTGTCAAAGTTTGATTGGCTAAACAGTTTGACATGAAGGACTTAGGAGAAGCTAGTTATGTTCTTGGAATTCAACTCTTTAGAGATAGAAAGAACAAAATGATAGTACTCTCCCAAGCTTTCTACATTAATAAAGTACTTGAGAGGTTTTCTATGAAAAATTCCAAGAAAGGTGCCCAATCTTTCAGAATGGGAATCAAGCTTTCTAAAGATGATTGTCCCAAGACATCGGAGGAAAGGGAGCGTATGAAAGATGTACCTTATATATCTGCGGTAGGTAGTCTTATGCATGCTATGTTATACACTAGGCCTGACATTTGTTTTGCGGTTGGTATGGTAAGTCGATATCAGTCGAATCCAGACCGAACCATTGGACTGCGGTTAAGCATATACTCAAGTATTTACGGAGAACAAGGGATTATATGCTAGTGTATTTTGGTCATGACCTTGTTCCTATAGGGTACACTGATTTTGATTTTCAATCAGATCAGGATTCAAGTAAATCGACTTCAGAATCTGTCTTTACCCTTGGAGGTGGTGCCGTTATATGGAGGAGTGTTAAGCAATATTGCATTGCTAATTCGACCATGGAAGCCGAGTATGTGGCTGCCAGTGAGGCATCTAAGGAAGCGGTATGGCTCCGCATGTTCCTTGATGACCTTCAGGTCGTTCCTGGTATGGGTAAAGCTATGGTGCTCTACTGTGATAACAGTGCAGTAGTAGCCAATACCAAGGATCCTAGGCATCATAAGAGGAGTAAGCATATTGACAAAAAAAATCACGTTACCAGAGGCTTTGTTGAAAGTGGAAAAGTGACGGTTTGCAAAATCATGTCAGATGACAATCTTGCCAACCGGTTCACGAAGACTTTGACGGCCAGAAGATTCGAGGAACACGTCGAAGGCATAGGGACGCGCAATATGTCACATTTACTCGATTAGGGCAAGTGGAAGGTTGTTGGGATCTATATGTGCCCTAAGGATAGAAAATCAAATTTATGGATTTTCTGCAAATATGACATTTTTATATCAATAAAAAGAGGTTATTAATGTTTAATAAGTTGTATCCTATTTACTTTCATTTGTTGATTGTATGATTATTTTGAGCAAACATAAAATACTCCTAGGCTATTGGTAATATATCAGATTACCATATGTATACGGGATATACATAGAAAATGTGGTAATTTGATAATAGTCTAAATAAATGGTTCGCAATCGATGAAATAAAATTAGGGGATCTTATTCATGATAAGATTGTAAAGGTTGTCTACTTTCTTAGAGGGATGGTTTGTCTTGACCATCGGATAGGTTCAAAGTAGAAACTTTAATGTATACCAGTATTGAGGTATGACATTGGACTGGACCTAAGGTGTTAATTGATTCAGTTTAATAATTCTGTTTATAAGAATCAATGACGCTTTGATTATCATCCTGTATTAATCTTAATCCTGAAATGAATACTTGAGTTCGCATCCATGACATATACATTTTGATCCACTATAGGTGAGACACTGATAATTGATGGTCAATATACTTGTGTTTTGGGTGTATGACTTATGGATGGACAAATCAAGATTCATAAATACGGAATCTATAGCTATCTTAATGATAGTACATGTTATCTACTTAAAAGCATTATTCGGGAATTGAAAGATAATATAACAAGATCTTGACCATTGTTTTACTTTGTGTTCTCTGATGGTTTACCGATTGTATGGCTTTACAATTGGTGGTTCTTTCAATGGAGAATAATGGAACTTTAAGTTAAAATGACTGAAAAGGTAAAACGGAAAAAGTCCTTAATTCAATCATGGATAATATATGGGGATTAATCAAGCGATGAATAAATCATGGAAGAAGCACTGCGTTAGAGAGCTTTTATAATACGGTATGTAAATGAGAGTTCAGCTTCAGACTTTTAGTGGAATAGTCCTGAAGTTGATAATTGATGAATAATTAATCCGGGATTAATTTTTCATAATTATAAGAGTCTCTTTACATATTTCCATTGGGTCCCTCTACTAGCTCATATAGTTCCACGAAGCATCTCGGGATTTGTTCCTAATGAGATCGGTAAATTAAATGGGAATTTAAAAATGTCTATTAAGACATAGTACTCTCTAACTTGCAATCCTGAAAAAGGATTGGACATGTGAAATTAATGTAGACATATAATGTGATTTGTCAACATATGATTGGTTGTAAATAAAATAATTATTTGTTAATTATTTTAGTTAATTGAATTTTGAAAATAAGATTGTGTTTGAATTATTTATTTTGGAAAACAAAATTTTAATTAATAGTGCACGAATTTTAATTGGTGGAGGGAAGAAGATTTTGTTTCAAAATTGTTTAAATATATTCCTAACATTAAATTATTAATTGATTTAAATAATGAAGCTTATTTGTTAGATTTTCTTTTCTGAAAGAATCGTGCACGGTTTTTTGGTGGAAAGGAAATCTAAAATATTTCATTTATTTAAATTAATTAAATATGGATAATGTTTGTGAAAAAAATTTATTCAAATAAGAGAATCTTATTTAAATTTAAAAGTTTAAAAGGAGTTTGAATTTAGATAGGATTAGGATTTTTTTGACTAGTCTAGATTCTTGATTTAAATTTGAACCACCGATCAAGCTCTACATTATGTGAAGGATGAATTTGAATCTCCTAGAAAAGAGGGGACGAATTTTTTTAGAGTCCCTTTCCTTGCAAAAAAACGTCTATAAGGTTCAAAGAATCTAGCCCGAAATTTGTATGATGCTTTGGTTCAAAGGATTATCCAGAAAAAGGACTATTAATTATTTTTCAAGTAGGAGATATTTTTGAAAAAGGATTGGAATATTATTTAAAGGCGAGGGCTTCTTAAAAAAAAAAAGCTAACCATTTATCATACACTCACAAGGGGACATTTTTTAGAGAGAGAGAAAACGCCAAAACTAGGGTTTTCGGGCTTGAGAAAATTCGTCCTTCTTAGGTGTGAGAAAAAGAGAGAAATTTCCATTGAATCAAAATTGTGAGAAAGGTTAAGCCGAGTGATATTTTTCATAGAAGGTTAACCGGTTCCTATTTTATAGTTTTGAAGAACGAACATTGATAGAATTCTCAACAAGGTACATCGGGATTGAGAAGATGGGAACTAGACTTCGGAAAAATTACCGGTCGCTTAAATTCATAGCACGTGTGCCCACACACACTCTGAGATGTAGGGACTCGAGAATAGTAGAGAAGACACATTGGTCGATGCTCTAGCAATTCCGGAATCCGAGAAACAAGGTTTGTTTGATCATATATTTAATTTATTGTTATATATATCGTGAGCTTCTTTTCTGAATCGGCATAAAAATTTTAAAACTTCCACTGCACCATAACTCTAATATCGGATCCGTTTTTCTAACACTTTTATTGATATGAAAATATTCTGTTTCAATTTAATTTAATTTGTTTTGCAGGAAAATAAAACATTTGGGCCAAAATTGCAAGCAAAAATCAATCAAAAAGCCCAACAAAATGCAACCCATCAGCCCAAGCCATTGCGCCATGCCGACAACCAGCTGCCGAGCCAAGCCGAGCCTCTCAGCACCTCCTAGCCAAGTGTCGCCGCCCAGACATGCGGGCCCCAACTCCTCTTCCACATGCACGACAGCCCGTGTGAAACCTGCCCATTCACGCTTCTCAGGCCCGTGATCCCAGTCGCGTGAAACCAGCCCACTGCACTTCTTAGGCCCGCAATCCCAGCCCACGAAAATCTCGGGCCGAATTCTCAGCCAACTCCAGCCAAGGCCACCAATCTCCTCCAGCTGGCTTACCGCGAGTTTCGGGCCGTGTTCCCAGCCAAGCCCACGTGTTTTATGCCAACTCCATCCCAGGCAATCAATTTCTTCCAGCTGGATTACCATCTCTCTCCACTCGGCTTACCAGCCTGACAGTATGATTTTTGGGCCGAAAATCTCTCTTTAGATACTGGACATTGAGGCCTATAAAAAGGAGGTTGTGCAGCAAGCATGTGACGTTTTTCCAACCAATTTTTGGCTGAGTTTGGAGTGAAAGTTTTCTTCTCCTTACATTTTCATCTCATATTTTCTTATTAGAATTTTGTGAGATGAGTTGCAAGCTAGGCTAGATTTCTTTGGTGAGGCTAGAGATGACCTTATATGTGTAGTGAATTTATTTGGGTTTTGATTCTCCAATGGTTTGTAAGGTTTATACATTTGAGTAAATAATTTTTCTTTCATCTTATTTCTTTCTCATATCAATATATTTTGTTGTCAACTTTTATATAAATTTAGTCAAGCTCTTTTTATGTGATTGTTGCATGATAGGATATATTGATAGCATTATTTTATAAATAGTCTTTTACTGTAATATTGCTTATGGTATATTGTCGCTTTTGAATTTCTTATAAGATAATTTTTGCTAGTATTTCACGTAAGAATTTTATTTACTCAGATAAATTTTAATTCACAAGTTCTTCAAATCTTTATTTTCCGATTGATTGTTTGGGATGTGAAACTTTCAATTGAGTTATTTTATGAATCAAAATCCAAATACATAAATAAAACATAGAGGGGATTCTTGATATCTTACCACTTTTGACTATTGAATTTTCTTCATTTTTAAATTGTGTTGTCTTTAAATTTGTTTTAAAATCACAAAATACTTCTTCTTCTTCTTTCTTTGATTACTTATTTCTCTAACGATTTTGTTCTGCTAATCTCTTCTTGTTTGTTTTTATCACCTTCTCGTGGGATCGACCGTCATAATTATGCTCCAATCAACCGCTTGTTTTGTACACGTTTGAGTATAATCAAATTTTGGTGCCATTGCCGGGGAAGTGCCAAGAAGCAAGATTGATCAGTAGATATTTTGTCAAGAGGTAAGTAATTTTATTTTATTTTATTTTTTTTATTTTTGTGTTTAGCTTTTGTCTTTTGTGTCTCGGTCAAGTTATTAATTTTCTTTTCTACGGTTGTTTGCTTTGTTTTTCTTCATTAGTCTCATTAAGTTTTGTTTTGTCTTATTTTGTCTTAAAAATTTCAAGAGTTGAAATGTTTTGTCTTAAAAATTTCAACTCAAACTCATTCACCAAACAAATCCGTAGTTTCTATGCCATAAGTTTTTTTTTTTTTTTAATATACTGTTCTTTCCAATTGTTATTATTATTATTATTTATTATTTTATTTTATTTCTTTATTTTTATTTTATTTTATTTATTTATTTATTTTTTTTTCAGTTTCATTTGTTTTTAATATTAGTTTTGTTTTGAAAATATAGCTTTTGTTCTTTCTATTTCAGTTAATAGATTTAATTACTTCCTTGTTGTTATTATTCGTAGGTTTTATATTAGGACTTTAATTTTATACTTTCAGTTTTGTTTATCATTTATCATTTTTCTTTATTGTTTAGAATTGTCTAATTAATTTTCCATTCATAACCTGTATTTATTTTTAGGTTTTAACTTCTTAGGTTACCAATTTAGTGTTAATAAATTAGGGCTCATAATTTATGTAACCTTAGGTTTTAGTATAGCATTAACTTAAGATACTAATTTCTAACATCTAACATTTCATAAAACACGTCATAAAATTTATTAATTTTTGCAAGCAATTGTGTGGAAACGTTGGAAAGTACAAACAAAGGGAGTTCTGTCTAGGAGATTGGTTTCTGTTAGCGTTCTACGCCTCCAATCTTTCCTCAGAACATTGCTCTATCTAGGAGGTTGATTTTTAAGGAGGCCTCGCCCCACCAATCTTTCCTGGGAGCACTCTTAGGGGTTACTATTCGCGAATCTACATGATTGTACTTTTTGTAAATTAATTTCATTTCAAAAAATTAAAAATTAAAAAAAAAATTTAACCACTCAAGGTGAATGAATCATTATAGAAACGAACTAGAGAGATTTGCAAGAAGACCTAAAGAGCCTAGTGAAATTTCTTCTACTACATCTAGCCTTCCTCCATCTCCAAACGCTCTAGCAATTCCAAATCCATTTGCAATGGCTCAAAACGAGGAGGTCCAGCAAAAGACGTTGAATGACTACCTTCACCCTACGCGTACGGCCAAAAACACATTTTTGTTCATATAATTTATTAGATAATTTATGTTTTAAATATGTAATTTCATAATTTTAATTCATAATATTTTATTTTAAAAATATTTAATATTTTAGTTATTTTGATTGATTTTATCTTAATTATTTATTTATTTATTTCTCTCCTTTCTTTTCCTTTTTCTCCTTTCTTCCGCAGGCACAGCCACTGTTGTGGCTCAATCCACGTGCGCCAGCTCAGGCCGTGCCTCCCACCAGCCGCGTGATCACAGGCCTGTGATCCTAAGCCCGTGAAACCAGCCCACTCACTCTTCTCAGGCGTGATCCAAGCCCGCGTGAATTTCGAGCCCTGCCACCCACCAACCCGCGTGATTCCAGCCAGTGTTCCCATCTCATGCTTCACAGGCCCTCAATCCCAGCCCGAGAGAATCTCGGGCCGAATCCAAGCCTGCAGCTCCAGTCCAAACCGCGTGATCCAAGCCCGTAATTCCCTCCAGCTGCCAGGCCTGCCATCGCAATCCCTGCCCGCGAGAATCTCGGGCCGGATTCTCAGCCATCAAGCACCCAAATCCATCCATTTCTTCCAGCTGGTTTACCGCGAATCTCCACTTGATTAACAGCCTGTGTAGCGGATTTGTGGGCTAAAAATCCTCCCTAGCATGTTGGATTCAAGCCTATATAATGAGGGCTCCTCAAGAGGTTGAGGTTGTTGTTTTTCCTTTAGTTTTTGGCTGAATTTGTAGTATTATTCCCTTATTCTTGCATTTTTCATCTCATGTTTTCTTGTTAGAATCTTGTGAGATGAATTGCAAGTTAGGCTAGAGTTCTTGGGTGAGACTAGAGATGATCTTATATGTCTAGTGAACTTATTTGGGTTTTGATTCTCCAATGATTTGTAATGTTCATATATTTGAGTAAATAATTTTTCTTCCATTTTATTTCTTTCTCATATCGATATATTTTATTGTCAACTTTTATATAAATTTAGTCAAGCTCTTTTTGTGTAATTGTTGCACGATATGGTATATTGATAGTATTATTTTCTAAGTAGTCTTTTACTGCAATATTGCTTATGGTATATTGTCGCTTTTGGATTTCTTATAAGATAAGTTTTGCTAGTTCTTCACGTAAGAATTTTATTTACTCAAATAAATTTTAATTCACAAGTTTCTCAAATCTTTATTTTTCGATTGATTGTTTGCGATGTGAAACTTTCAATTGAGTTATTTTATGAATTAAAATCCAAATAGGAAAACAAAACATATAGGGGATTCTCGATGTCTTACCACTTTTGATTATTGAATTTTTCTCCATTTTGAATTATGTTGTCTTTAAAATTGTTTCAAAATCACAAAAATATTTCTTCCTTTTCTTTATTCGATTACTTACTTCTCTGACACTTTTGTTCCGCTAGTCTTTTCTTGTTTGTTTTTATCACCTCCTCGTGGGATCGACCGTCCTAATTGTGCTGCAATCGACCGCTTGTTTTTGTACATATTTGGGCGTAATCAAATTTTGGCACTGTTGCCGGGGAGGTGCCAAGAAGCAAGATTGATCAGTAGATATTAAGCCAAAGAGGTAAGTACATTTTTGTTTTTATTATTATTATTATTTTTTTTTTTTTCTCTTCCGTAGTTTTAGTCATGTGTTTTTGTTTACAGATTGATTAGTCAAGTTTGATAACTTAGTTTTTGTTAGTATGTTTTGCATATTTTTATTTATTTATTAATTTATTTACTTTTATTACATTACTAAACAATTAGCGTTTTATGTATTTTTGTTAGAATTAGTTTCTTTTTGTGAATTATTGATTTAATTTTGTTTTTATGTTAAGTTTTATTAGTTTATTTTGTTTTGCCTGTATAGAAATCTTTCTTTTACTTAATTTGTCTTCCGTTCTCTTTAGTTAGTTTTTATAAATAAAAAAAAAATTGCTGTCATTGTTTTCATTACTTTCCTTTTTTATTCTTTTATGTATTTAAAAAAAAAAAAAGAAGAAGACTGTTCATTGTGTGTTCTATTTGATTTCATTTTTTTTTTCTTTTTCTTCTTTCGGTTAAGTTAAAAAAAAAAAAAAACGTTAAGAGTTTTAAAATATATATATATATATATATATATAGTTAGAATCTTTATTGATTTTTTTTTAAAACGTTTTGAAAAATAAAAAATAAAAAATAAAAATTACTGTTCATTTTTTTCTCACTTGTTATTATTATTAATTATAATTAGTTTTGTTATATCTATTTTATCTGGTTGCCAGTTTTTATTTTATTTTATTTTATTTTATCGGTTTTTGTTTTTATTAATTTTCATTTAATTTCCATTTTATAGCTTGTGTTAATTCTTTGTAATAATTTTAGGTTTTAATTGTTTAGGTTACTAATTTAGTGTTAATAAATTAGGACTCATAATTTGTGTAACCTTAGGTTTTAGTATAGTATTAACTTAGGATACTAATATCTAACATCTAACATTTCATAAAATACGCCATAAAATTTAATAAATTTGCAAGCAATTGTGTGGAAACGTTGGAAAGTACGAACTAAGGGAGTTCTATCTAGGAGGTTGGTTTTTAAGGAGGCCTCGCCCCACCAATCTTTCCTGGGAGCACTCTTAGGGATTGCGATTTGCGGTTTTACATTATTGTTGTTTTTGTAAAAAAAAGTTTTCTTTGTTAAAAAAAAAAAAGAAAAAAAAACGCTCAAGGTGAATGAATCGTTATAGAAACGAACTAGGGAGATTTGCAAGGAGACCTGAAGACCCTAGTGAAGTTTCTTCTGTTACGTCTAGCCTTCCTCCATCTCCAAACGCTTTAGCAATTCCAAATCCATTTGCGATGGCTCAACACGAGGAGGTCCAGCAAAAGACGTTGAACGACTACCTTCACCCCACGTGTACTGCCACACCGTCATGCATAATGTTCCCCCCCAATATGCCGAATTTGGATTTCAAGCCAGGTATGATCCAACTTTTGCCAACCTTTCACGGGTTAGAGAACGAGAATCCGTATGTGCATATTCGGGAGTTTGAAGAAGTGGTGGCCACTTTCCACAACCGAGCTGAGGCTGCAGATTCTGTACGACTAAAGTTTTTCCCCTTCTCTCTGAAGGACAAAGCCAAAAGCTGGTTGTATTCTTTACGATCTAGGTCTATTAGAACGTGGGAAGAGATGACAACTGCATTTTTCAACAAGTATTTCCCACACCATAAGACTAATGGTCTTAAACGATAGATCTCGACCTTTACTCAGAAGGACAATGAAACTCTTTATCAAGTCTGGGAGCGGTTTAAAGATTTGTTGAAACAATGTCCCCACCATGGTTACAAGAGTTGGCGCCTCGTCAGTTATTTCTATGAAGGACTTACAATCCGAGAACGTCAATTTGTGGAGATGATGTGCAATGGTGAGTTTCTCCAGAAGGATCCCGAAGAGGCTTTCGAGTATCTCAACGAGCTAGTCGAGAAACCACACATGGACTGGACCAAGTGCTACTGACAGCACCAGTCAATCCCGACCTGCTGGAGTCTACCAACTAAGGGAAGAGGATAGCCTCAAGGCCCAAATCGAGTATTTGACACGACAGATTGAGGCCCTTAAAACCAAGGAAGGTAGAGGAATCCACATGGTCGCAAGGGCAGAGTCACAAGAGCCATGCTTCGTTTGTGGAGGTTTGGAACATTTAGCTAAGGATTGCCTTGTTTATAGTGAAATGAGAGGGAGTTACGAGGAGCAATGTAATGGCTTAGGGGCATACAACAAGCCTTTCTCTAACACGTACAATCCTGGCTGGAGGAACCATCCAAACTTCAGTTGGAGAGATTCTAATCAAACACAACCATCAGGGGGACAATGGAGAACGGAGCAACAGCCACAACCACCAAAGGCGAATTCTGCACCTCAGTATCATGCACAACCGCCGAGGAGTTCTCTCGAGAATACCTTGAAATCTTTCATGGAGGCACAGACTAGGATAAACCAAAAGTTCGAATCACTTTTCACGCAAATGGTGGAAGAAAGTAAAGAGATGAAGAGCCAGATCACAAAGCTGACTGGTGCATTGGCTGTTCAAGAACGAGGAAAATTTCCTTCTCAAGCTCAATCCAATCCCATGGGGCAACACATGGCACAAACCTCCAACTCTGAAGGGCGAAACATCAAGGAGGTCAATGCCATCACCACTCGTAGTGGCAAGATTTTGGATGAACCATCAAGAACTACTGTCACTTCATGTAGTCAAGAAGTCGTCGCCAAGAAAGATGAGCTAACTGAACTTCCAGTAAATGTGTCTTTCCCCCAAGCTCTGCGACCTGCTGGGAAAGTGCTGGATAGTCAAAGTGAGATCCTAGAGAATTTGACTCAAGTGAAGATTAATCTTCCTTTGCTTCATGTGATCAAACAAGTGCCGGCTTATGCCAAAGTCATCAAGGATCTGTGCACCGTAAAAAGAAAGCACCATGTTAAGAAGACCGCTTCTTGACGGAACAAGTAAGTGCGGTGATCGAGCAGAAGGCGCCGCCCAAGTACAAAGATCCTGGTTGTCCCACCATCTCGTGCCAAATTGGGACTCAAGAATTCGGCCAAGCTTTGCTCGACCTTGGAGCGAGTGTCAATCTCATGCCTTACTCTATCTACTCACAACTTGGTCTAGGAGAGATTAAGCCCACATCTGTGGTTTTGCAACTGGCCGATCGTTCGATCAAGAAGCCTCGGGGTATAGTTGAGGATGTTTTGGTTCAAGTTGAGAAATTTTATTACCCCGTTGATTTCCTTGTCCTAGATACCCATTCTGTGGTGAGCATGGAATCCAAGATTCCCATCATCCTCGGTAGACCTTTCCTTGCTACAGCCAATGCTTTGATTAACTGTAGGAATGGTCTCATGAAGATATCTTTCGGGAACATGACCTTGGAGGTAAATGTTTTCCATATTACGAAGCAGCCACACGATGATGACGAGTGTCACCAAACATTTCTGATCGACACACTCGTCTCGGAGGAGGTTCAACTACAAAGCGATTCCGATAATCTTGATGATCTCCTCCACAATTCTGATTCTGAGAGTTCCGGTCCTTATGAGTTGGCCAACAACGCTACCATCTATAAAGACTCACAAGGCAGAGGAACCAGGTTTTGGCATCCACGTTTTGAAGAGCTTCCTCGAGAGAAAGAAAAGCCAAAACCATCCACCGAAGAGATCCCAATACTTAAGCTGGCGCAATTGCCTGGGGGTCTGAAACATGTCTTCCTGGGAGCTGGTGATACCTTTCCTGTTATCATTTCATCTAAACTTGACGCTTCACAAGAGCAGCGGTTAGTCGACATGCTGCGAGAGCACAAGGCTGTGTTAGGTTGGACGATTGCTGACATTAAGGGTATTAGCCCCTTAAGTTGCTCCCATCACATCAAATTGGAAGACGGAGCTGTTCCACGAAGGGATCCCCAAAGGAGACTGAACCCAACGATGAAAGAAGTTGTGAAGAATGAGGTCTTGAAGCTTTTGGATACAGGTATCATCTATCCAATCGCTGATAGCAAATGGGTCAGTCCAACTCAGGTAGTGCCCAATAAATTGGGGGTGACAGTGGTGGAGAATGAGAAAGGGGCTCTTGTCCCCACAAGGACTGTTACGGGTTAGCGCATGTGTATCGACTACCGAAAACTGAACACTGCCAGCCGTAAAGATCATTTTCCGCTTCCGTTCATCGACCAAATCCTAGAACGTGTGGCTGGGCATCCTTTCTACTGTTTTCTTGATGGCTACTCTGGATATTACCCGATCGAGATTGCATTGGAGGACCAAGATAAGACTACTTTTACCTGTCCTTTTGGTACTTATGCCTTCCGGCGTATGCCATTCGGACTGTGTAATGCACCGGCCACTTTTCAGAGGTGCGTGATGAGCATTTTCAGCGACATGGTCGAGAAATGTATAGAAGTGTTCATGGATGACTTGACCATCTTCGGCGATTCCTTTGACTCGTGCCTTCTCAACTTGGAAGCTGTTCTTACAAGATGTGAACAGAAAGGTTTTGTGCTCAACTGGGAGAAGTGCCACTTCATGGTACCATCTGGCATAGTCTTGGGGTATATTGTTTCTGAGAAAGGGATTGAGGTCGATCAGTCTAAGATTGAACTTATCTCTAAATTGCCTACCCCCAAGTCAGTAAAAGAAGCTCGGTCATTTCTCGGGTATGCTGGTTTCTATAGGAGGTTCATACAAAACTTTTCTGCGATTTCTCGTCCGTTATGTAATCTCCTAGCCAAAGATACCATTTTTGAGTGGACACAAGAGTGTGAGGATGCCTTCCGAACGCTTGTGGTAAAGTTGACTTCTGCCCCCATCATTCAGTCACCGGATTGGAGCTTACCATTCGAGATTATGTGTGACACAAATAACCGTGCTGTTGGGGCAGTCCTTGGTCAAAGAAGAGAGGGGAAATCTTTTGTAGTGTATTACGCAAGCCGCACTCTGAATAGTGCTCAATTGAACTACTCAACCACTAAGAAAGAGTTGCTCGCTCTTGTGTTTGCACTTGACAAATTCCGTGCATATCTGATTGGTTCACCCATCACCATCTTCACAGATCATGCGGCCCTTAAGTATCTCCTTTCCAATAAGGATGCCAAGGCGCGATTGATTAGGTGGATCCTCTTGCTGCAGGAATTTGACATCACAATCAAGGACAAGAAAGGAGTCGAAAACGTTGTAGCGGACCACCTTTCTCGACTCGAATTTAGTGACCCCGCTGATGGTCCTGCTATCCGAGATGATTTCCCCGATGAACATCTGTTCGCTGTCACTAAGCTACTGTGGTACGCTCACATCGTCAACTACTTGGTGACCGGTGAACTTCCGGCTGATTGGAGTGCTCAAGATAAGCGCAAATTTTTGGTCGAGGTGCTTAATTTCTACTGGGATGACCCGTACCTTTACAAATACTGCCCCGACCAGATCATGAGGCGATGCATTCCTGACGATGAAATTCATAGTGTTCTAAACTTTTGCCATAACGATGCATGTGGTGGTCATTTTTCTGTGAAGAAGACTGCCGCAAAAATCTTGCAGTGTGGCCTTCATTGGCCCACTTTGTTCAAGGACACTAATGAGTTTTGACGTTCTTGTCTGAGGTGCCAAAAGTTAGGTACTTTGTCCCGTCGTCATATGATGCCCTTGAACCCAATTATTGTGATAGAGATATTCGATTGTTGGGGGATAGATTTTATGGGACCATTTCCATCTTCTTTCGGTTATCTTTACATTCTCCTTGTTGTGGATTATGTTTCTAAATGGGTAGAAGACATGCCGTGTCGAACTAATGATAATGCAACAGTTGTGAAGTTCGTGAAAGAGAATGTATTATCTCAGTTTGGTACGCCCCGCGCTATCATCAGTGATCAAGGCACACACTTCTGCAATCGTTCTTTCGAGGCCCTGATGCGCAAATACGATGTGATCTACAAAGTTTCAACTGCTTATCATCCACAAACGAACGGCTAAGCTGAGCTGGCAAACCGAGAGATCAAGCAAATCTTGGAGAAGACGGTAAACCCCGACCGCAAAGATTGGTCTTTGCGCCTTTCTGATACACGTTTGGGCGTAATCAAATTTTGGCGCCGTTGATTCAATTCCAACTCCATGAGTGAAAACCTATGCACTAAAATATTTCCAACACCCGTGAGGTAATGGAGTTGAGACACTTTCTTGATGAATCTTTCGATGTTATTTGTGTTACGGACTGTGGTAAGAAGGATATGGTTTGGTGCACACACACACAACTCTGGAGCAATGACTGAAGTAGTTTTGATAGCATTTTCTGACTTCTTGCTAATATTTTGTTTGAGTGCTTAGATGATTTTGCAAGTTTCGATTTGAATTTTCAGCTTAACTTGATTTTTCTTGCGCGTGAATTGCTAGAGACTAGCAATAAGCTGGTTGGGGGTTGTGATAAATGCACAAAAACACATTTTTGTTCATATAATTTATTAGATAATTTATGTTTTAAATGTGTAATTTCATAATTTTAATTCATAATATTTTATTTTAAAAATATTTAATATTTTAGTTATTTTGATTGATTTTATCTTAATTATTTATTTATTTATTTATTTATTTATTTCTCTCCTTTCTTTTCCTTTTTCTCATTTCTTCCGCAGGCACAGCCACTGTTGTGGCTCAATCCACGTGCGCCAGCTCAGGCCATGCCTCCCACCAGCCGCATGATCACAGGCCTGTGATCCCAAGCCCGTGAAACCAGCCCACTCACTCTTCTCAGGCGTGATCCAAGCCCGCGTGAATTTTGGGCCCTGCCACCCACCAGCCCGCGTGATTCCAGCCAGTGTTCCCATCTCATGCTTCACAGGCCCTCAATCCCAGCCCGAGAGAATCCCGGGCCGAATCCAAGCCTGCAGCTCCAGTCCAAACCGCGTGATCCAAGCCCATAATTCCCTCCAGCTGCCAGGCCTGCCATCGCAATCCCAGCCTGCGAGAATCTCGGGCCGGATTCTCAGCCATCAAGCACCCAAATCCATCCATTTCTTCCAGCTGGTTTACCGTGAATCTCCACTTGATTAACAGCCTGTGTAGCGGATTTGTGGGCTAAAAATCCTCCCTAGCATGTTGGATTCAAGCCTATATAATGAGGGCTCCTCAAGAGGTTGAGGTTGTTGTTTTTCCTTTAGTTTTTGGCTGAATTTGTAGTATTATTCCCTTATTCTTGCATTTTTCATCTCATGTTTTCTTGTTAGAATCTTGTGAGATGAATTGCAAGTTAGGCTAGAGTTCTTGGGTGAGACTAGAGATGATCTTATATGTCTTGTGAACTTATTTGGGTTTTGATTCTCCAATGATTTGTAATGTTCATATATTTGAGTAAATAATTTTTCTTCCATTTTATTTCTTTCTCATATCGATATATTTTATTGTTAACTTTTATATAAATTTAGTCAAGCTCTTTTTGTGTAATTGTTGCACGATATGGTATATTGATAGTATTATTTTATAAGTAGTCTTTTACTGTAATATTGCTTATGGTATATTGTCGCTTTTGGATTTCTTATAAGATAAGTTTTGCTAGTTCTTCACGTAAGAATTTTATTTACTCAAATAAATTTTAATTCACAAGTTTCTCAAATCTTTTTTTTCCGATTGATTGTTTGGGATGTGAAACTTTCAATTGAGTTATTTTATGAATTAAAATCCAAATAGGAAAACAAAACATATAGGGGATTCTCGATGTCTTACCACTTTTGATTATTGAATTTTTCTCCATTTTGAATTACGTTGTCTTTAAAATTGTTTCAAAATCACAAAAATATTTCTTCCTTTTCTTTATTCGATTACTTACTTCTCTGACGCTTTTGTTCGGCTAGTCTTTTCTTGTTTTTTTTTATCACCTCCTCGTAGGATCGACCGTCCTAATTGTGCTGCAATCGACCGCTTGTTTTTGTACACATTTGGGCGTAATCACACGTACAATCCTGGTTGGAGGAACCATCCAAACTTTAGTTGGAGAGATTCCAATCAAACACAACCATCAGGTGGACAATGGAGAACGAGCAACAGCCACAACCGCCAAAGAAGAATTTTGCACTTCAGTATCATGCATAACCACCGAGGAGTTCTCTCGAGAATACCTTGCAATCTTTCATGGAGGTACAGACTAGGATGAACAAAAAGTTCGAATCACTTTTCACGCAAATGGTGGAAGAAAGTAAAGAGATGAAGAGCCAGATCACAAAGCTAACTGGTGCCTTGGCTGTTCAAGAATGGCGCAAGTTTCCTTCCCAAGCACAATCCAACCTCACGGGGCAACACATGGCACAAATCTCCAACTCTGAAGGTCAAAACATCAAGGAGGTCAATGCCATCACCACTCGTAGTGGCAAGATTTTGGATGAACCATCAAGAACTACCGTTACTTCAAGTAGTCAAGAAGTCGCCCCCAATAAAGATGAGCCAACTGAACTTCCAGAAAAGATACCTTTCCCCCAAGCTCTACGATCTGCTGGGAAAGTTTTGGATAGTTAAAGTGAGATCCTAGAGCATTTGACTCAAGTGAAAATTAATCTTCCTTTGCTTCATGTGATCAAGCAAGTGTCGGCTTATGCCAAACTTATCAAGGATCTGTGCACCGTCAAAAGGAAGTACCACGTTAAGAAGACTGCCTTCTTGATGGAACAAGTAAGTGCGGTGATCGAGCAGAAGGTGCCGCCCAAGTACAAAGATCCTGGTTGTCCCACCATCTCGTGCTAATTTGGGACTCAAGAATTCAGTCAAGCTTTGCTCGACCTTGGAGCGAGTGTCAATCTCATACCTTACTTTATCTACTCACAACTTGGTCTTGGAGGGATTAAGCCCATATCTGTGGTTTTACAGCTGGCCGATCGTTCGATCAAGAAGCCTCGGGGTATAGTTGAGGATATTCTAGTTCAAGTTGAGAAGTTTTATTACCCCGTTGATTTCCTTGTCCTAGATACCCAATCTGTGGTGAGCATGGAGTCCAAGATTCCCACTATACTCGGAAGACCTTTCCATGCTACAGCCAATGCTCTCATCAACTGTAGGAATGGTCTCATGAAGATATCTTTCGGGAACATTGTAACACCCCCGCCTACGTAGGGCCGTTACCGTACTTAACTTACAAAATCTTAAGGCGACCCACTTTACATGGCTGTTACTTCATACTTATCATACTCTTGTATTACATAAAAATACGGAAATGTTTTTTTTTTTTTTCTTCTTTTAAAATTTCTTTTCAAAACTCAACTTAAACACAAACTTAAACTTGACATAATCTCATACTCATACTCATACTTAAAACTTGACTTATCTACAAACATATTCATATGTACTCACTCGAGTACCAAGCTTTCACACTCATTTGAAAGCTATCATATTCAAGTCGTGAACCAAACCTGACCTAGTGCGGATTGGTACGACACGAGGCAACTCGTTGCCATCATACTTGAAACTTTTCCTTACCCATACCATTATTTCATTATAACGTAACACAAACACAATTTACAAACATAATTTACAAAACATAATTTTCAAATCCGTGACAGTGTCCATCCCACATTTCACAGTTGCCGTGCCAGCCCTCCACAGTATTGCATCAAGTATTGCCGGTAGGTTACTTACCTACAGTATGAACGTAAGTAATGAGCTTATGCCCAGTAAGTACAATATTCAATCCGCAAAACATTTTAATAAACGAATGCATGAACCGATTATGCTTTCTTATGAATCAATTATACTTTCTTATATTAACTTGGTTATGTTCCTTTATATGTCATGCGTGTACGTACCGTGGTACATCACTATGGAGTGGTTGGAGGCGGCCAGTCCAATCTAACTCAAACCATGAAACAAACCGTTTTACATGGAGTGATTGGGGCAGCCAATCCAATTCAACTCAAACCATAGACTAAACCGTTTAAACCCGCCCTCGTGGCAAGTCGGTACGACACAATAACCTTAGCTTGTCTTATCTTATCTGATGACTTAAAAACATGTTCTTACCATGTGGTTTAACATAAGTGAATATGCCTCATGATGTCACTATTTCAAAACACATATAACATAACATAATAACAAACCATAACATAAAACATCGTAACATAAAACATCATAACATAAAACATCATAACTTAAACCATCATAACTTAAACAATCATAACTTAAACCATCATAACATAGAGCATCATAACATAAACATATGTAAATCATGTAAATCAATACATGATGTCTTGAAAAACATGTCATGCAACAAAAACGTTTTGTCTATGCTGTAGGCGGAGTTGTACTTACTTGTCATCCTACGCTCTTGGTTTATCGTCCAAACATAGCACGACAACAGTTCATACTCCTGTTTCCAAACAGGGTGTAAGGTAAGAGTCATACACATTCTATCTTACCATAAATCATAATTGTTAAATGTTGGTATTCTAACCAACATCCATGAGTAACCCTAGTTATATGTCCCCTACATCTTCTTATGATCACTCGATCGGTTACTTGCGGTAACCCTAGGGCACATGGCCCAACCAGACATAAATAGTAACTTGTTAGGTTACTAATCTTACTAAGACCTTATCACTTTTAGAGTAACACCCTATTAGATTACTATCGGTAATCATAGGGTAAGACCCAACCCGATAACTCGGTATCCTAACCGGTTACTATAAGTTATATCTTATAAAACCGTTTTTTAATACAATCATATCTTTTAAGTAAAGACAGTTAAAAACTGTCAAACTCTGAAAACAATACTTAAAAACAGTTTCTTAATTTAAGTATCAGTGCATGTGCAGGAATTTCCAGCTTTTGTACTGTTTTCTAAAAACCCTGTGCAGGAATTTCCTATTACCTGCACAGTTTTGGAAAATCAGGTTTTATCTTAAAATCTGTTTAGAATCTGAGAAAACATTCTTCATGAAAGTTTTAGATCTCAAAAAATACTACAACTTTTGTATTTTACACAAAACCTAGTTCGGGCTCTAACCCACTTGTTTTCTATGTTGAACTCACCTGGCCGTGCATGAAGTCTGGGCACGGTCAGGCTCGGATTTTTGCATCAACCAAGGCCGTTGGAGTCTTATTTTGGAAAACTGCTCACGCATCCTCCTAGGAAAAACCCTTCTCTACAACCTTTATGTTTTAAGTTTTTCCAAATTCGACCTCTAAAGGCCTCAAAAATCTGCTTTTCCAGAAACTGGCCAGTTTCCACCCGAAATGGCAGTTTTTGGTTTTAAATTCGTTTTACGTCCTATTACGTGCACTCTACCTCAACCGGCTGCACCGGGAGCCTAAGATCAGTCATGCAACGTTTCTAACGTAAAATTTCATCATACATAACCATACATTCAGCCATGAACATAATGGGACATATAACAAGCATATGGTGAGCATAACTAGCATACACCCTTAGCATATAATTCTAGAGCATAAAATCTGAAAATTCTAAACTAAGGTATTGGAAATAAAGTGAGCTTAAGCTCTTACAATCCAAGCTTCAAATACACTTAAATTTCCAATTGCAACATAATTTAAAGAGCTTAGGGTTCCAAGGAAACTTTACCTTGATCAACCACCAAATTTGAACTAAATTTGGTTCACCCTTTCCTTCCCTTGCCACCTACTAGAACCGGCAGCCTCCTTGCTTGGTGGGTTTCCGAATTTTCAGCCACCCCTTGCCACCTACTAGAACCGGCAGCCTCTTGATTGGGGTTCTCAAAATTTCAGCCGTCTTCTTGGTGCCTCACCCAACAAGCCGAACACCACCTTCCTTAGTGTTTCACTCATCACTTTCTTGCTTCTCTCTTTTTTTTTTCTTCTTTATTGGCTCGGCTTTTCTAAGGAAAAATGGTGAGGACGTATGAAGTTAACGGATACTAAATAAGGTTGTTTGGGCATAAAATAAAACTCGTAAAATAATTACATAAATTATCGAAACACGTAGCGGCATAATATCCCACATTTCACAGTTTGCCCTGCCACGCTCCACCATCTTGTATCAACAGTTGCTGACAGGTTGTTTACCTACAGCATAGACGTAAGACAATGAGCTTTCGTTCAGCAAGTACAACTACTATATACCGCGACATCACATAAACATAACATACAGATCACATCATAACATACCATACATAGCATATCTTAATCATAACATAACATAGCTTAATCATGCATGAGCCATTTATACTTAATTATGCTTTCTTATTTCATCATAACATCTCTCTTAACTTATCTTACTTATGGGCCCCTTAACATATTTCATGACATTCCTAAATCATAGCATACGATCATAACATTTCAAACTACATAGCATGACATTTCCATAACCTATTATTATACTTAACATACTATAATATAAAACATAGCATTTTCCATAACATTTCCTTATTATAACACTTATCATGTAACATTTATATTACACAACATTTTCATCATACTTAGGCAAGTATACACAACAAAGCCTATGCTGTAGGCGGAGTTGTACTTACCTTGTTTGTGTTGGATGTGTCCGATGTCGAGTTGAATCCCGTCAGGACATTACTACGTACTATATTCTGTGATGAATTAAAAGTAAGGGTTAGAAATATTGGTAGTATAACCAACATTCTTGTATAACCTTAGTTATATACCCTTACTTAATTTTACGTTATCCTACTTGGTTACATTAAGTAACCCTAGGGTTTAAATCTACCCTAATCGGATTGTTTTTAACTTTAGGTTTCAAAATCCTATTTTTTTTTTAATAAAACCTTATATCAAATTCTTTGTTAAATCTTTTTGTTTCACTTTAAATATTTGAAATCATAAAATAGTATCTATAAAATTATTGACTGTCAAAAACCGCCTTTGGAATAGCTTCACAATGCCAATTATCAGTGCAAGTGCAAAATTACTCTTTTTCTGCATTGTTTCTAGAAATCCTGTACAGGAATTTCCTATTTCCTGTACAGTTTTTGAAATCCAATTCCATTTACAAATCTAAACCGATTTTGGAAAAGTTTTCTTCACGAACGTTTTAGCCATCGAAAAACCCTACAACTTTTGTGTTTTTAGTAAAACCCAGTTCGAACGTTTACCTAGTCATATGCCCTAATGAACCAATCCTGGCCGTGCATGGGTCCTGGGCACGGTCAGGCTCGGGTTTTAGTGAAAACCGAGGCCATTGGAGCCTCATTTTGTAAAACCGTCTGCGGTTCCCCCTAGAAAAAACTCTACTCTACAACTTTCATGTTTTGATTTTTTCCAAATTCGGCCTCTAAAGGCCTTAAAATCAGCTTTTCCCGAAACTGGCCAATTTCTACCCGAAATGGCAGTTTTCGGTTTTAAATTCGTTTTACGTCCTATTACGTACACCCTACCTCAACCGACCACATCAGGAGCTTAGAACAGTCATGCAAGACGTTTCTAACGTCCAATTTTCACCATGCAAATCAAAATTAGCATCATACACAAACATAGAAAAACCCTAGCAACCAAAATAATCACCTAGCATGCAACTTATAACCACCAACCATAAAACCCTAATTAATCAAGCACATATCCTAAAATTCCTAACTAGGGCAGAAATGAAAGTGAGCTTATGCCCATTACAAACCATACTTAAAATACATTTAAATTTCCCAATTGAAATTTAAATGAAAAGCTTGGGTATTTAGGGATTATACCTCACTTTGGATCAAAGTTTTTTTTTTTTGGCTTGCTTCTTTTTTTTCTTCCCCTTTTCCTTCACCAACAGCCGGCTTCTTTGGTCAGTTGGTTCCTCAAAATTCCAGCCTTCCTTGCCCTAGAATCCGGTTACCAAATTGTTCAAAATTTCCGGCCACACTAGCTCCAAAATCCGGTCACCACTTGGCTTTTCCTTCCTTTTCCTTCCTCCCCTTCAACCGGCCTCTTGGTCTCCAATGGGTACCAAACTTTTTGGGCACTTGGTTGATGCTCCAAATTGAAGATCCGGTTACTCAAAACCCTAAATCCCCCTTAGGTTTAATTTTTCCCTCTTGCTTTTCTCTTGGCTCCTCACAACCAGCCTTGCTAAGAAAATGGGTCTAAAAAATTTTTCCAATTCTTTGCTTGCCTTCACAAGAAATCCGGTCACTCCTCAAGCTTTTTCCTTCTTGGATTTTGGTTTTCTTCCTTCCCTCTTGCCTCCCTTAAGTTCGGTTTTTAGGTGAGAAGAAAATTGGGCATAGTCTAGTTAGGATTTTTCTTTTTTTTTTTTTTGAATTATGGGTTCACCTATTTATAGGTGAAGATGAAGTCTTGTAAATTGCAATTTGGCCCTTGGAAAAGCAAGGAATTGCACATTGGGGGGGGGGGGGGGGAGTATGTGGCCGGCCATGCATGGCTAGAATCCTCCCAAATACTTTCCAAATTTTTCTTTAATTCCTTAATGATGTCATTAATAAAAAGGTGAGTGAGGTAAGCCACCTTTAGGTATGTTTGGCTCTTTTCCTTATTGTACAGTCCATTTTTAAGTTAACACAGGTATTTCCAATACTGGATTCACTTATACACAGTATTGGTTTACTGAACTACAGTCCAAAATTCATCTGTGTAAAAACGAACTGTATAAAAATTTTCTTATAACTTAAAACCACTTGGCCCAAGATATTCTAATTAATGTGCTTGATTTTCTATGGTGGTTTTGAATTCTTAACATATTATTTTATTTGTAAAATGGCTCTATACAGTATAATTTCTATACTGCGGATTATTTTATCGTACAGTCTTTTCTTTGACTTTTTGAGGTCAACCTTTGACTTTCTCGTCCACCATTGACTTTCTTGTCAATCGTTGACTTTCTTGCCAAGATTTGACTTCCGTGGTCAACAGTTAACCATCGACGTTTTTTGGTCAAACTTTGACCAACATAAAAAATTTTGACAATTTTACTCCTTTTTACTAAAAAGGTCGTTTGCTTGACTAAACAATCATTTTCGAGTCTTAGATAGTCATAAAAACTCTTAAAACATAATAAAAACCCTTAACTGGGCTTTTTTCCATAAATACATTCATGGTTCAATTTGAATTTCTACACAATGAATTATAATCGTCGAAAAACTAGGTATTACAAAAGTAGCAGCCTATGCAGTTAGGTCGTTACACTTACAATGTTGCTCATTCAAGGATATATTATGAAAGAAACATATACTTCTTGACTTCCCAAGAAATCACATAGCTTCATTTGCAACAAATTCTGAACTTGAGCCACTTTCTTTACATGAACTTTTCAAATTGGACAATTTAATTCCTAAAAATATTTGTTTTTCTCCCAATGCTTTTTAATTTTTGGTAATATCAGTCATTTTTACTCATATCCATTAAAATTTGAATGTTTGTTTGACCTGATAACCCAAGAAGGCATTTTTGGTCATTTTTAATTTAATTTTATTGCCAATTCATTTGAAAATTTGAACCTAATTTAATTATAACTCAAATTAAAACCCAAACTTTAAAATGAATTTGTATTTAAATTAAGTAAAAATGATCAGCAATGCCATTATGTGACCATCATGTGGGAAAAAAAAAAAAAAGGTTTGAATTTAACAAACTTGAGCAAAATGGATTAATATGCAAAAAAAATTATAAATTCAGAGGTTGATTGCCAAGAAAAAAAGTTTAAGGAAGAAAGTGGTTCTAAGTTCAAAATTTTTTGTATATAAAGATATAATTTCTCCGCAAGTTTTTTCGAAGTAGTCTTTGCATTGACATAGTCATTAAAAAAAAAAAATGCATGCATTTATGCTCTCACTGTGTTCTGTAGAAGACATTCCAGCCCAAAAAGTATCTTTGACAAACCATAGTCGCCTCTCCTCATACAACGCATCTAGCCATTCATTCTTTCTTACTAAGATTATATGATCTTTTAATAAAAGCATGTCAACTTTCTTTAAATTCATCAATTGCTAATTTCTTTAAATTCACCAATGTTTTGATTATCCAAATTGATAGTATAATAATCCTTGTAACTTTCACTTTATTAGGCAACTTATTCATATATATTCTATTGTAAATGACCAGATCTTCTATAGCATAATTTTACGAAGTTAATAAAAAAAAATTAAACTATATATAGATTTTCTGTAACTAGCTAGAGTACATTTCCTGTAATTTTCTAATTGTTTATGTATATAATACATGGACAGTTAATTTCTATTTATTAATTTGTATGATTTCACTTCTTCGAGTGAATTTCGCGTTTGGCCAATTATGATAAAAACTTGACCAAAACATACGGAAATGATTTGGTTACCACCATTTTAAGAATTTAGAGATAATTTATTGACCAATATATTATAGAAAAAAAAAAAAGAAAAAAAAAAAAAAAGAAGGGACCAACCATGCCAATTACCGTACATATTTTTGGTGTTCAATTTCATCGTAATGTCTTTTACAAGAAAGATGCTAGATAAAGCTCAACAACTTATACTCCTCTCCTTTTAGATCGATAAAGAAAAGAGGGTAATATTATTGATATGCATCATCGTGTAATAACTCTTTAGTGAACTTGCTCTCTGGTTCTTAATTCCTCTTCATTTAGAAGGCAATAGCACCTAATTGCGATATTCCGCAAGAGCCCAAATGGGGAAGATATTCCTATACGATGCGTAATGCAACATACAATTCTTCGTGAAAACGCCCATAAGTTCCTGTAATTAGCAAATGTAACCAATGATCAATAACAATCAAGAAGTCAAGAGCACATTTCTGTGTCATGAGAACAAATAAGATTTCCAAGTTTGTTACACTTCTTAAAATGTATAAATATGAAACGATCCCTCTTTCTTTTTCTTATAGAAAAATTATGTAAATAGACAGTTTTAAATCACTTATTTAAATTAATAGTCAAAATTAAATCTACTTAAAAAAATGGCCGTTAATCAATGATTGACTATGTTTTTTAGTATGGTCATGAATTATTGATTAACCATGATCAAGTAATCAAATATCATCTTAAAAAAAACGGTTATTTTCTTAATTTTACAAAGTTTTGTCAATTTATTAAAAAAATTTCTTAAAAAATTTAATTTATCCACATCCTTTTTCTTATTACTAAACTTAAATTACTTTCTCTTTTTGCAAAACATAGTTTAATTAGATTGGTACCTGTTGGGGAAAATCTCCATCTTCCAGTTGAGAGTTGATCAATACTTTTGCAGCTGATCGGTGAATAGGAGTCGGGTCTCGATCAGCCTTTTTACATGTTACCTTAAGAAAAAAATATCAGGATTAGGTGAATATGTTTTTCGGTTATATATATATATATATATATAGGATGAGAAATCAATTAAATCTTTTATCTATCCGAAAACCTGTCTGCCATGGATCAAAGCCATCAATCCTAGAGCAGTCTGCACCAAATTTGGATAGTCTCCTTCAAAAGGTGTGTACACCTGTATGATAACCAGGTCACCAGAAGATGTAAAGGCAATTTTATTTTTACCCAAATAGAAAATGTAAAAGAAGCCATGACATTTAGTAAAATGGAAAGATATTGTATCTCTTGACCTTTTTTGTGCAAGATGTGGAGCTCTCCGCCCAACCACGATCCTCTCTCTGTGTTTCGAGTAAAAAGCTAATGCCTCTACGGACAGCCTCATAGTTGTCATAGTGCCTCCCAGCTGCCTCAAAGCCTATAATGGCAAACCATGTGCCATAAATGAAGCAAACTCCCCAGTTTCCATACCACGAGCCGTCCGGCATTTGTATATCTTCAAGGTAGTTAGTGGCTTTTGTGATGACATTGTCGATCTAATTTCTTCTATGTCCCGGACATAGCTTCCTAAATTAATTAAATGCTTGAATTGAGGAGGAAGTGCACTCTATGTACCTGCATCAACATCATCATTTTTTAATTAAGTAACGTCCAATTGAAAGTAGATTAAAAAAATATTTTTTGCTAATCAAAATAAATGAACTAAGAATTGTTTTGCTTACTCATATTCAATAACGAGATCCTCCATAAATTCTACCGGATTTAGCCACTGCACAAGGTAAAAACATATATATATTTTTTTAATACTATTTGAGATACAATAAAATTGGTATATATGAGATTCATTAATAAGTTTATGTAGAACATTAGATTTTTTTAGTGTTTACCTCCAACCATTTCGGAGCTCCGGCTGGCTCCCAACCTGACAGACCTCCATTTGGACTCTGATATTTTGGAGATGCAAGGGTCAATATTAAATATGTGCAGCGCAGCAAATACATACATATGTATATAAATATTGAAAAAAGACTTTTCCTCTTTCCTCACCTGTAGAGAAAGAATGAAGTTAACTGAATCGCACAAGTGTTCGACTTCCACATGCTCACCCACGAGGTCTGGTGACATCATTTTGAATAATAGGCAACACTGTAAAATATTTACAACAATTAGATGTCATTAAGAGAAATACCCTATATATTGTTCATAGTAGTTGAAGTCCAAGGCCATGCACCAATTAATTGAGTTTTAGTATATAATCAACATATGCGGAGTACCTTTAGACCTTCGGCAGTACAATCAGAAACTTGCCATCCATGATCTCGGCCGGAGAAAGTCCATGCACCTATCGATATATGGCGAAAATGGATTAAGTAATCTGGAGGGTTCTCCCTAATGAGACATCTTTATGAATTCATGTGCTTTCTGCAGTTCTGGGGCAATTTCATCGTTGATGTTGCACGCAAGTAGTGCTTGGACGGCAAGAGCACAATCCCATGACTGACTCCCAAAAGTCTGCATAGACTTCGAAATAAATTTTGGAAAGTTTAATGTAAAATACATACAATAGAATTTATAATTAGTTTACTTACTTGCACAGTGAGTCCATCTTCTGCTACCCATAAGTAATCTGCAACTCTGGGAATATGCTTCTTGAAAGCTTCTCCATTTGGATCTTCAACCCAGCAAGCAAGCATCATGAGTGGCTGCATGACATATTTATACACATGAAATCATAAATTATGCTTTTAAGTAGGAAAAGAAAGATTAAATATGATGAACATGCATATTACTTACCTCCTCAACACATCCGATTGTTAAATATCGACTATTTTCATCCTCATAATGAATGTACTCTATTGCTTTTTGAACTGCTCTCTCCCTTATCTTGTTAAAAGGCCAAGTGTTGATAACAGATTCTCCAATGTAATAGACGCTGTCCCATAAGAGACGTTGTACTCTACCATGGGGATAGTACTTATCAGCCTTAGCACAGACATGGCGCATTTTGCTCCACTTGATCTGCTCATAAGGTTCATTGAAGATTTCTTCTCTCAATTGTTGAATGAGAGGTGTGATCGGACCAATAAACTTTCTCCCATATAAGTACGACATTGGCAAGTACGTCATTAGGCGATAGCAGTACATTTTTGCTGCAATTTGCATTCAATAAAATGTAAAACAATAGTATGAGAATGTTTATAATTACACTAGTTATGTTATCTGTGGAAATTTTAGACAGAAAATGACATAAAGATGACGATAATTTACATGGATGAAGAGGTACAAAGGAAGAGTAAAACCAAAACGCTTGAGGTATGGGGTTGCATCCATCCCACTCATACACACCAAGAATCTGTAATTCATTAAAGACAAATTTAAATAAAGTAAATGAAAAGAAGATTAAAATTGTAATACAACGGAAGATATCAATCCATATATAGAAATTCAAGTACGCATACCGCCATCCAAATCTTTCCCCACGAACTAGAGCCCATAGCGCCACCGTTGTCAAGAATCCACTTGCGAGCCCTAGCGCAGGCATGGTCAAGTCCACCATCAGGGCCTTCTCCAAGAATGCGCATGGCGAGGTAGTTCATAACCGTGCACATATCATGCTCGGGCACTCAACGTGTAATCCCCACCCTCCATCTTCGTTTTGGTGACAGTACATGTACCACAACATTTCCCTCTTGTGATGCTCATTGAACACAATGTCGAGAGTACCCGAGATGTACATGCAAAAAACCTGCATTTGCATTTACAATGTGTAGGCACAAATTTTTATTTGTAATTATAAAACATAATTAACGTTTATTAGTTCCTCAAAACACAATACCAGTGGAGGGGAAAAAAACATAAGGCCGGAATTTTCTGCAGGCCAATGACCGTGTGGCGACTGCAAAGCAGACCAGAAGTTAACCTACCTCTTCATGGTAGCATCGACTGTGTCATATGTAATCTCCACAACGTCGTCAACTTTTCTTTTAGGAATTGTTTGTTTGAAGTTTTTCTCTCCTAGCATCTGCGATTTTATTTTTTCGATTTAATATAAGTAATGTGGTAAGAAAATTCTATTAACAAATTGTAATATTACCGTGGCGAACAAATGAAAAAGAGTCCCAAGTAACTAGCTGAGTACTTAATCAAGGACAAAGTCCATGCTGTTTCTTTTATAGTAGTTTGTAGTAGTGCCTATGACAGCTGTTTACTTTGGGTAAATGCCTTGGTTTTAATCTCTAAATGAAAAATTGAAGGGATAAAAAAATTACTAAGAGAAGATATGTCAATACAACTTATAATTACTTGAGAAAATTTAGTATTCAAGTAAAAACGAGTAGAGATAGTTCATAGAAATTTAAGCTTAATGTAAATGTATAACTTGCATCTCAAATATAGAGTTGAGATATGCATCTCGTATCTATGTATATAGTAGATGTATAAGGCATAAAAAAAATTTTAAAAATTAAAAAAAAAAAAGGTAAAATAAAATAAATTGGTATAAAGTGTGAGAAGTGAGGTGCGATAACATAGACAGGCCAAGTGGGTTTATAGGAATCATTAATCTAAAGTAAGTGAAAATAAATAAAAAATAAAAAAATAAAAAAGGTAATAGTGATTTTTTTTATTTGGGTGAATACTACAGTAAAAAATATTAAGTAATTCACGCTTGACATTTTTGTTGGCCAATGGAAAAAATAAGTTGAAAAAAGAAAACAAACAGATCTTTTACACTCTTAAACACACTAGTAGATCTTTCAAGCGGAAATATGAAAGGAATATTGCTGAGATTTTTGTGTTTTTATTTGATTCTATTTGTTATTATTGCTGTAATTTTGTAGTAGAATATCAAAAGTATTTTAGTAGAATTCAAAAAGTATTTTACGAGAATCAAAAAGCAGTCTAGGAGAATTTAAAAAGCATTCTAGTATAATTCAAAGAGTATTTCAATAGAATTCAAAGAGTATTCTAGTAAAATTCAATTATGTATCATTTTTTTTAAAAGGATGCTAAACAATTATTTGCAAACCAATTTGCATAAAGTGTTGTTTTGTCATAAGTTTTTGGAGGTAGTGGGTTTAGTTAAACTGTACTGATTTTTATTTTAAGCATTGTGGAATTTTTAAATACTGTTATAATCAAAAGCAAATTCTAACAGAATTTATTATGGATTCTGACGAAATCCATCTGGCGATTTAGTCTAGCCACCGGCTCTATAGCCGGAGCCACCAGCCATATTTGTTGAAAGAAAAAAGAAAAGATTCTGATTCTAACAGAATCTCTCTGGTGATCGACACTGGTGACCGACCGGCTCTAGTAAGCGGAGTCGGATACGTCTGGTCATCTTTGTTGAAATACAAAAAGTAAAAAAAAAATTCTGTCATAATTTATTTTGGATTCTAACAGAATCTTTGCAGCAATCGGCATCAGTGACCAAAGTCAAATACGGTCATCTTCCTAGAAATCCGAAAAAAAAAATTCTATCAGAATCCAAAATGAATTATAACATAAAAAAATACCCAAAAAAATTTGTCTTAATTTATTTTGAATTATAACAAAATCTCTTAGGCGACGCTGGTGATCGGAGCTGGATATGTCTAGTCATTTTTGTTGAAATACGAAAAAAAATTCTGTTAGGATCCATTTTGAATTCTAACAGAATCTCTCAGGTGACCGATAACCAAATATTGCAATAAATAAAAAAAGAGAAGAAAAAAAAAATCTATCAAAATCCATTTTGCATTCTTACGGAATCTCTCTGGCGACCGGTGACCGGCGGCCTACCACCAGCCAGCAACCGGAGTTGGAGATATCTAAAAAATGTTTTAATAAATAAAAAAAGAGAATAAAAGAAAAATATATGGGTATTTTTTTGTCTATTTATTATTTTTTTCATTTAATTATTTAATTAAATGTTAAAAAATGATATAATTATCAACTTTAATGTATTGATGGGTAAAATTATAAAGAGTTGCCAAATTTATGGCATTCTTGCAAATCCCCCATTCTTTTTTTGACACCTTACACTTCAACTTTTTCATTCTGTCTACCCTTGCGATGAAAAACCTTATACTTCAACTTTTTTTTTTTTTTTTTTTGGTAATCTTTTGTTACCATTGTCTTATATACTGTGTTATCTTTTGTTTATTTTTATTTTCATTTTTATTTTTATGTTTTTGGAAATTTTGTATTTTGAAATGTCTCTCAAAAGAAATGTATGTGGTCTCCAATTTCTATTTTTAAATAATGTTTCTTACATATGTTCTTCTTTATATAGTGCTCTAAAATTTTTACTTTTTCATATGTGTTTCTAATAAAATACTCTCATCAACTAATCACCCTGTAAAGATAATTTTCTCAAATGCATAAAATTTTTGAAATCTTATTTTTATTATGTTTGTGGTTGTTTTGCCAAAACACAATAGTTCGTTTATTTCAATTTTTAACGGTGAAAACATGGTTGCTTGCTTGACCCTTTTTAAACAAATTTTTTTATTTTTTTAATTTTTCCTATTAAAATTTTTTTTCCCAAATTCGTCCTTATTTGCTTTTGCAGTTATGTCTCTACTTAAACATATTTTGATGTAGTCGTATAAAATATTATTTTCTGCCTATACATATATCTATAGTTAGAACTCTAATTTATCTAGAGTGGAATTGACTATATATATAATTATTTGTATGGACTGAAAAACAAACCTGTTTGCAGAGCTGGAGTAAGGCAGATTTTGAGGAAATGAAAATTATTACTCAGAATTTCAGATTCAAGGTAAGAGATATGGTTGAGACTTGAGAGCTCTTATAATAAATTAAAGTTAAAATAGTAAAAATGGTTCAGATTACTCTTAGCTGGAGAGTCTATTACGCTTACAATTTTTAGGTACAGAAACCAATTATGTTTCTTTTTTCCTTTTCTCAATTTTTAGGTACAGAAAAGGAACCCAATTATGTTTCTTTTTTTCTTTTTCTTTTCTTTTTTGTTTTTTTAACGGAAACTTTTTTTTTTTTAAAACATTATTGTCCTAAATTTCCATCTGAGACATTCATTGATTTCTTCTTTTTTATTTATTAATAACTACATTATTTTCATAAAATTTTTAGGATGAAATGAAGAAACAAAAGTAATTCATGGTATTGTATTTGCTGCCAAAGAGAAAAGAAGGAGACCATGTCCTTTATTGTTGTCAATAATCTAGCCTCAATTAAATGGCTTACTGATGGAAATTTCAAAAAGGGATACATGGATAAACATAATTTTTTTAAGAAGTTTTTTTTTTTTTAATAACTAACTTAAGTTTTATAAAATTAAAAAAATGACCTTTTTCAAAAAAAAAAAAAAGACCATTCAGTCAATTATTGATTAATCATGATTAATCAGAGATTAACTAATATTAAAATATATTTTTTACTTATTGATTATAGTTAATCATTGATTGATTATGATCAATCATTGATTGATTATAATAAATCATTGATTGACAGTCATTTTTCTAAATACAAAAATTTTGATCATTTATCGGATGAAAATTTCCTTGTATCATTAAAAAAAAAAAATTTCTTAAAAAAACTCTGTTTATCCATGTAGCCCTTTTTGAAAATGCCAATAATAAGCTATTTTAATTGAGGCTGGATTATTGACAACAATAAAGGACATGGTCTCCTTTTCTCTTTGGCGGCAAATACAATACCATGAATTACTTTGTTTACGTTTGATTTGTCGGTTGGAGATAAAATTTTAAGTTAGAATTGGTTGATTTTTAAAAACTAATTATAAATTTTATTAATTTAAAAAAAAAGATAAAATTGAGATAAAAAAATACAGTTTAATATAAATTAATCTTAATCGCGAAAGGAATCCTTTCTTAATTACTTTTGTCTGCTGCTTTTAACTGTTTCAAAAGTGCGTTCTGCTGCCTTCTTCCCTTCTTCTTGACTTTATGTTGCTTTGTCGTGTTTCCTTTTTTTTTTTTTTTTTTTTTGTAATCTTTTGTTACCATTGTCTATATACTGTGTTATCTTTTGTTTATTTTTATTTTCATTTTTATTTTTATGTTTTTGGAAATTTTGTATTTTGAAATGTCTCTCAAAAGAAATGTATGTGGTCTCCAATTTCTATTTTTAAATAATGTTTCTTACATATGTTCTTCTTTATATAGTGCTCTAAAATTTTTACTTTTTCATATGTGTTTCTAATAAAATACTCTCATCAACTAATCACCCTGTAAAGATAATTTTCTCAAATGCATAAAATTTTTGAAATCTTATTTTTATTATGTTTGTGGTTGTTTTGCCAAAACACAATAGTTCGTTTATTTCAATTTTTAACGGTGAAAACATGGTTGCTTGCTTGACCCTTTTTAAACAAATTTTTTTATTTTTTTAATTTTTCCTATTAAAATTTTTTTTCCCAAATTCGTCCTTATTTGCTTTTGCAGTTATGTCTCTACTTAAACATATTTTGATGTAGTCGTATAAAATATTATTTTCTGCCTATACATATATCTATAGTTAGAACTCTAATTTATCTAGAGTGGAATTGACTATATATATAATTATTTGTATGGACTGAAAAACAAACCTGTTTGCAGAGCTGGAGTAAGGCAGATTTTGAGGAAATGAAAATTATTACTCAGAATTTCAGATTCAAGGTAAGAGATATGGTTGAGACTTGAGAGCTCTTATAATAAATTAAAGTTAAAATAGTAAAAATGGTTCAGATTACTCTTAGTTGGAGAGTCTATTACGCTTACAATTTTTAGGTACAGAAACCAATTATGTTTCTTTTTTCCTTTTCTCAATTTTTAGGTACAGAAAAGGAACCCAATTATGTTTCTTTTTTTCTTTTTCTTTTCTTTTTTCTTTTCTTTTTTGTTTTTTTAACGGAAACTTTTTTTTTTTTAAAACATTATTGTCCTAAATTTCCATCTGAGACATTCATTGATTTCTTCTTTTTTATTTATTAATAACTACATTATTTTCATAAAATTTTTAGGATGAAATGAAGAAACAAAAGTAATTCATGGTATTGTATTTGCTGCCAAAGAGAAAAGAAGGAGACCACGTCCTTTATTGTTGTCAATAATCTAGCCTCAATTAAATGGCTTACTGATGGAAATTTCAAAAAGGGATACATGGATAAACATAATTTTTTTAAGAAGTTTTTTTTTTTTTAATAACTAACTTAAGTTTTATAAAATTAAAAAAATGACCTTTTTCAAAAAAAAAAAAAAGACCATTCAGTCAATTATTGATTAATCATGATTAATCAGAGATTAACTAATATTAAAATATATTTTTTACTTATTGATTATAGTTAATCATTGATTGATTATGATCAATCATTGATTGATTATAATAAATCATTGATTGACAGTCATTTTTCTAAATACAAAAATTTTGATCATTTATTGGATGAAAATTTCCTTGTATCATTAAAAAAAAAAAATTTCTTAAAAAAACTCTGTTTATCCATGTAGCCCTTTTTGAAAATGCCAATAATAAGCTATTTTAATTGAGGCTGGATTATTGACAACAATAAAGGACATGGTCTCCTTTTCTCTTTGGCGGCAAATACAATACCATGAATTACTTTGTTTACGTTTGATTTGTCGGTTGGAGATAAAATTTTAAGTTAGAATTGGTTGATTTTTAAAAATTAATTATAAAGTTTATTAATTTAAAAAAAAGATAAAATTAAGATAAAAAAATATAATTTAATAGAAGTTAATCTTAATCGCGAAAGGAATCCTTTCTTAATTACTTTTGTCTGCTGCTTTTAACTGTTTCAAAAGTGCGTTCTGCTGCCTTCTTCCCTTCTTCTTGACTTTATGTTGCTTTGTCGTGTTTCCTTTTTTTTTTTTTTTTTTTTTTTGTAATCTTTTGTTACCATTGTCTATATACTGTGTTATCTTTTGTTTATTTTTATTTTCATTTTTATTTTTATGTTTTTGGAAATTTTGTATTTTGAAATGTCTCTCAAAAGAAATGTATGTGGTCTCCAATTTCTATTTTTAAATAATGTTTCTTACATATGTTCTTCTTTATATAGTGCTCTAAAATTTTTACTTTTTCATATGTGTTTCTAATAAAATACTCTCATCAACTAATCACCCTGTAAAGATAATTTTCTCAAATGCATAAAATTTTTGAAATCTTATTTTTATTATTTTTGTGGTTGTTTTGCCAAAACACAATAGTTCGTTTATTTCAATTTTTAACGGTGAAAACATGGTTGCTTGCTTGACCCTTTTTAAACAAATTTTTTTATTTTTTTAATTTTTCCTATTAAAATTTTTTTTCCCAAATTCGTCCTTATTTGCTTTTGCAGTTATGTCTCTACTTAAACATATTTTGATGTAGTCGTATAAAATATTATTTTCTGCCTATACATATATCTATAGTTAGAACTCTAATTTATCTAGAGTGGAATTGACTATATATATAATTATTTGTATGGACTGAAAAACAAACCTGTTTGCAGAGCTGGAGTAAGGCAGATTTTGAGGAAATGAAAATTATTACTCAGAATTTCAGATTCAAGGTAAGAGATATGGTTGAGACTTGAGAGCTCTTATAATAAATTAAAGTTAAAATAGTAAAAATGGTTCAGATTACTCTTAGCTGGAGAGTCTATTACGCTTACAATTTTTAGGTACAGAAACCAATTATGTTTCTTTTTTCCTTTTCTCAATTTTTAGGTACAGAAAAGGAACCCAATTATGTTTCTTTTTTTCTTTTTCTTTTCTTTTTTGTTTTTTTAACGGAAACTTTTTTTTTTTTAAAACATTATTGTCCTAAATTTCCATCTGAGACATTCATTGATTTCTTCTTTTTTATTTATTAATAACTACATTATTTTCATAAAATTTTTAGGATGAAATGAAGAAACAAAAGTAATTCATGGTATTGTATTTGCTGCCAAAGAGAAAAGAAGGAGACCATGTCCTTTATTGTTGTCAATAATCTAGCCTCAATTAAATGGCTTACTGATGGAAATTTCAAAAAGGGATACATGGATAAACATAATTTTTTTAAGAAGTTTTTTTTTTTTAATAACTAACTTAAGTTTTATAAAATTAAAAAAATGACCTTTTTCAAAAAAAAAAAAAAAAGACCATTCAGTCAATTATTGATTAATCATGATTAATCAGAGATTAACTAATATTGAAATATATTTTTTACTTATTGATTATAGTTAATCATTGATTGATTATGATCAATCATTGATTGATTATAATTAATCATTGATTGACAGTCATTTTTCTAAATACAAAAATTTTGATCATTTATCGGATGAAAATTTCCTTGTATCATTAAAAAAAAAAAAAATTTCTTAAAAAAACTCTGTTTATCCATGTAGCCCTTTTTGAAAATGCCAATAATAAGCTATTTTAATTGAGGCTGGATTATTGACAACAATAAAGGACATGGTCTCCTTTTCTCTTTGGCGGCAAATACAATACCATAAATTACTTTGTTTACGTTTGATTAGTCAGTTGGAGATGAAATTTTAAGTTAGAATTGGTTAATTTTTAAAAATTAATTATAAATTTTATTAATTAAAAAAAGATAAAATTAAGATTAAAAAATACAATTTAATAGAAGTTAATTTTAATCGCGAAAGGAAGACTTTCTTAATTACTTTTGTCTGCTGCTTTTAACTGTTTCAAAAGTGCGTTCTGCTGCCTTCTTCCCCTCTTCTTGACTTTATGTTGCTTTGTCGTGTTTCTTTTTTTTTTTTTTTTTTGTACTTTTACTTTATAAAAGAAATCTTTTTTGTTTTTCTTCTTCATGACGTTTCTCTCTTTTACATAAAATAGAAGTCGATGGCTTTTTATTTTTCAAACCATGGCCTCTCCTCTTAGCCAATAGAATAAATTATCAAGAAAGAAAAGAAAAGAAAAAAAGAAACCAAAAAGGTAATCAAATTGGATTATTCACAATGTTTAATATCTGCAAATATAAAACTTCTCCTTCTCCTTTTTTTCCTTATAAACACACACACACGCTCTTTGACTTGGACAGTAGTAGACAGAATAGTAACCCAAATTTAATTTTTTTGAAAAAAAATGGTAATAGATTTGCCTTTAATTTAATTATGGGAGAATCTGTGGTAGAGACCTTTGTATGGTCTCTACCGATAAAGCCCTTTTTTAAACCGTTGAGATTTAATCGGACGGTTGAAACGTTGATGGTATATCATACTTATCGTGCACCTTACCTCACATAATCCTTCCCACCCAAAGTCTTCTCCGGCGCCGGTGATCTTCTCGCCGCCGGCGACCGACGCCGGTGACCCACCCAGACGCCGGCGACCCACCTCCGGCCCCCCAGCCCCGGCCGCCGGCGACCCCATTTTCTCTCTCTTCTCTTTTCTCTCTCTTCCCCTTTCTCTCTCTTCCCCTCTCTCTCCCGCCGGCGACCCCCTCTATCTCTTCCCCTTTCTCTCTCTTCTCTTCTCTCTCTCTTCCCCTCTCTCTGTTCCCCTTTCTCTCTCTTCTCCTCTCTCCCGCCGCCCCCCACCCCCGGCCCCCAGTCGGTCCCCCGGTGCGCCCCCCACCCCAGGCCCCCCTCCCTCGGCCTCCCCCCACCCCCCGGCCCCCCGACGACCCCCCCGGCCCCCTCTTTCTCTTCCCCCTTCTCTCTCTTTTCCTCTCTTCTCTCTCTCTCTTCCCTCTTCTCTCTCTTCTCTCTCTTTGCCGTCGTCGGGGGGGGGAGGGTGCCGGGGGGGTGGGGGGAGGCCGAGGTAGGGGGGCCTGGGGTGGGGGGCGCACCGGGGGACCGACTGGGGGCCGGGGGTGGGGGGAGGCGGGAGAGAGGAGAAGAGAGAGAGAAGAGGAGAGAGAAAGGGGAAGAGAGAGAGGGGATCGCCGGCGGGAGAGAGAGGGGAAGAGAGAGAAAGGGGAAGAGAGAGAGAAGAGAAGAGAGAGAAAGGGGAAGAGAGAGAAAATGGGGTCGCCGGCGGCCGGGGCTGGGGGGCCGGAGGTGGGTCGCCGGCGTCGGGGTGGGTCACCGGCGTCGGTCGCCGGCGGCGAGAAGATCACCTGCGCCGGGGAAGATTTTGGGTGGGAAGGATTATGTGAGGTAAGGTGCACGATAAATATGATATACCATCAACGTTTCAACCGTCCGATTAAATCTCAACGGGCTAAAAAAAGGCTTTACCGGTAGAGACCATACAAAGGTCTCTACCACAGATTCTCCCTTTAATTAAAACAAGAGTACCGTGGGATTAATTTATGCGTTGTAGATGGTAGGTGAAGGCGTAATAAGAGCTATATAGATTTGGCTTTCCATGCATCTTCCCATCACTGGCCGAACTCTCTCTCTCTCTCTCTCTGTATATATATGTGTGTGTGTGTGTGTGTGTGTGTCTCTTTAATTATTTCGTTCCACGCTCTTCTCCTTCGGTAAGCTACTGGAGTTCTCCATCTTATGTTTCCAGTTCTCTCTCTTTAATTTTTTTTTTTTTTTGTGACACATATATACAGATATATATATATATATATATACTCTGTGAACTATTGCAATTATAAAGTAACACATAATTATGTTGTGGCTTCAACTTGCAGGCACTAGATTGTTGAGTCCAATATTTCTGCTTTCGGATTCTCCAATAATATATATATATGAATCAGAAGCTTTCAAAGGGAATAATTTGATAGAATGTGGAAGGTTAAGTATGGAACGGGTACAGAAGATCCATACTTGTTCAGCACAAACAACTTCTTAGGAAGACAGATATTCAAGTTCGATCCGAATGCCGGCACTCCGGAAGTGCGAGCTCAAGTGGAAGATGCTCGCCAAAATTTCTACAGAAACCGCTACAAGGTTAAGCCCTGCAGTGACCACATTTGGCGTCTCCAGGTATGTTTCAAGTTATGGAAGTGTACTCTCTAATTAATTATTAATTTGTCAAAAATAAAATATTGCTAATTAAATTTCATTGTCAATTTTGAGGACGCGATCAAGGGAAAAAAACTCTACTTATACACATGAATATTCAATGCTAATTTATATTTTGAACATTTCACTGTTGGTAAATTTACCGATAAAATTTTTTTATTTTGATAAATTTAAATTAACCGTTAAATTCAACAAACCCTAAATCAATGACGGTAATTGTAAAATTTAGATAAAACGACACCCACAAATATTAACTGGGCTCGCTAAAAAAAAACACTGAAATTTCAGACAACAATTATAAAATTGACCAGCTTATAATTGTTATTATTATTTTCGGTCTTATTCTAATTATCTTTTAAAAATTTGAAGGTGGAGGGTTTAAATTTTAAACCTGGATTTTTATTTTGTAAAAGAGTTATGTGTGAAATTATTTACATTGTTAATGTAATCACTTTTTCTATTTTATTTAGGTTACGTAGACTCTAAGTAACTAAGAAAGGACGTATATTATTTTATTACTATGCCTTTAGTTAGTTGGTGGTTTTTAGTTTGGGTGATTAAGTATAAATATAGCTGTATCTTTTTACCGATCTAGGGAAATACAATCGGAGGGATTTTGTCCTAATACTGACTTTAGATGCGGATTTTGACTCACGGAATAATAATGGCTTCTGAACGAAAAGAGCATCAAAAATTAACCCTTTACCTTAAAATAATATTATCAATGAACCAGCCTGTTACAGTTCTGTCGGCAACCATGATCTCGGCCATATTTGGTTGAACATGCCTTGTCGTCCTGAACCAAAAAAATACAAAAAGTAATAAAAATGATAAATAAATAATTGGGAAAATATGTGATAGAGTCCTTTATATGTACCCTATCGGTAGAGATCATTTCTAGATCGTTCAGATGTAACCAAACGGCTGAAATATTGCTTGTGTACGGTAATTATCATACATTTTACCTTACAGTAGTATTTGACTGAGAAATTAAAAAATTTTAAATAACTTTTTAAAAAAATCCACCTTCATTGGTAGAGGGTTTTTGGTGGGGGGGGGGGGGGGGGGGGGGGGGTCACCGGGGTCAGGAAGAAGGGAGGGAGGGCTCGTCATCCAGTGGAGGGAGGGAGGGGGGGGGGGGGGCAAGAAGGTTGCCGGTCTGGGGCTTGAGTTGCAGAGGGACCGAATAGAGTAGCTAGGCGGGGGTGCGAGTTGCAGAGGGATTGGATCTTGGGGGCGGCTTTCCAAGGGAAGGTCGACGCCGAGGGGCGGGGGAGGACGAGTTGCAGAGGGACCGGATCTTGGGGGCAGCTTGCCTAGGGAAGCTAGACGCCAGGTGGGGCGGGTGGGGGGGGGGGGGGGGACTGGGTCGTTAGCATCGCGGGGGGCAAATCTGGCGTGGGGGGTCAGTAGTGCTATAAATATGGGCCAGCTAAGTGGGCTAGCCCGTTGCCCACATTTTTGTCCTAAGGGCGGGCTTGGTCTAGCCCTGGCCCGGTGCAAGTATAAGGGCCGAGCCGGGCCTTACCTTTGAGCCCAGCCCGTTTAGGGTAGCCCGCCCATATTTATCTCTTTTTTTTCCTTTTATTATTATTATTATTTTTTTCAAAAGCCCGTTTACCCGACCTGATTTTAAGCTCACCTGGCTTTTAGGCTAGGCCGGGCTTATAGTTTCAAAATTCAGTTGGGCCTAACTCGGTCTACCAATTAATCTGGCTGAGCCCAGCCCGATTTTTCCTTTCTGCCCGTTAGGGCCGGATTAGGCCAGGGCATCCAAATTTACAAGACTAGGGGGATGGCGGGGCTTCGTCGGTGTCAGGGGGCCGGGGGGTGTCGCCGTCGTCGGGGGGGGGGGGGATTGGGTCACCGTCAGAGGGTGTTTTAGTTTTTTTTTAAATTTTTTTATATATTATTTTTAATTTTTTTAGTATATACTAGTATGAAGTTAGGTGCATTATAACTATCATGCACAAGCAACATCTCAACCGTTTGATTATATCTTAACGGTTTAAAAATAAACTCTATCAATAAAATATATATAAAAAAGGTTTTACCGTAGACTTATTCTAAATAATTAAGTCCTTGTAAAAGTAGAGTATTTGACAACTATATGGTCAAAATAGTTCAACGGCCAATATCAGACACACAAGGTTTCGTGTGTCTGATAAATTAGTAAAGTCGGATGGGAATATGCGTTCTTGATTCTACTAGCCCCATAAAAATATATATATATATATATATATATATATATTCAACAATAGTATTCTTGACACAATCTATTCACATTATGTTCTAGCAAGACATATATATATTTATATTTATATATGAATTTTGAATTTGAGGTGGAGAGAATCGAACTCCGTATCTTATTATAAAATGGGGTCAAAAATTATTATTAGGTTATGTATGCAATTATATTAGGTGAAAAGATTCTAAGAAATTTGCAAAAGTTTAAAATTTCAAGAGAAAATTATAATGTTACAAATTAAAATTCATGGGGCATTTTGTGACAAGACATAAAATTTGTAAGAGATAGTGAAATTTATCCTTTAACTTATCCATCCATACAATATTCTTATAGTGTCATTTTAATTTTTGAGTAAATGTAGATGCTAAGAGAGAATAATTTCAAAGAAACAATTCCCCAAGTGAAAGTCGAAGATGGTGAGGAAATCACATTCCAAAAAGCTGATGCTGCCATGAGGAGGTCCATGAACTTTTGGTCCGCTTTGCAATCGCCACACGGCCATTGGCCAGCAGAAAATGCTGGCGTTATGTTCTACATGCCTCCACTGGTACTAAGTTTTAATTAGCTTATAAAGACCTTGTATTAGTTAAGTAATTAGTGTATTAATTAGGTTTAATTATTTTCTAACGTACAAAAATATAATTAAATTACAGGTCTTTTGCATGTACATCTCGGGTACTATTGACACAGTGTTCAATGAGCATCACAAGAGGGAAATGTTGTGGTACATGTACTGCCACCAAAATGAAGATGGAGGGTGGGGGTTACATATCGAGGGTCCGAGCATGATGATGTGCACGGTTCTAAACTACCTCGCCATGCGCATTCTAGGAGAAGGCCCCGACGGCGGCCTTGACAATGCCTGCGCTAGAGCTCGCAAGTGGATTCTTGACAATGGCGGAGCAATGGGCTCTGGCTCATGGGGAAAGACTTGGATGGCGGTATGCCTACTTGAATTTGTACATATATATGGTTGGATTGATGATATCTATCGTTATGTGACAATTTTGAATTTCTGTTCATTACAAGCCAACCGTTAAGGAATATTGCAAATAGTGATATACAATTCAAGATGTTAATCCTGAAAAGATCTAACATTATATATGTTGAGGTACTAGACAACATTATCTTGTCATGAACTTATTTAAGACTAATCTCATTTCACTTAATTTGTTTTTATGTTTCAATAACAGATACTTGGTGTGTATGAGTGGGATGGGTGCAACCCCATGCCTCCAGAGTTTTGGTTCTACCCTTCCGTTGTACCTCTTCATCCGTGTAAATTATCGTCATCTTTGTTTCATTTTCTTTCTAAAATTTCCAAGATAACGTGACTAGTACTGTAATTATAAACATTCTCATACCGTTGTTGTACATTTCATTGAATGCAAATTGCAGCAAAAATGTTCTGCTATTGCCGATTGACGTTCATGCCTATGTCGTACTTTTATGGGAGAAAGTTTGTTGGTGCTATCACACCTCTCATTCGGCAATTAAGAGAAGAAATTTACAATGAACCTTACAAAAATATCAAGTGGAGCAAAATGCGCCATGTCTGTGCTAAGGCTGATAACTACTATCCTCATGGTAGTGTACAACGTCTCTTATGGGATAGTGTCTATTATATTGGAGAATCTGTTATCAACACTTGGCCCTTTAACAAAATAAGGGAGAGAGCAGTCCAGAAAGCGATAGAACACATCCATTATGAGGACGAGAATAGTCGATACATCACAATCGGATGTGTTGAGAAGGTAAGTGAAACACATATTCCCCATCTTCAAGATATTAATATTTTCTATTATTATTCATATATTGTCGAATTTCCCATGCAGCCACTTATGATGCTCGCTTGCTGGGTTGAAGATCCGAATGGAGAAGCTTTCAAGAAGCATATTCCCAGAGTTGCAGATTACTTATGGGTAGCAGAAGACGGAATCACTATGCAAGTATGTAAACAAATTATATATCGTATTGGAAGCGATTACTGTAATTAATAGTAGTGTTTGAATCTACTAGAGTTCTAATTATTCATTTCGATAAATACATTTTTGAAATCTATGTAGAGTTTTGGTAGTCAGGCATGGGACTGCAGTCTTGCCATTCAAGCACTACTTGCCGGCAACATCAACGACGAAATTGCTCCTGTACTGAAAAAAGCACACGAATTCTTAAAGATGTCTCAGGTTAGGGAGGACCCTCCAGACCACTTAGACCATTTTCGCCATATTTCGAAAGGGGCATGGACTTTCTCCGACCGAGATCATGGATGGCAAGTTTCTGATTGTACCGCAGAAGGTCTAAAGGTAATTTCGTTAACATGCCTTTTAACTCTGTACTTATATTATGAATTTGTTAAGCTATATACCCGAAGAACCTTAAAATTATATTTGGCAAGAATGTTTGCGAATGATGTGAACAATTTTTTATTTTTTGGTTGATATTTCAGTGTTGCCTACTGCTCGCAAAGATGTCTCCCGACATGGTAGGTGAGCCAATGGTTGCTGAGCATATGTATGATTCTGTTAATGTCATTCTCTCACTACAGGTAAGAAAAGAGGAATGTGATGAAACTTATTTACACTTGTACATATACGAGCATTTGTACATAATATAAGAGCTTTGCTGTATATATTTTTGTTTAATATTGACTGTTGAATCAATTGTGTAAACTCAAAAATAGAGTCCAAATGGTGGCGTATCAGCTTGGGAGCCGACAGGAGCTCCAAAATGGTTGGAGGTAAGCAATAAAAATTTCAGTTGGAATATATTGGCATATTTGTGTCAAGTACAATTATACTTATATTTCCCGATGCGCAGTGGCTCAATCCCGTGGAATTTTTGGAGGACCTTGTTATCGAATACGAGTAAGACATATGATTACCCCAATTAGTTGTTTGATTTTGTACGAATTCTTGTCATTAACAATGAATCAGAGACGATCACTTGGCACTTAAATTAAAGATGTGATTCATATGATGCAGGTACATAGAGTGCACCTCCTCTTCAATCCAAGCATTGAATTTATTTCGAAAATTATATCCAGGACATAGAAGAAAGGAGATTGATAATTTCATCACCAATGCCGCTAACTACCTTGAAGACACACAAATGCCGGACGGCTCTTGGTATGGAAATTGGGGAATTTGCTTCATCTATGGCACATGGTTTGCCATTAGAGGCTTGGAGGCTGCCGGTAGGCACTACTACAACTGCGAGGCTGTTCGTAGAGCCGTTAACTTTTTACTCGAAACCCAGAGAGAGGATGGTGGTTGGGCGGAGAGCTACACTTCTTGTACAAACAAGGTATGAAATAACATAACATAAGCCCATCTATTTGTGCTCAACTTCTTAGCAATATTGAATAACAAATCTTTTTTTTTTTCTTTTTTTTTTTTTTTAATTTGCCCCGTATTCATGTAGGTATATACACCTTTTGAAGGAGACCACTCCAATTTGGTTCAAACTGCATTTGGATTGATGGGCCTGATTCATGGTAGACAGGTTAGTAAAATATGGTTTGATATTTAAGACTGAACTTCATCCTCGTGTTAGTTAATTTCAAAATTTTATTTACTTATTTATGAAATTTGAAGGCTGAGAGAGATCCAACTCCTATCCACCATGCTGTGAAACTTTTGATCAATTCTCAATTGGAAGATGGCGATTTTCCCCAACAGGTACAATCTAGTTAAATAAGAGGGTAAATTATTCATTTGGTACCAAACTTCTTTACGAAGTAGCGATTTGATCTCAACTTTTCTTTTGGTAGCTAAAAGATCCCTAAAATCTTTTAAGGGGTGAAATTTGCTCTTTTTTACTAATAGATATTAAAAATTAGATCGAAAAGATCATGTGAATAATATATGTAAGTTGAATTATTTAATTTTCTTTTGTTAGTAATCCTTAAATAGTGAATATATATGATTAACATGACATTTTCTATTAGCTTAAAAAAAAAAAAAGTTGGGAACTATGTCACAACTTTATAAAATTGTTAAGGATCAAACACCCTAAACTATTAGCAATCTGTGTAACTTCCATTAAGACTGATGAGTTTGCGGAGATGCATATTGTAGTACTATTTACATATAAATATATATATATATATATCTTAAAATATTTGTTAATTGTTGGTTACACTTACTATAATTGCAGGAACTTATGGGAGTTTTCATGAGGAATTGCATGTTGCATTATGCAGCGTATAGGAACATCTTTCCTATTTGGGCTCTCGCAGAATATCGTAATTTGGTTCCATTGCCTTCCAAAAATGCTTGATTAACAAAATCAAGATCAAGCTGAGGAAGTTATGATCACAATGACAAAAAAAGCCAGCAAAGGCTAAAGTAATTATATTTGTTTGTTGATGTAAAATATTACAATCACCAAAAGAATATTTAAAAAAAAAAAAAAACACTATTTGCATTTGTAAATGAGGCAGGTGATAAGGTATCACCGAGATGTGAGAGAAGCTTAATGGCCTCTGTGAGCTTTCCTACCATTGTCACTCCAACTTCTTCAATTAAGACTGAATCCAAGCGATTTCAACTATAATTTATATCAGATATCTAAACCTGCTTAGCAATTTCAACTCATATTCTATATATATTGTCTTTCACATTCCATTTTATTTATATACACAAATCTACCATCATAATTCCACGTCCACGTCCAAATATATTTAAATATCCATTCCTCAAATTTTTTATTACACTAACAATAATCTTTCTGCCCTTACTTTGACTAAATAATATTTAATTCTTCTGACTTCATAGCTAAATATGTCAGGTTTTCACTCAGTTTTCTGATATAAATTCTCCTTTCATTCAAACTTGTCAACCATATGATGCAAGTAGAGTCTCATGCTAGTGCGGCATCTTACACGGCACCTGAAACAATACCTGGCACAAATGTACAACACACACACACACACACACATATATATATATATATATATATATATATGTATGTATATTTTTTCTTGACGATAGAAATGATGAATAGTATGAAGGATTCAGAAACATCCCAACTAAGTGCAAATAAATAAACTACTTACAGTAACATTCACATTTAATACTTTTAAAACATTGTTATTCACTTCTTTTAGTTTCATTAAAAAAAAAAAAAATTTCTACTACAATTTTTATTTTGAATAATAAAATTTGTTATTATGTAGTTTTATCATTTGGTGATGTTTCTTAAGGATATTTATATGATATGACCTTTAGGTTGCGCTATTAGCAGGAATGGTTTGATTAATTTTTCAAGGTACGATTTATGATTTAGGAGTAGTTCTATATTGCATATCATAAATTTTTGACATGAATACTTATAAATCAAAGCGTTATATATATAATCCAATGGTTAAAAAGATGTTTTTTGCAAAGTAAGAGGTCCCACCATAAAACGATCTTTTCTTTTAAAAAAAATTAGTAAAATAGGACTAAACACATGAGAGAAACGTATAAGACCCATATATATATATATATATATATATATATTGATACCAATTTCCATTATTCTATACGAATCAACATATCTTAAAGCGGTTTTCCTGATATTCTGCGTGAATCAATATGTTAACTTCCTTTTCTTTTACTGGTTTTTTTTTTTCCAGACATACGCTTCCGATACATCAGAGAGAGAGAGAGAATAAATAGGGAAACATATAAAACCCAGAAAACTATATAGAAATATTAGTTTATAAGCACGTGTTTGCTATGCTTGTTAAATTTCTTGGACACAGTGAAAAATATCTTTAACCAATGATACATTCGAAATTTAATAAGTGAATGTATATAAAAATGGGACAGGGAAGTAAAATGAGATGTTTCAATAGACTTTCCTAATTTAAAATTCAGTTTTTTAGATGAATTATACATTTGAAATAGTTGATAATTAATTTAATTTAAAATGAAAACAGATCGGATTTAATCCCGAAAATTAAGCTACAAATATCTCTAGATGAAAATCAAATCAAATGCAATAAGAAACTTTCCAATAGGATCTTTGCCGGTAGAAAAATCGAAAGATATGTCTCTAGCTGAAGCAAATTCTTCCACTTAATCTTAATTTAGAGAGTGAAGCTAACGATCATCATTGATGACCGTCATCGCATGAGTTGGCGGCTAAGGTGGCTCGTACATGGTTGTCTGCGTGGATGTTCATTTAGTTTGAAGAGTTTATTAGGGTGGGGCCCACTAAATAGTCTTGAAAAAAAAAAACTCCTACTTTGCTTCTCAAACTGATTCCTTCATGTAACACAGAAAAGCCACCCCCACCCCTCCTCTCTCTTTACGTTTCTTTTCTTCCTCTTCAACCGTCATCGGCCTTTCTTTTCTTTGAAAACAACACAATGGTAATCAAAACATTTGAAGAGAAAATTTTCCGATCTTGACGTTGATGTGAAAATGATTGGATTAATTGAGGTTAAAGGTTTTTTATTTTACAACACACTTTTCACCAACAGAAAATCATGCTGCAGAGGTTATAGCATCATTTTTATTTCAAAAAAATTAATTCGAGACTTTTTTTTTTTTTTGTCCCCGGGAGAATAGCAAAGTAGAGCTTTTTAAATTACCCTTTGGTTTAGTTTTTCTCTCCAAAAAACCATTATTCTCTCTCTCCGCCCTTTTTCTCACTCTCTCTCTCGTTAACGGCTGACCGGAGGAGCGTCGGTGACTGAGAAGACTCGCTGGAATCTTGCGAGCTCAGTGAATCTCCACCGCAAAGCTGCTATCACGACGTTCTCCGGTCTTCTTCTCCAGCGACGTGGTATTGAGATTTGGCATTGGTTGTTGCAGATCTGAGATTTTTTGTTTTGTTTTTTTGTTTTTTGAAAGCAGATATGGGTTATTTTGAAGGGACATAATAAAGAAAGAGCTATGGATGTTGAAAGTAAAAGTAGGGCCCACATGAAATAAAATGTTTATAGAAATGATTGTGGACAGGGTCCCACAAAATACCACATAACCTGCCAAGCAAGTTGCCACCTCATGTGCTGATGGTCGTCGCTCATGACCCTAGCTTTACTCTAATTTAAAAGGATAAATAAATATAAATCTATAATCTATCTATTATATAAAGGCGTGTTTCCTTCTTTGTCCTTTACAAAATTTTGATAGAAGTATTTTGTCTTTTTGTATTTTGTCTTTATTCTTTTCTTTTTTACTTTTTACTTTGTCATTTTTTTTATTTTTGTTTTTTACCAATTTCTTACAACAATTTTTTTTTTAAAAAAAAATTACAAATATATATTTTTACTTTTATTTTGCTTTAATGATTTATCCCGTGTGCGTGAAGCACGTGCGATCTTACTAGTATTATTAAAAAAATCACATGATTATATAGATGCTTGAGTCAGTATTTGGAATGAAGTAGCACATGCTTATGATATTCTCGATATTCTGCAAGAGCGCAAAATGTGTAGATGTTTCTATATGTTGGTTAGTGTAGCAATAATGTCTTTATGAAAACTCCGGTTATTTCCTGCCATATATAATTAGTTGGAAAACATTTTATATAATTAAATCAACTTCCAGAAAGAAGAAATGACTTGCAATTTAAGATATCTTATCTCTTGTGGAAAATCACCATCGTCTATTTGAGAATTGTTGATGCCAAAAATCCTTGACACAATACTCGATGTGATCATTTAACGTGGTCAGTCTTGCGCCGCCATGTTCCGTCTGGTCGTCTGCAAAAGAGAAGCATCTCGGAATAAGGGGGACACTAGTGGGGTGTCTGCTAAGGGCACTTTGATACTTAAGTCAGTAAGTGACACTGATGAGCAGGCATAGAAGTAGAGTTTTGACAAGGAAAATAGTCCATACCTGAGTGAGTGAGGCACTCCTCTAGGCATTTCCCACATGTCCGAGTGTTCAGGTGACCTTGATGGATCGTATTCCGAGTGGTCCTGGTGGGTAGATATTCTCCAAGTGTACGGATACTTTACCTCCACTAGATGGATGTCACATGCCCTACCAGTCGGGTGATAGAGGGCACGAGTACAAATTAGTACTGGTGCAGGCGGCAAGTACTGTGTCTGCTCGGTCAGATGGCAGAGGCTAGCGCCGAAGTAGAAATAAGGACAGGTACAGTGATAGGTACTGGGCGTCAGGTATCAGGTGGTGCAGAGTAGTGGGTGTGGCGTGTCCTACCGCAAGATAGCTATCAGCTGGTACGGAACGGAGTGGCAAGGGCAGCATGGGCCCACCATATCAAAAGGGCTTTGGTCGTGGTCGGGGAAGTATTACTCGAGCCAGTACCTTGGATCCTGATGGTAGTCTGCTAGAGGTCTCCACAGGAGAACTAATTCGGGAATCGGCAGCCGAACGGAGGTGATGGCATTTGATTATTAGTGTAAAATTAACTTTTTTTGTTAGAGATAGAACTAAACCTGAGATTTCTTTATGTAATCATGACCTTTGGCAAGAGTTGGTCCATTTTCATCAATGATATTACTTGCAAGCAGAACTTGAATGGCCAAACTAGTATCCCACAACTGGCTACCAAAAGTCTTGCGGATCAATTATATGTAAATACACCAGGATTAAAATATGGGTTAATTTCATTTTTAGCACTTGTGGAAAAAGTATTACTAAAATTGATATCACTTTTGTTTCCTTTCATTCCTAGCACTGCCACGTCATCACTATCAATTAAGATGGATGTAAAAAGTCAAAAATACTCTCAGGCAAGCCTAAATCTTATTTTTTTAACTTTCCCGCCTAGCCCCCCCACCCATTTTGAAATCCAAATCTTCATATAATTTCTTAACTTGATTTAAAACTATTTTCACTATTTTAGAGAGAGAAACTTCCATCTAGAGAGAGAAACTTCCATTTAGAGAGAGAAACTCTCACCGTCGGAAAAAAACTATAATACTTCCATTTAACAAAAAAAAATTTTAACAAAATCTAACATTTTTGGTCATTTTTTAGAAAAGGTCATTCCTGTTATGATCACCCGGTCATAACAGTTATGACCTATATCTAAAAAAAAATTTTAAAAAAATCTAATATTTTTGGAAATTTTCCAGTAAAGGTCATTCCTGTTATGACCACCCGGTCATAACAGTTATGATCTATGTCTAAAAAGTTTTTTTTTAAAAAAAAATCTAATATTTTTGATCATTTTTGAGTAAAGGTCATAACAGTTATGACCAACCGGTCATAATAGTTATAATCTATGTCTAAAAAATTTTTTTTAAAAAAATCTAACTTTTTTTGCTATTTTCCAGTAAAGGTCATTTCTGTTATGACCGGGTGGTCATAACTGTTATGACCGCCCGGTCATAACCACACGGTCATAACAGTTATGACCACACGGTCATAACTTCCCCATTACTTAGAAAAAGTGAGCCACCGGTTCCGGTCATAACAGTTATGACCACCCGCTCATAACCACACGGTCATAACAGTTATGACCACCCGATCATAACCACCCGGTCATAACTGGTCATCACCACCCGCTCATAACCACACGGTCATAACAGTTATGACCGGGTGTTATGACCACCCAGTCATAACAGGGTCATAACAGTTATGACCACCCGGTCATAACAGTTATGACCTATGTCTAAAAAGTTTTTTTTTAAAAAAAATCTAATATTTTTGGTCATTTTTGAGTAAATGTCATTCCTGTTATGACCACCCAGTCATAATAGTTATGACCTATGTCTAAAAAAAATTAAAAAAAAAATTCTAACAATTTTGGCCATTCACACAGACAAAAATAAGGTCATTAAAAAAATTACCACCAGGTCATTATGTAAATGACCAACCCCTGTAAATGACACCAACAATAATAAAATTTAATATAGTATAAAAATTTATAAAAACCAATGCACTAAATTTTCCTCTCAAAATCGAAATACCCAACTAACAAACATTTAGTTTATGTCACAAAATCAAATAAAAATACAAACATTATAATTTTTATGCAATTTTTTTTTTCAGAAATCAACTAGCAATACAGATTTCCCCCTTATTTTTCTTCGACCATTTCTCGGGCGCCCTTCTTTTTTTCTATGGTTCCGGTTTTTGAGGATTTTTCTCCGCCGATGGCCTTTTCTCTACCGAAGCCATTAGCCAAACATTCCTCTTTTCGGGAGTAATGTTTTTCTCCATCAACTTCTTGGGTTTGGATATGGGAGACTCAAGAAATTTCAACTGGTTTTTGGTGGTTTAAGAATATTCTCCAACTATTACAGAGTTCGAAAAAGCTTTATAGAGGGCGTTGATGGTGGATTCCGACGGTTTCCGAGTGATTTTTGGAGTTTTTTTTTCCGACGGTGAGAGTTTCTCTCTCTAATTGGAAGTTTCTCTCTCTAAAATAGTGAAAATTGACATGTGAGGGAGAGTGATATTTGGGTGGGTGGGAAATGAGAGTAAACATGGAATTTTGCATACATTTAATGCTACTGGGCCCCACATATCAGATTGAATAATGACGTGACAGTGCTAAAAGTAAAGAAAATAAAAAGTGATGCTATTTTTAATATAATTTATTTCACAAGTACTAAAAATGAAATTAACCCTTAAAATATTCTTCATTCCATAAGTACTTCATAAAGAAAAAGTTATTGCACTATTAGTTTTCCTATTTTATTTTAATAAATTTTCATATTATTTATGAATTGAAAAAGAGAAACATTAAATTTTTTTTAATAGTACTGTGCAAAAAAGAAAATTAAGAACATGTGTTATGTAAACAATACGGAACGCATGTCCATAGTATTTAAACGCTTGAAATAGCCTTTAGTATGTTGGAGAGAAAACAAGCTAATAATAAAAGGGAATAATTAAGTGGGAGCACTGTAAAAACATGATGAAAATAGATCAGAGTACTAACTAATTTGTTTGTTGGTGGGGGAACGTGCCTACCTTTACTTAGTCTCTATTTGATAAACTATCTTAAACTCAAATTTTTTATTTCAGTTTTTGTCTTTTTTTAAAAAATCAATAAAAATTATAACTAATTTTTAAAAAATCAACCAACTCAAACTTAAAATTTCAACTCAAACTGTAATACCAAACGGAGTCATAATAAATTAAAGTTAAACTAGTAAAAATAGTTCAGATTACTCTTATCTGAAGAGTCTATTGCGCTTACAATTTTTAGGAACAGAAAAGGAAACCAATTATGTTTCTTTTTTCTTTTTCTTTTTTCTTTTCTTTTTTCTTTTTTTTAACGGAAACGTTTTTTTTTAAAACATTATTGTCCTAAATTTCCATCTGATACATTCATTGATTTCTTCTTTTTTATTTATTTATTAATAATTACATTATTTTCATAAATTTTTTAGGATGTAATGAAGAAACAAAACTAATTCGTGGTATTATATTTGCTGCCAAAGAGAAAAGAAGGAGACAATGTCCTTTATTGTCGTCAATAATCTAGCCTCAATTAAATGCCTTATTGATGGAAATTTCAAAAATTGATACATGGATAAACAGAGTTTTTTTAAGAAGTTTTTTTTTTTTTTAATAACTAACTTAAGTTTTATAAAATTAAAAAAATGACCCTTTTCAAAACAAAAACAAAAAGACCATTCAGTCAATTATTGATTAATCATGATTAATCAAGAATTAATTATTATTAAAATATATTTTTTATTTATTGATTACAATAAATCATTAATTAATTTTAATCAATCACTGATTGATTATAATTAATCATTGATTAACTATCATTTTTCTAAATAAAAAAATTTCCTTGTATCATTTTAAAAAAAAAAATTCTTAAAAAAACTCTGTTTATCCATGTAGCCCTTTTTGAAAATGCCATCAATAAGCTATTTAATTGATGCTGGATTATTGACAACAATAAAGGACATGGTCTCCTTTTCTCTTTGACAACAAATACAATACCATGAATTACTTTGTTTGCATTTGATTTATCGATGAAAATTTTAAATTAGAATTGATTAATTTTTTAAAAATTAATTATAAATTTTATTGATTTATAAAAAAAGATAAAAAAATATAATTTAATAAGAGTTAAATTTAAACTTTAGAAGAAATCTTTCTTAATTACTTTTGTCTCCTGCTTTTAACTGTTTCAAAAGTGTCGTGTTCTGCTGCCTTTTTCCCCCTTCTTCTTGACTTTATGTTGCTTTGTCGTTCAGGTGTTCTTTGTCGTTTTTCTTTATTTTTTTTTTTTTCCGTTTTTTTTCCTTTTTTGTTTGAACTTTTACTTTATAAAAGAAATCTTATCTTCAATGCATATCATTGAAGCTTTTTTATTTTATTGTCTGTCCATTAACACCTATGTTTTAAAAAATAATCAATAAATTAAAATATACAAGTATGTGCTTCTACAAGTACATTGAATTTATAGCTAAATCGCCTTTCGTTAATAAATTACTTAACAAATAGCCCAAATTTTTTAAATTTAGTAAAAAAGATTTTTTTTAAATAGTTAATCAATTTTGTAAGTGGTCAATCACTGATTAATCATATAGTACAGTCAGAGACAAAGGGAAGGGGTGTGCTACAGCCCCCATTCAAATTTTTTGTTCGTTTAATTTTGTCCTAAAAATTTTCTTATTTTTACAATTTATCCTCATTGAAAATAAAATATTCTCATATAATTCCTATTTTGTCCCTACACCCCCACTAATATTACTCAGATAAAAAAAAAGTTTATATTTTTACTACTTTGTCCCCACTAAAATTACAAATCATCACATAAACTCACTAAAAAAAATAAAAATCTCATATAATCCCTACTAAATTTTGTTTTATCTTAAAAAAAAATAGTGTACGCCCCCATTGAAAAAAAAATTATTGGCTCCGCCCCCAAGTATCGTTAATTTGATAAATCACTAATTGACCATAGTAAATCACTGATCGACCATAATCAATAATTGATTAACAATCGTCAATCATTAATTGACCATAAAATAAATCACTTATTTTTATAATTAATTACTAACTGACCACAGTCAGCCGATTGATATTAAACAAAATAATCAATTTTCCAATCAATAAATGATTAATTATGATAAATCACTAATTTATCATTAAAAAATAGAAATATAACAAATCTCATATGCACATAATAAAACCATCAATTTTTAAAAAAAAATAGTAAAAATAAAAATAAAATCCATCTAACTCTCTCCAAAACTTTCACGAGCCGCATACAAACTGCAAAACATTCAAAAGAGTTCAAAACAGAGTCAAGCCCAAGTTTTGTTGGACTAATCTCACCAAAATTTGGAACCAAGTCCGAACAAGACTTATTCTCCTGATCACACTCATCTGGGTTGTCATATCTCTCTCTCTCTCTCCCTCACGTTCTTGGTCGGGCTCGCCGATGAATGACCCGGCGATTTCACGCAACATTGGGGCTGAGGTCACGCTTCTATGGCAATGTGGGCGAACAATTTTGGCGATTTGGGAGTTGATCTTGGAGATTCACAAACAAATCTGGACGTGGATAAACAGCTCCTTTAAAATTGGTTGACCAGAAAATAATAAAATATAATCGGCCGAAATGGTCCCTAAATTATTGAAGAAGTGACGCTTTGATTTTTTCTTTTTTTTTTTTTTTTTAATTTTAGCCGAGATGACTCCAAACTCTCTAAATATTGACAATCTTAACCCTTTCCATTTGATTCCATCAAAAAACTCATGGAAAGGTTACGTGAGAAGCACATTTTGTTCTTTTTGAAGGTCAAATAGGTAATTTTGTACCCAAATCAGATTTGAGTGAAATTTGAGTCTAAAATAAGGGGGTTTTCCCCCAATTTGTGAGAAATTAGGGGTTTTTTTTTTTTTTTTTTCTTGCAACTTCTAGAAACCAAAGATTGGATTGTTTGAAATTCAAATCCAAAACTTTTCGCCTCTTTGGCAATTAGGGGTTTTTTTTTTCTTTTTCTCGACAACCAAACATATTTAGGAACATAATCAATTCAAAAAGAGGGGGAAAAAAGAGCGATAAAAGGATCAAATCTGAGAAAATGAAACAAATTTGACATATTCAAGGATGATCGAAAAACTTACAACCAACAGGGAATTTGAGTTGAGGGAGTAAGGGAGAGAAAGCTACAGAGAGAAAGCGCATGCATATGAGGAAAGGAGATTCATAGTCTTCCCTCCTTGATGACTCCAACGGCCCCGAGTACAGCCGCGCCATCCTCAGCCTCGTTTTCTAGCCTGCCATCGACAAGAAGATCCGCATAACCGCCGCCATCAACTTCAAGAACTACCTCAAGTCCCACCGGTCCCCCGCTGCCTCCGACGATGACCCCTCCGTCGTCACTCCCCCCTCCCCTAACCCTGACTACGAGAAGCCATCTCCGAGAATCGTCCCTCTCATGCTCTCCTTCTCCCAGCCATCTTCGACTTTGCATCGTAGCCGAGAGAGGGAGGGAGGGAGGGAGGGAGGTGCAATGTTGTGAGTTCTCAATTTTTTTTAAAAAATGTTATTGGTATGAATAAGGGTATTTTTGTCTTTTGATGGTTAATTGAGCCTATCTGACGGGTCACGTAACTAATTCCATTAGAAACTCAATAGATTTGGACATAAAGGATTGAGATTACCAATATTTAGAGAGCTTAGGGTTTGTTCGGCTAAAATTAAAAAAATAGGGATAAAATCGTCACTTCTTCAATAGTTTAGGGACCATTTATGCTAATTACTCAATATTAAAACGACCATTCCTCTAAAATAAAAAAAATAAAAAACTCCAATCAAACATCTAATTGGGTGGCCAAATCCAGCCACGTAACCTAATTTTCCTATATATATTGTTTCATATCCGACACTTTTATGGTACTTATAATTTTTTTATATGGTATTGTGATAATCAATTGATTTAAATACAAAATTTTTTAATTAACACTTATCATTTGCATTGATAATTTAAAAAAATAACGTTACATTAATATTCTAAATATAAAGTAACATATAGATCAATTAGTAATTATAAGATGATAATAGAATGTTACAATTGTCCAACAAATTAACTTGATTATGGAGACATTTTCAATGTATATATGTTTTTTTTTTAATAGTTACTCTTTCTTCTTTTATATATTTTTATATATATAATAGGGGTTGGTCTGATATCCGGTACCGGATGTTATCTAGTAATGTGAACTTGAACAACTATGAATGTGAACTTCAGTTACTAGAAATTTGAATTCATATAGAAGGAAATGTAAAATAAGAAGAATTCACATTCACTTTTAATTACATTCCCTTCTGCATGATTTACATTTCTAGTAACTGAAATTCACATTTACAGTAACTAAAATTCATATTATCGGATATCATACGGTACCGAATATAAGACTTAATGTACATAATAGAAGAAAAGTTGGAACTTAATGCTACTCAACAATATTTTTCTCACTTAAAAAAAATATTTTCTCAAACTTGTAAGTTACTAAAACCTACGAGTTCTTAAATGAGTCTACAAAAGAATTAGATAATAGGTGGGTGATACGTACATGAGGGTGCATCTATACATTATTAAGAAAGCACTAAATGTTACTGTTTATCCCATATTTCGTCCAAAATGGTTCGTTTTGGACGAAAAATTGAACCGTTTTGGTTTAAAAAATTTATATTTACTCTTTGGTCCTTTGGTTATTTTTTTCGGCCCAAATTTTTTTTTTATTTTGGTCTTTTTTTTAGTTTCTTTTCGGATCAAATTTTTTTTTCATTTTAGTCCTTTTTTATTTTCTTTTTGGACCAAATCTTTTTTTTTGTTTTGGTCCTTCTCATTACTTCTGTATTTTTTTTGTCCTTAGTTTTCTCCTGAATTTTTTTTTCATTTTAATCCTTTTTTTGTTTTACTGGGCCCAATTTTTTTTTTTAATTTAATTATTTTTCGTTTTGATAATTTCTTTCATTTAGTCATTTTATCTTTTTAGTTTTTTTCCGTATCTTTTTTATGGGTCTTTTAATGTATATTTTTTCTTTATTATTTTAAATTTTTTCTATTTTGATAAATTTTCTTAAATTGATCTCACATATACATAGCACATATTTTATATTAGTGTATATATATATATATATATGTATGAATATCTATATATATGTTTGCATATACACATTGACATTGGCACTGTGTAATAAATTCAATAGAGGGCACATACGTGTGCAATATGTTGTCCAGCAGTATCAAAGGACAAAACTTGCCATCAAAGTATATACATTTTTTTTGCTCGTAATGAAAATATACATATATATACACATATAAATGTAAATCAAAGGACAAAACATCGTAATCGCAATTAATGTGCTATGACAGGTTTGGTGTACACTGCTAAATTATTTTCTTCTTTTACGGTTTATAATTTTTTTGTGGAGCATCTTTCCTTCAAATGTCTCTCTTGATATGACGGATTTTTAATCATTAAATATTTAATTAAAATCATATGATTCTATTTATATATTTCATTTAACTTTTTACGTACCTCTTTTAATTAAAATAAATTATTACGATCAGACCCTAGTTTAAAACTACAAAAACGACCATCATAAAATCAATTTAAATTACATCATCATATTTAAAGAAAAAAAAGGTCAACAACAAATTTTTTTCTAAGCCAACACGTCCACACCATCATATATGTACCCACAAAATAAAACCTTTTAATTTTTTTTACTTTCAAAGATTGTACTCATAATAACTATTCTAGAAAATCTTGTGCATGTGCTTTTTAATAATATATTTTATTTATGGATAAAACTATGGTAGATACTTATTGTGAGTCTCAATCGATACAGTCAATTTTTAAATCATCGATCTTTAATCGGATGGTCTCTATATTGAGGGTGCACATGATAAACTGTAGGCACACCCACATTATAACAAAGTAAGTGAAAAAGAGAGAAAAAAAAAAAGAAAAAAAAAGCAAAAAAAAAAGAGAAAAGACTAACTGGAAGAGAGAGAGGGGGGGTGGGGGGGTTCCCGTCGGGGAGGGGGGGCGCCGGGGTGGGGGTGCCGCCTGGGTGGCTGGGGGCAGGGGGCCCGGCCGGGAAGAGAGAGAGGGTAAGAGAGAGAGGAGAAAGAGAGAGGGGTGTGGAGGGTTCCCGTCGGGGGGAGGGGGGGCGCCGGGGGAGGGGGGCTGGGTTGGGGGGGGGGCGCCGGGCTGGTTGGGGGCAGGGGGGCCGGCCGGGAAGAGAGAGAGGGGAAGAGAGAGAGGAGAGAGAGAGGGGGGGTGGGGGGGGTTCCCGTCGGGGGGGGGGGGGGGGGGGAGGGCGCCGGGCGGGCTTGGGGCAGGGGGGCCGACCGGGAAGGGAGAGAGAGTGGAAGAGAGAGAGGAGAGAGAGAGGGGGGGTGGGGTGCCGAGCAAGCTGGGGGCAGGGGGCCGGCCGGGAAGAGAGAGAGAGGGGAAGAGGGAGAGGAGAGAGAGAGAGGGGGTGGGGGATTACCGTCGGGGGGGGGGGGGGGGGGCGGGCGGGCTGGGGGCAGGGGGCCAGTCGGGAAGAGAGAGAGAAAGGGGGTGGGGGGGAAAGAGGGGAAGAGAGAGAGAGAAGGGAAGAGAGAGAGGGGGTGGGCGGGTCCCGTCGGGGCCGCGCCAGGGGGGTGGGTGGGGGGGCCAGGAGAAAGGGGAAGAGAGAGAGAGAGGAGAAGAGAGAGAGGGGGTGGGGGGTCCCGTCAGGGGGGGGTCGGGGTGGGGGGGGGGGGGCGTCGACTTGGCTGGGGGCTGAGGGGCCGGCGGGGGGGGGGGGCTGGGGGGTGCCGGGCATGGGGGGCCGGGGCTGGAGCCTGGGGTGGAGGGGAGGCCGGGGTGGGTCGCCGGCTTGGGACGGTCATCGGCGTCGGTCGCCGGAGTCGGCGGGAAGGTCGCCGGCGACGGAGAAGACTTGGAGTGAGAAAGTTTAAATGAGGTAAGGTGTATGATAATATGGTACACCCCTGATATGTCAACCGTTTGATTTAAATCTAACGGTTAAAAAAAGAGCTCCACCGATAGAGTCATTTGGGAGAGTCTCTACCACAGACTCTCCCTTTATTTATAACAATATTTCAATTATGATTATTTTTTCTTTATTATAGAATCGTGTATTTGCTCTCTAGTGCGATTTTTATTTTCTAAAGTTGTTTTTTTTTTCCCCTAAAGTTTCTAAAGGTGGTTGTTTATGTACTAGAGGCATATTGAAATGTACAATATAGGATATACTGTTACGTGTGTGCATATATATTAATAATGATAATAACGATAATAATATTAACAAGAAAGATAACTCTCTGATTTTTTAAACATTTTTTTTTTTCACATCTTGTATTCATATCCTTTCTTTTTCGTTTACAGTTTCATTTTTTTCAATAAATAAACTAGCATTGTGATAACTGAATATTTAAAGTTTCTTTTTCGTTTACAGTTTACAGTTTCTTTTTCGTTTACAGTTTCATTTTTTTCAATAAATAAACTAGCATTGTGATAACTGAATATTTAGTAAATTTATATATATATATATATAAACTATATTTAGTAAATTTAGGGAAACGTTATAAAAAGTAGATATATTTTTATTATTACGTTCTTTGAAAAAAAAGAAACCTTAAAAAAATTAAAACTTATATATATAATAGGGGGTATGCAAAAATATACTTGCAATGCTGTACAAAATTAATAGTCCTTTGGAAATTATTGTTGTTTGTAATTTTGGAATTAATAGGGGTGTGAGATAAGTAAAATTGATTTATTTAAAATTAACTGGAGTATGCTTAGAAAGGGTTGTGAATAGTCAAAAGAGATGCGTAAATTAAACCATCCAAATAAAAAGAAAAGTATGCTAAATGAAAAAAGAAATAATTATACTAAAAGTCCATTTCTGAGGTCCCGTTGTAAAATATGTCCGTTTTTTAACAATATTACGTATATGTCTATTGTATAAAAAATAAATATTTGTATATCTTTTTTGTTTCTTGATTTTAATGATGAATGTTTTTTTTTTTGGTGAATAAAAAAAGATATGGGGGTGGCCCCATCATTTCTAGGATTTTCAGTCCTACAGGCAGGAACACTTCCTTAGGTATGGCAGAGACATGTCATTTATACTAGTTTCTCTTAGTCGTCCACCTAGGACTATCCTGCCATCACTAAACCAAGCTTCAGCAGCCAAAGTTGGAGCAGGGCCTAAGGGGAGGCAGTGGAAATCGAACTTTGATGGACGAAGGGGAGATGCCTAGCAAGGAGATGCCTAGCAAAGGTTTCACACTCATTTGCCATCCCATTCACCCCTGTGGGTGTAATAATGAATGTTTTTTTGTTGATTAATGTGAAATACATTTAATAAACCTAAATTAGTTATAAACATCAAAATAATTATAATAAATATAAAATATTAATTGTAAAGATGATAGTTCAGACAAAAAAATAAACACAATACAAAATAACAATGATAAAGATTTATGAAATTAAAATATTCATACTTTTCATATATAAAATTAATGAATTCTTTTAAAAAAAAATACAAAAAAAAACATCTATTTATTTATATAATCTACTACAAATCAAATAGTTGACATATATGCTTCAATCAAATAAATTGAAGAATAACACAATAAATTATACTGAATTCTTTACAAAAAAAAAAATATTATTTATATAAATTAGTAGAAATGAAATCAAACCTATTTTTATGATAAAGACCGATTCATTATACTAAATATATTTTTTGAGGAGTTACTTTTTCTTTATTTAGCTTATTCTCAATAATGTGAAATCTGAATATTTACATTCACTTTTTGATTCATTACGAATATTTACATATTCTTTACAATAAATCAAAAGATTTTTCATATTTTCCTTTATATCTTTTCATCTAGCAATTCCAGTAAATCAAATTTAGTACTCTTTGATAAACGTCTTAGATTCCATTTTTTTGTTTACTTTTTTATAATTTTTTTATTTGTTAATTCTCAAATCTTTATGATAGGTAATATTATCTTTATAATTATTTTTTTAGATATTTATGTAAATTAAAAAAAATGATAAATACACAATATAGCATATTTTTATGGTACATTTTAAATCCATAGCAGGTTTGACTTTTAATGTAAAAAAATAGCACATTGACTTTTTTTCTGGGGATAAAATTATTTTTTTGCCCTTAGACCCATTTCTCTCTCCTCTCTTTTCTCTCTCCTCTCTGTCGTTTCTCTCTTTTCTGTGCACTCCGACCGGCGATGCCAGTGACGAAGATGTTGCCGTCACGATGAGTTCGTAACGTTGGTGACGAAGACGTCGCCGTCACAACGAGTTCATGACCCTGACAGTATCTCGACGAGATCGCGACGCCGACGGGAACCTCCGGCGCGATCGCGATTGTCGCGAAATCTCAAGACGAAGCGTCGTTCTTCGTCACTCGACGATCGCAAATCTCTAGCTCTGGCCTCGGGATGATGACCACCATGAGCGCAAATCTCTAGCAACGGCAACAAATCCACTGGAGGCGGCGATAGTTGTTAAGATCTGATTTTTCAGATCTGACTTGGAGGGGTGAGTTTAGGGTTTCTGTAAAATTTAGGGTCTTTTTTTAAATTATACTAAATAATGTATTTAAAAAAAAAACTACACTAAAGAAATATATTTTTTAATGAAGTAAATAATTTTATTTTCATTTTCATCATAAGTAAATACATATATTTACCTTTTAATCCTAATATTTACCAATAAATAAAGATTTTTACCTGTTTTGAAAGTAGTAAATCCAATATTCACTTGGTAAATTATATTACAGTAACTCAGATAAGGAAAAAAAAAACATTACTGTTGGATGGTATTTTTGTCATTATATAAAAATTATTTAAAATAATTTTTACTCAAGTCAATATATGTAGGAGCCTACCTAATTATAAGGAATGAGACAACCTAGATAGGAGCCTACGTAATTATAAGGAAGGAGACAACCTAGGTAGGAGCCTACTTAATTATAAGGTAGGAGACAACTCAGGTAAAGGTCTACTCATTTATGAGGAAGGAGACTACCCTCAGGTATGAGTCTTCCTAAGGTTATATCAGACGTCAGAAGGAGAAGTTCAAGCGTCTACAAAGGATAACGTTCAACAATTAATACGAGTTTACAAAGGGGACTCAATCGTCTATACAAAGATGTTAAACGTCCATATTTATTACATATCAAATCACCGTAATGTGAATAGTACATTGTAATCAAAGAGAGAATAAACTCTCAAATTAATAGGAGAATTAAACTCCTACATTCCCAATGTATTATAAATTCTCTTGAATTGAGAAGAAAAGGATAAGACACAATTCTCAATACAAAGCCTTGAGGCAATTATACTGGACTCTGGTTTTCTCTATATTGTTCTTAAGGTTCTTGTGTTTTCTTGTGTTCATGCTTAATGTTCTTGATTATTTCTTTCGCTTGATCTTGTTTTCTATTTCAAGAACATTTATTTGGTGTTGGACGAAATTCTGCTCCAACATTTTGGCGCTAGAAGGAGGGCCTTATGCGATTAATATCCACAAGTTCTCGCCAGTATTTTCAATCTTATTTCTTAAAAGATGGCGAGCGAGAGCGTGTCAAGTGCAAACCCCACTAATACAGTTGGTGCTCAAACGGAGGGAGGTGGCGCTGATAAAGGGAAAGGTAGACGATTAACATGTCATCCGCGTCCTCCAACACGCATGGATAGGTTGGAGACGGGTTTGGAGAATTTGACAGGATTGGTGACTGAGTTTGTCAACACTGTCCATGGAGCACAACTAGCTAGAGCTCAGCCATCCAATGGCCAACAAGCCACACCGACAAACTCGCACAGTGTGAGGGGTGGTAGAATCCGACGAGGTGAAGAAGAGGTTTCCATAGAAAGGCTGCGACAAAGGGATTTACCTGCTTGGCAGCAACCACGACAAGCTTGGAGACGTTTGGGAGCGCAATGGCGAAGTGAAAGTCGACACTCACAAACGGAGAGAACACGGACTTCCGTGTTTGATAGGCTGGCTCACTCGGAAGGAAGTGATGAAGAGGTAGATAATACTTGGACTCCATCGGGATCAGAGGAGCTTTCTACTACTGATCTACGTGATCGACTCAATACACTACGTAATATATCACATGGTGTACCCCAACCTCGGAATCCCCGAAATGGTCGAGTACCTTTAACAAGGAGTGAAAGAGGTGATCGAGCCAATCCTCCGAGAGGTGCCCAAACTATACAACCAAACCAAAGTAGAACAAGTGGTGCATACCTGAACAAGCGATTCAACAAGTAAAGAGTCAGTCAAATCGTAGCATCCGAGAAGTACAATTTGAGCAACAACTTGAGAGGATGCAAAGGCGAATGGATGATTATGAGGCAAATCGAAAGGTACCAGAAGGCATTAAAGATATGATGGATGAAACCGAACCTCCATTCACTGAGGATATCCTAATTGAGGAGTTTCCCGCCGACTTCAAGATGATACCTATCAAGCAATATGATGGGAAAGAGAACCCTGCTGGTCATATGCATGGATATTACACTTGGATGCGGATCCGGAGAGCGACTCAAGCTCAAATGTGCTTAGTATTCTCTCTGACATTAACTGGACCAGCGCTTCAATGGTTCCAACAGCTTGAGCCGGGTTCAATTGGCTCATTTAAAGAACTAAAGCAACAATTCTTGGGTAGATTTGTGGTGGCAAAAACCCGCAAGAAGGATAAGCTCTACCTTTTTTCCCTCAAACAAGGGGCTGAAGAATCATTAAAGAGCTACATAGAGCGTTTCAGCCAAGAGATGAACTATGTGGAAGGATACACTGATAGTGATGCCGTTGCTGCAATAAGAGAAGGTATTTTGGAAGGAAGCATGCTAAAGTCTATTGTGCACAAGCAACCCAAAACTTTTGCCGAACTTGTTACCCGAGCACAAAAATTTATCAGTACGGAGGAGTATATCCGAAATCGAAGAGATCCATCTCAGGCTGGGACATCGAAACTTGAAGGAAAACGGAAGGTTGAAGAAGGAGCCAAGGGGTTTGATCAGAAAAAACAAAAGGCAGAAGTGCAACCGGAGACAAACAAGTTAAAAGCTTTGACACAAAAATTTCAAGCGTACACTCCGCCTGATGAGACAAAGACTTATACACCGCTAAATACAACAAGAGAACAAATCTTGATGCAAATTCTGCATCGAAATTTGTTAGTTCCACCAGCACCCATGAAAGGAGATCCTAACAAGAGGGATAGATCTAAATATTGTCATTTCCACCAAGATTTTGGTCATCATACCTCGAATTGTTTCCAATTAAAAGGACAAATTGAGGCTCTTGTGCAACAAGGACAACTGCGGGAGTTTGTGGAACGAGTGATAGCAGAAAGGCGGATCACACCCCCTATGGTGCAACAGCAACAACAACAACCCGTACCACTTGCTCCGCTGGCCGAGAATAATAATCCGATAGGAGAGTTGAATGACGTTCGAACAATATTTGGAGGACCAGAAACAGGTGATAGTTCAAGTGCGCGAAAGTCATATGCCTGAGAAGCCAAAGACTTTGACAGTATACATTATGTGAACATGACCAAGCATATTGCAAAGTTTCCAAAAATGGAGAATTTCACCATAACCTTCACAGAAGAAGAGGCTAAGAAATTACCCCACCCACATAATGATGCCTTGGTAATATCTCTCCGAATAGCAAATAGTAGGGTCCATCGAATTTTAGTTGATAATGGGAGTTCTGCAGACATATTATTCAAAAGTGCATTAACACGAATAAATCTAGGGGGGCAAAGCTAACTCCAGTGTTAACCCCTTTGTATGGATTTGCTGGGGAATGTGTTAGGGCTGAAGGAGTAATAACTCTCCCGGTTACAATGGGAGAAGATTTAGCACAAATAACACGAATGGTGAATTTCTTAGTAGTGGATCGCCCATCTGTTTATAATGTCATTATTGGCCGACCAACTCTAAATGCGATGAGGGCAGTTACCTCTACATATCATTTGATGATGAAATTCCCAACAGAAAATGGCATCGGAGTGGTAGTCGGAAGTCAAAAAGAAGCACGGATTTGTTATGTTAATGCCACCAATGGGGAATCAAGCGCAAAAGGAAAGGAGGTGATTTCAACCATTTATCAAATAGATGGAGATTTACCAACTGATTTGTCAAAAGACTTAAATGACATACAGAACTTTGGAGAACTCGATCCGCTTGAAGAACAAGTGAAAAAAGGAGAGTCTATTAAGGATTTAGTATCAATACCTATAGATGAGTCTATGCCCGAAAAAATAGTACAAATCGGATCAAGGTTGTCGTCACCATTACGAGAACAGTTGGTTAGCTTCCTTCGGGAGTACAAAAATGTATTTGCTTGGTCCTATGAAGATATGCCCGGAATCAATCCAAGAATCATGGTGCATCGGTTGAATGAAGACCCAACCTTCAAGCCCAAGGTACAAAAGAGGCGAACTTTTAACCCCGAGTGCTACATAGCGATAAACCAAGAAGTGGAGAAGTTATTGGAAGCAAAACTCTATGGATAGGACTCCAACCAGAGAAACACCTTTTTTCTATGGCGTATGGTGTAGAGTCTGTGATCCCTGCAAAAGTAGGAATGCCAACTTATCGAATTGAGGCCTATCATGAATAGCAAAATAATGATGAATTGTGTACTGAGCTTGATTTGATGGAAGAGAAACAAGTACAAGCTTGTATTCGGGTGGCTACTTATCAGCAAGCTACAGCTAGGTACTACAATTCAAGGGCTAAGAAGCGGAGATTTAAAGAAGGAGACCTAGTTTTGAAGAAAGTTATTCAAAATACAAAAAAGCCAGGAGATGGGGTTCTAGGGCCAAATTGGGAAGGACCGTACAAAGTGATGAAAGTGGTTCGGCCGGGTACCTACCGGTTAGAAAACAAGTGGGGTGAGGTGTTAAAGCATCCTTGGTATGTTGAACACCTTAGAAAATATTATTAGTAGGTGTTTGAGTTATGTGGTGTGATTTTAAGTAGTATTAGCATATTAAAAGTGTGTTTTTATTTAAGTTGGGTTTTTGATGTAATGCCTAGTTTCCAAAGGCATAAGAATTATTCAAATAGAGATGAAATTTTTGTCAATACTTTTTTGATTTTTTATTACCATGCTAGCATGTAAAAAGAAAATGGGTTCTTTTACCATGCTAGCATATAAAAAGAAAATGGGAAGCTAGGAGGAGATAAGTATCCTCCAACGACTCCAATAAGTATCCTCCAATGACTCCAACATATTCAAAAAAAAAAAAATATTAAAATAATAATAATAATAAATATAGTTTGGCAGGACCAAACATAAACATGACGGTAGGACCGATCATGAATTTTTTGGCAGGACCGAATTCAATATATATATATATATATATAAATATAGTTTGGCAGGACCAAACATGAATATGATGGCAGGACCGATCATGAATTTTTCGGCAGGACCGAATTAAAAAAAAAAAAAATATATATATATATATATATATATATAAATAGAGTTTGGCAGGACCAAACATAAACATGACGGCAGGACCGATCATGAATTTTTCGGCAGGACCGAATTCAAAAAAAAAAAAAAAAATATATATATATAAATATAGTTTGGCAGGACCAAACATGAATATGACGGCAGGACTGATCATGAATTTTTCGGCAGGATCGAATCAAAAAAAAAAAAGTCAAAAAGTCCCTGTCGTTTGACATACTAAACTTAGGGACTGGGGAGCTGATGTTGGATGGTATTTTTGTCATTATGTAAAAATTATTTAAAATAATTTTTACTCAAGTCAATATATGTAGGAGCCTACCTAATTATAAGGAAGGAGACAACCTAGGTAGGAGCCTACTTAATTATAAGGTAGGAGACAACCCAGGTAAAGGTCTACTCATTTATGAGGAAGGAGACTACCCTCAAGTATGAGTCTTCCTAAGGTTATATCAGACGTCAGAAGGAGAAGTTCAAGCGTCTACAAAGGACAACGTTCAACAATTAATACGAGTTTACAAAGGGGACTCAATCGTCTATACAAAGATGTTAAACGTCCATATTTATTACATATCAAATCACCGTAATGTGAATAGTTCATTGTAATCAAAGAGAGAATAAACTCTGAAATTAATAGGAGAATTAAACTCCTACATTCCTAATGTATTATAAATTCTCTTGTATTATAAATTCTCAATACAAAGTCTTGAGGCAATTATACTGGACTCTGGTTTTCTCTATATTGTTCTTAAGGTTCTTGTGTTTTCTTGTGTTCATGTTTAATGTTCTTGATTATTTCTTTCGTTTGATCTTTTTTTCTATTTCAAGAACGTTTATTTGGTGTTGGACGAAATTCTGCTCCAACAATTACATTTAATTAAAAACATTAACATAAAACTACAAATACATATTCATGCTTCTATTATTCTCCCGAATTACTATATCCATCCCACAAATGATCAATTAATGCATTTCTGAGGGCAATGTGAGCATCTTTATCCCTGATTTGTCTTTGCCATTTTATTGTAGTCCATTTTATTCAATCTTAACATAAATCATATTAAAATTGAACATTTATTAAATCAATAAAATCATCCCAAAATAAAAAAAAATTGCAAAAAATTAAGAAAATTTGTTAAATAACATACATTTGGGGGAAAAAAATAGTATTTTAAGATTTTTTGTGGTATATTTTTTTTAAATTTTGGAACCAAAAAAATATATTTGCAGCCAAAAAAAAAAAAGGAAAAAAAAAAAAGCGTCAACGCTATTTTGAACAGTGCATCACTACATCTAGCACTGCACTATTCCCCAACTCTAAAAACTAAAAATAGAGTTGGGGATAGCCTGGATTGGAGCGACAACGAAGCACCAAATAAGCGTTTAACGCCAAAATGAAGCTAGGTTGGAGTTGCCCTAAGTAAACATATAATGAATTTACTAAACAAGATAGATAAAAATCATTAAATCCAATTGTTTACCCATAAATCTTATAAAAATGAAGTAAATATATTATTTAGTTGTAAATAATGATATTTACTTGATTTTAAAATAGTAAATCCAATCCATTATATTAGGGCATGTTTGGGGTACCATCTCTAAATGTCATTTTGTCATCTGGATTTCAAATTTTCCACTTTACATCAAACTTTCTCTCTCTTTCATTTCAAAAAATTCAAACTTTAAAAGTCCGTAACTTTCTCATTTCAAATTGGAATGAGATGAATTTTATATTAAAATGCTTGTAATGACGAGATGAACAAGACAAGATCCATTTTGTACTTTGTTTCCCGAACATATTTTAAATTTTTGTATTATTTTATATATTACATAACTTTTTTAAAAGTTTTCCATTTAAATACATATTTCCAACTCAATTTTTAAAATACCATATTCAGATATTACCCCAAACGGGTCATTAACTCCGTAAATCCAAATATTTACCAATAAATAGTGATTTTTACATGTTTTGAAAGTAGTAAATCTAATATTTACTTGGTAAATCCATTTTATTTTACTATTAAATTCAAATATTTACGAGTAAATAAATAGATTTACTAAGTAAAAATATAAATGGATTTTCTTGATAAATACCATCACCTATTAGTAGATATAAAACCAAGTAAATATTATTATTTACTTGTAAATAAATTATTTACTAGTAAATAAATTTATTTTCTTAGTAGTTAAAGAAGATATTTATGAATTAGGTGAATATTACTATTGACTAATAAAGAAATATTTACTAGTAAATATTATAATTTACTTGTAAATATGAGTTAATTTTGTTGTTTTTTTGTTACAATAGTTTTTTATTTACTTGTAAATAAACTATTTACTGAACTAAAATAATAATGTTTTGTTTTTTTTTTCATTTATTACAATTTTTACCCTTAATATATATATATAAACCAAATCCCAAATTAGAAAAAAAAAAAAAAAAACCCTCCCAAAACCCTAGATCTAATTTCATGTCGCCGGTGATCTCGTGGCAAGTGATCTTTGTTTGTCACTTAGGGGGATTGGGCAGGGAGATCGGAGCTTCTGTGAGGTCACGAAATCGCGATCGCGAGGCCTTAACCAAAAAGCTACTAGAGAAGAATCCATCGTCGGAGAAGACGATGACCTCAGTGAGTTGATGGCCGGTGACGCTAAGCAGACGCCGATGAGGAAAATCGGGATTTCCGCAATCTGGGTTCGATTGGGATGGTGGTAAAGACTGTGGTGACCGTGACTTTTCTGGCATGGGGAGAGAATGGTCAACGACGCGATTCTCCGACGAGGGGTGGCAGAGAGAGTCAGAGAAAAGAGATTAGTGGGGAGAGAAACTCATGGGCATTTTTTATTTTTAACCTTGCTATTTTATCCTAATTATGCTATTTGGTAGAAATAGTTTAGTTTATGCTATTATTTTAAAAGTTAGATTGTAATCTGCTATTTTGGCTAATCTCCCAAAAAAAAAAAAAAAAGGAACATATTTCAAATCAACACCTCTAATTTGGACATATTTCAAGACAGTATTTAGCGGAGTTTCTTTTCTTTAGCTAAGGTAGAGATTGTAAGGATTTTGGCTTAATAAAAGGGGAGCTTAAGTCCCACATAAAAAAAGGAAGCAGAAGTTGAGATTCTGAAAACTACAGAAGGAGCTCAAAGCCTTTGTTTCTAATCATCCCAGTAAAAAGCACTTTAAACATTATATTTCGACTCTAATTAGACATTATATGCTTAAGGAAAGTGTGGGTGTATTGGAGTCGTGGGAGTTATAGACAAAGTCTGTATAATTATAAAAATTTTCACGCAATAGATTTTTTTCTGGGAGCCATGGTTTTTCTCTTGTTTTGGACTTTTTCCACATAATTTCTTGTGTTGTGGTTGTGATTATTTTCTCATTTGTTTCTATGTTAATTGCTGATATTTCTATTGTTTGCTGATTCTTAGGGGTGGTTTCGTGGATCCAATTTTCCAAACAATTGTAAATATTCTAAACTAATAAATTGCAAAAGCTAAATCATCATAAAATAAAAGATTGACATAATAATATGGTTATTTAATGTGCCCAACAATCTGTAAGAGAAAAAACCACGAGTGCAGAACATATGAACTCAAACCGGAGAACCTTATTTACAATGAATAATAATTACAAGAGATTGAAAAAAAATATATACGTTTGTTCTAAAATTCCACCAATACAAAATCCACACCGTCTTCTCCTTCAGTGACTTGTCTTTGGACTCACAGCCCTACTCCAACTCAGGAGCTTTCTTTGGTCCAATTAACCTACTCCAGGCTTGGATGCTTTCCTTCCATATTCCTTGACATACTTTGAGCACAATCTGCTTTCAGCTCGTCTGCGGACTTACTCTAGATGGACAAATGCCCCCAAGCAACGGATTGATGTCTTTGTAACTTAAACCTTAGAAACGCCATGATTTTCTCTCCCAATGAAGCTCTGAAACGTGAATCTCAACATTAATTAGATCACCTAAATCCTCTACTTCTTTTTTTCCCTAAAATGCTTAGTATAATTGAATAGGAATATTTATATATTATTCAACTTTCTTAGTATAATATTTATCATGTGTAATCGGCTTTGTTGTATTTATATCAAATGTATCACGTAATGGAAAAAGAATACCAGAAACCAAAAAAGGGTCATTGACGGAAATAAATAATTAATATAGTACCAGTGGTGGAGCCATAAATTTTTTTCAGGAAGAGTGTGAGTTAAACTAAATTTTACACTAAAAAATTGTTTGACTTCATATTTTTCTTTTCTTCTCATGTAAATATTGTAATATTGCGAATTTAAATAGTAGTGTAATTGACTCTTCGGTTATTTGGGATTTTAAGTGTGAAATAATGTATATATATGAACCAAATATTGGGACATAAGTGAAACTTTTTAAAAAAAATCTAAGTAAATTTTGTAATTTTAAAATTTCAGAGATGACAAATTAGAGACTTAATTATAAAAATTTAGTGTGATAGGGGTACTAAAAAATCTCTGTCTTTTTCTTTACATGTTATGAGAATACAATATGAAAATATTCGTGTGTTTGTTTTTTTTTTTTTTTTTATGTAAAAATATTCATGTATTTCTGAGTAATGAATTTCTTTATTTTTTAAATTAGAAGATGCAAGACTTTCCCCTTTATCTTTTTTGGGAATATGAACTTGTAGCCTTCATTTGGTAAGTTAGTTGGAGATAAAATTTCTAAGTTTGAGTTGGTTGATTTTTAAAAAACTAGTTATAATTTTATTGACTTTTCAGAAAAAGATAAAAATTGAGATTAAAAAAATACAGTTTAGTTAGAGTTAAAACTTACCAAACGAAATAGTAGAGTGTTAAAGAAGAATGTTGACTCTCTTGTAAATATACTTAAAAAAAAAACTCGATATTAAATAAGTTTGTATGAGAAATCTGAGACGACACATGAAAAAATAAAAAAATTAAAGAGAGAGAGAGAGAGAGAGAGAGAGAGAGAGAGAGTATCTAAGAAAGAGAAAAAAGAGATTAAAATGAAGCCTCAATTTAGCATTAACCTCAAATGGGAAAATTGACACCAAAAAATCTTAAATGCCCAACATCAACAAACAGTTATCTTTAATTTAAAGGCTGCCCTTATATCTCTCCCGAAAACAGCTCAACCTCTTACAACCCAAATAACACAAAAATACAAAAATACAGGAAAAAAAATTAAATTAAAATTAAAATTAACCTCCCAAATCCAATCTCTGTAATGCAAACCAGGCAAATCTTGATGTCCACTTCACCAACGGTAATTTTTTTAAAAAAAAATTCTTCTTCAAACAAAAAGAAAAAGAAAAAAATAACTAAAACAAAAACTAAACCAAGGGAGCGCAGAGATCATCGGATCATCATGCAATAACCAATACGTACTTGCATGCATTCTCAAGGAGAGCAACGGCACTCTGAAATTTTCCGTCGTTTTGCATAATTCTGTCGTCGTATCATGCTAATGGGCGTGCGCGTGGCCAGGCTTCTGCGCGCACCAACCCGACAAGCATTCAACATAACGACGTCATTGATCTTATTCCTCATCTTAACATGTTCGGTCATGTCATCGTCCGGCGCACCGGACACCGTCGTCGATGCCCTCATGCGGTTCAAGAACTCGCTGTCCAACAGCGAGTCCCTCTCGAATTGGAACCCCGAAACCACCCCATGTGACGGAAATAGGGCGAATTGGATAGGCGTGCTTTGCTTCCACGGCAATGTCCGAGGCCTGCAGCTCGAGAACATGGGGCTGAAGGGCGTCGCCGACATCGCATCGCTTGCCTTGATACCTAATTTTCGGACGCTCAGCTTCATGAACAACACGTTGATCGGTCCAATCCCTGACCTCAAGCGGCTGAGCAGATTGAGATCCGTCTACTTATCGTACAACCATTTCTCCGGGGCGATCCCGGACGATTGTTTCTCGGGCATGCGGTTTCTGAAGAAGGTTTTGCTTTCGAACAACGAGTTCGAGGGGAATATTCCGTCATCTCTCGTCGGTTTGCCAAAACTTGTTGTGTTGAGGCTTGACGGGAACAAGTTTTACGGAAGAATACCGTCTTTTGGGCGGCAGAGTTTGAAGAAAATAAATGTGTCGAACAATGAATTGGAGGGTTCTATTCCGGATAGCCTAAGCAAGATGGATTTAAGTGCTTTTTCAGGTAAACTATATTTATTTATACACACACACACACACACACACACACATATATATTCCAAACTATAGATCGTGCATGATTTAACTCGATCTCTTGTATTGGAAAATTGTGATTTGGAATGAAAGACGCTAAAATAGATAAAATACATTTAATCTGTCATCATTTTAAATCTAAATTGCCGACACTTGCATGATATTATGCATGGATTAGATGTATATATTATGGTAAATTCTTCAGATTGTGTCTTTCACAATAGAATCTGTGTTATGTATTAAACCATGTTGTTTAATACCATCCAACCATAAAAATTTATGAACGAGAAATACAAATTCAATGTCATCCAAGGAGATCAATTAACGTTTTATTCAAGATTAGTCATTCTATTGCAATAATAAATAGGTCTCAAAGTTCACATATATAATTTTGAAATGATATACATGCAACTAGAACTAATGTAGGTATAATCTGATCAGAATCTATGGTGGGTTAAAAGGAAGGGATAATCAAACTTAAAGTTGAACAAACGGCGTGTATATTTCAATCATCTTGATCAAGAGTACACTTAGAGCATCTCCAATATAATACTAATTAATTGACATGTCAATGATAAATTTTTTCATTTAGGTGGAAAAAATGCTCTACAATAAAGTGTATCTTTGATACTAAATCTTGTATATAGCCAACGTCAAATTTATTAGTTGTTGACTTAACTTTTTCATGAATCATTAAGATACTTTCATTTTAATATTATTTAAATCTTCAAAGTCCACTTGTACGAGCTTGACAGCATGATAATGATATTACACAATAAAAATATATAATTAAAAATAACATTATTTGTTGAAACACAATGTAAGATATATAATGTTATTTTTTACACTTTTTTCTATAATAAATAAAACATTGACATTGATATATACACCGGAGATAATCTTATTTTAACATTTTATATTGCATGAAAATTTTCTTGAATTTGCTTCATTAATTAATTTGAATGTACGTAACATATGCAGGCAACAAAAAACTTTGTGGGCCTCCTCTTGAATCGTGCAGCCCCTTTACCATTAACATCTTCTCTAACAGTACTATAAACAACTCCGTGAAGGGTTCATGGGAAATTAAAATTGTACTAATAGGGTTGCTAGTAGCCCTTATAGTAGCCATTCTTGCTGCGGCTTTCATCGTAGCTAGATCAAGAAGGCGAGCTTCACAATTAGATCGAAGTTCAACATTGAATGATCACCATTTTAACACCTTGACGACGTCCTACGCACTCATGCACAACCATCAAGCCGAGCCAAGCTTGCAAGAAGCCACTCCGAACCCGAAGAGGTCATCAGGTGAAAGTAAGTTGTCGTTTTTGAGGGACGACAGACCGAAGTTTGATTTGCACGATTTGCTACGAGCATCGGCAGAGATCTTAGGCAGCGGGACGTTTGGGTCTTCATACAAGGCCATTATATTGTGTGATGCCTTGGTTGTGAAGAGGTATAAGCAGTTGAACGGCTTGGGAAGAGAAGAGTTTCATGAGCACATGAGGAGGTTGGGAAGATTGGAACACCCAAATTTGCTGCCCCTTGTGGCTTATTACTATAGGAGAGAAGAGAAGCTCTTGGTTTATGACTATGTGGACAATGGAAGCTTGGCCTTTCATCTTCATGGTAAGTACTTAAAAGAATATTTATATACTTTCTTGTTCAATCTGATGATGAATATTAAAGGGCATTTGGTTCACTAGTTTAAACTAAAACTTTTCAACTCATTTTTGTCATTTTCTGAAAAGTTAACAAAAATTTTAACTAGTTTTTAAAAATTTAAACAATAATAAATCGAAAATCTTAACTCCAACTGATGCACCAAACACAAACTTAGAGGATGTTTGGTTTGACAACTCAAACTCAATTTTTTTATCTCAAATTTTGTCTTTTTCTTCAAAAGTCTTTGTCTTTTTCCCAAAAAGTTTTTTGTCTTTTCTGAAAAGTCAACAAAATTTATTATTTCAACTTCAAAAACTCAACTCAAACTAACGAACCAAACGAACCCAATGTTAGTGATTCAAACCAAAGGTCTAAAAATAGCCGTAGAAAAAGTGAATGTATCCATATGTATATATTTGTGTGTGTGTATATATATATGGCACTTTCTTTACTTTATGTAGGTATGTATAATATCAGAGACATATACTATCTTCTTCTAAGATGCTGAACTACAGGTTAGAATTGAGCTATTCAATAAGAGTTACAAGCACTGTTAATCTCTGATCTATGAGTATTGTGACATTTTGGTCCCTAATTTTTTTTCTCACATATTACTACCTGAACTATCTTCTTCTTCTTTTTTATTTTTTTTATTTTAACAGTTTTAGTTCCGGACCCTGATATTGACAATGAATTTATGAAATTTCATGAAGATATATAATCACATACCTCCCTCATAATAAATGAAAAGTTTACAAAAGTGTGACATTAAGTGCAAAAAAATATAGTTTTCGAGGGATTTAAACTATAACCAATACAAATATTTCAGTAAAGATAGGCACATTATCAAAACTGTCCAAAAGAAAAAAGAGGAAAAGAAAACAAAAGTTCAAAATGAAACTTGCTGACAAAAAACAAAGTTGAGGTAACCTAACATATGTGCATGATTTACATATATATTCTTCAACTTCATGAATATATTTGAATCACCATAATCATCATCATCATCATCGTCGTCATCATCATTCATCATTCATCATGATTATAGTTTAATTTTCTGCTAAATCTATTTTGTGGCGATGGATCAGGAAATCGCAACGTGGACCAGCCGGCGCTAGACTGGCCAACCCGCTTAAGAATCATCAAAGGAATAGCCAAGGGCTTAACATACCTCTACAACGTCCTACCAAGCCTAGTAGTTCCCCACGGCCATCTCAAATCCTCCAACATCGTCCTCAACGACTCCTTCGAGCCACTCCTTACCGACTATGGCCTCCTCCCCGCGATCAACCTCGACCACGCACGGCACCTCATGATGGCCTACAAGTCCCCCGAGCACGCCAAGCTCGGCCGCATCACCAAGAAGACCGATGTCTGGAGCCTCGGAATCCTCATCCTGGAAATCCTCACGGGCAAGTTCCCGGAGAATTACCTGACGCAGAGGTACAACCCCAAAGCCGATCTGGCGAGCTGGGTTAACGAGATGATCAAGGAGAAGAAGACGAGCCAGGTGTTCGACGCCGAGATGGGCGGTGTCAAGAACAGCAAGGGGGAGATGCTAAAGCTCTTAAAGGTTGGAGTGAGTTGTTGTGAGGAGGATGTGGAGAGGAGATTGGATTTGGGTGAGGCTGTTGAGAAGATTGAGAAATTGAATCATGATGAGAGAGAAAGTAATAATAGTACTATTATTGATGGGGAGTTTTTTCAAGGTATTGTTAATGGAGAGGATCAAGAAGGTTATATTTCAAGAGTTATGTGATTGAAAAGATTAATATTCAACTTGCTCTTGAACCTGGGATATTATTTAGTCCTCTTTGTATGGAATCTCGGTTTTTGTTTTTGTTTTTGTTCTGTGCCATGCTAATTTGGGTTTGTAGTATATATAGGTGGTCGTCGGTTTCATAAGAAAACGTTTTCAGTTCGAATAATTTATTTTCATATAAAAATAAATAAATTACGATAATAAATTTGGACTTAGATCTCCTTTTTATTTATTTTTATTTTAAAAATTTTTTTTTGTGTCTAAAAGTTTCTAAACGTCATTTGAAAAATTTAACATTCTGTATAACTTTTATATATATATATATATATATATATATATTTATGCTTTAACATTTAACTTGATTAAAGTATGTGATATAATTTGATATGTATTTAAGACATAACGTATTAGATAGGTGGTCTAAATCCTTAAGTTTCAGAATGTTAGACAAAACCTAAATATTTTATCCTATTTTGCTACATGACCTTTTTTTCTGCCAAGAGCTACATGCCTCTTGACTACTAGTTTTTTGCTAGAAGACTCTTAACAATTTCGAAGGATCAGACTTTAAGGCTTTGTTTGGTTAGAGGGATGGAGAGGAAGAAAGATAGAGTGGGTTGGAGGGATGAAGATTAGGAAGGATGGAGAGAATAATAACTTTCTTTCATATTGTTTGGTAGAATATGAGGGAGAGATAACAAGTCTCCATTCTTTTGTTTGGTATCAAAAAGAGAAATGAAAGGATGGATGAATTTTCAATTCTAAATTACTATATTGCCCATATTGATTATTTAAAGTTTTTTTTTTTTTTTTTTTTTTTTTTTTTCAAATACCTTTTATACGTCCACAGGCCACATAGCATTTTTTTTAAGGGGCACATAACATGATTTTAAGGCAATATAGAGAAAAAAAACTTTTATTTACAATTTTTAACATTAATTAAAAGTAAACGAATCATATGCATGTAATATCACATAATCTATTTATATTTTGTAATTCCAATCATAATCATAATCATAATCTATAATTTTTTAGAAACATACAGCAAAAATAAAAATTGTTCAAGCGAAAAATAAACAGCAAAGGAAAAAAAAAAACTGAAAGAAAAAAATTTGAAAAAAAAAAGGTAAACAAGTTTTTGTTTTTGTTTTCCCACCAACCCACACCACACCCCCCCCCCCCCCCCCCCCCCTCGCCGAATAATCAGCTTTTATTGAAAAGCCCAAAACAATTATCATATTTGTTGCTCTGTAGAGGAAAACGTACAAGGGAGCAAGATAGAAATTCTTTAGCTATTGGGTATTATATCATTGTACAGTTTAGGGGAAAAAAAAAAAAAACTGATAAAGTATATGAGGGAAAAATGGGGTTTTGAGGCCTAAAATTCCCTCCAGTTTTGTTCTTCCCTCCTGATCCGTCCAACAAGGGAAGGATGCATAGTGGTGAGCCAGGGAGGAGAGCTCTTCCTCCGGCATCTCCTCTCCCTTCCCATCTCCTTCCAACCAAACACATGATTTAACTCTTCCCTCCACTCCTCTCCATCCATCCACCAATCCCTCCAACCAAACACACTCTAAACATGAAGCTTTTTGTTCGACCGCCAAATTTATTAAAAAGAAATTAAGTAGGTCTAGAGACAATTAATCAAGTTAATAACTTACTTTTAACAACTATATAAATCCATCATTTCGAGGCTTATGTTTCCAACTTAAGTTGAATTTCATTGCACTAATATTAAGCCTGGGAGTGAAGCCATGAAACAAGCTGGATCGACAACGCTTGTTGTACTGGCTTTCATGTTCATGATATTGTTGTTTATGATTGAAAATGCAAAGGCCAAACAACCTCACGACTCTTCACTTCTCCGTCCCCAGCTGTCTTCTGACAGGTACCACTCTTTCAAGAAGAGATTTTTCCGTGGCGATCCTAAAGAATATTGCTCCAAAAATTGCCCATCTTCATTTCATGAGATAGCAAGTGGTATTCTATGTGGTAAGCTACCATCGATCAAAAGCTCCGACCAGCTTGCCCATGGATGATCATATTCTAATTTATGTTTATATATGTATATGTATATGTATATGTATATGCAGGCTGGAGGATTCACCACCTAATAATGTGTGTACTTGTCCTTTTTATTTTTATTTTTAACACTACTACTTTTGTAGTCCTGCGTTTCTTTTGTGTGTGTACTATATTGCATTTCAAGAAAGTTTTTGGGGATCTATATGCTTTTCAAATCATATTTTATAACTTAATTTTCCAAACTTAGTTCACATTTTTTTTTTTTATGTAACTAACTTATATGGTCTGTCGACGTTAATGATTCATGTCAGCAACTGCAACAAATAGAATTTAACAGCTAAACTTCCATCTGATCTGCTGCCGATTGGAGGGGAAAAGAAAAGAGGAAAAAAATGGGAAAGGAAGAAAGGCGGCTGGGGGCAAAAAAATGGAGCATGGCTCTGTTTTCGAGGAGGCCTTCTGCATAAAAATAAAATAATAAAAAAAATAAAAATAAAAAGATGCAGAGAGAGAGAAAAAGAGTGAGGAAGAAGAGAAAGAAAAAGAAAAAATATATATATATGATTTATGTATTTTGATCTTATTTTTATTTTTGATTTTAGGTTTTAGATTTCTACAAATTTTAAAAATAGAGCATCTTGAAGCAACAAGAGCAGAGGAAGAAGTAGAAGATCTTGGAGATTTGTAATACCTCCAAACGAGTTTTTTTTTTTTTTTTTCCTGTCTATTTTCTATTCTTTTAATCTTTGTACTTTCAGAATACTTGAATCTTTATTTTGTAAAATTTGTAAAATATCAGTAAGTAAACAAATGCAAATAAAAAAAAAGATAAGAAAACAATCAAATTTGATTTCCTTCCATACTTCACAAACAGCAGCTAGTTAACTGCATGGATTAATATCTATTAGCATGTATAGAATATTATTAATGAATTTTAAATAAAGGTTAATTTCATTTATAGCACCTGTAGGGATTTTATTATTAAAAATAGTATCACTTTTTTTCTCTTCATTACTAGCACTTAATATGGGGTCCAGCAGCATTTAATGTATATCAAATTACGGGTTTACCCTCATCTCCTACCAGCTCAAATATCCCTCTCCCTCGCATGGCCCAAAATTTTTTTTCAAACCAACATTTACAGTGTTTTAGAGAGAGAAAACTGAAATCTAGAGAAAGAAAGAGTTGCCACCCACCGGAATCTTATTTTTTTTTTTTCACTTTTCCGCCTAGCCCCCCACCCATTTTGAAACCCAAATCTTCATATAATAGAGAGAAACCTCCATCTAGAGAGAGAAACTTCCATTTAGAGAGAGAAACTCTCATCGTCGGAAAAAAACTTTAACACTTCCATTTAACAAAAAAAAAATTTAACAAAATCTAACATTTTTGGTCATTTTTTAGTAAAGGATGCTCGGGGTGGTTTAGGACGGTTTCCGAGCGGTTTTCCGAGCGGTTGCAAAGCTTTCTCTCTCTAGAATCGGAGTTTCTCTCTCTAAAACACTGTAGAGGCTGGTTGGAAATTTTTGTTAGGGTATTCGAGGGAGAGTGACTTTTGGGCGGGTGGGAGATGAACGTAAATATGTAATTTTTTAAAAAAATGACTCTTGGTATTACCATGGGGACGGTCATTATGAAAATGACCAGATGGTCAATACGGTTATGACCTCTGTGCCTATAGTCAATACGATTTTGTATTGGTCAAACACGGTCACAACGAAAATGACCATCCGGTCATTATAAAAATGACCATTTTTTATATAAGTATCGATCATAACAGTTATGATCGGGTAATCATAACCATTTTGACCACCTTCATGTAAGTGTGTCGGTCATAACAGTTATGACTGTGTGGTCATAACTGTTATGACCACTTTTTATATGAGTATGGTCATAACAGTTATGACCGGGTGGTCATAACGGTTATGACCACTTTTTATATAAGTATCGGTCATAAAAGTTATGACCGGGTAGTCATAACCGTTATGACCATCTGCATTTAAGTGTATCGGTCATAACCGTTATGATCACTTTTTATATAAGTATTGGTCATAACAGTTATGACCGTGTGGTCATAACCGTTATGACCATTGGCATATAAGTTCGGTCATAACAGTTATGACCGTGTGGTCATAATCGTTATGACCACTTTTTATATAATTATCGGTCATAACAGTTATGACCTATGTTTAAAATTTTTTTTTTTAAATCTAACATTTTTGGCCATTTTCCAGTAAAGGTCATTCATATTATGCCCACCCAGTCATAACAGGGTGGTCATAATTGTTATGACTAGGTGGTCATAACTGTTATGATCTGTACTCAAAAATGACCAAAAATGTTAGATTTTTTTAAAAAAATTTTTAAACATAGGTCATAACTATTATGACCGAGTGGTCATAACAGAAATAACATTTACTCAAAAATGACCAAAAATATTAAATTTTGTTTTTTTTTTTTTGTTAAATGGAAGTGTTAAATTTTTTTTTCCGACGGTGAGAGTTTCTCTCTCTAAATGGAAGTTTCTCTCTTTAGATGGAAGTTTCTCTCTATTATATGAAGATTTGGGTTTCAAAATGGGTGGGGGGCTAGGCGGAAAAGTGAAAAAAAATTAGATTCCGGTGGGCAACTCTTTCTCTCTCTAGATTTCAGTTTTCTCTCTCTAAAACACTGTAGATGTTGGTTTGAAAAACTTTTTTGGGCCATGCGAGGGAGAGGGATATTTGAGCTGGTAGGAGATGAGGGTAAACCCGTAATTTGATATACATTAAATGCTGTTGGGCCCCATATTAAGTGTTAGTAATGAAGGGAAAAAAAGTGATACTATTTTTAATAATAAAATTCCTACAGGTGCTATTAATGAAATTAACCCTTTAAATAATTATAAAAAATGCCGTAATAGCCCTTTGGTTGGGTATTTTTTCTATTTATCACTACTACAAAATGCGGATTCCACAACCGTTTTTTAAAAAACGGTCGTGGAAAGTTCGGTAAAAACACGGCGTGGAATAGGGTTTCCGAAAACCATCGTACAAGCCGAAACTTCTACGACCGTTTATAAAAACGGTCGTGGAAGCTGAAACTTCCACGACCGTTTATAAAAACAATCGTGGAAGCTGAAACTTCCACGATGGTTATAGAAAACCGTTATAGAAAAATGACGGTATATCAATGTACCATGACGGTTTTTGAGAAAAACTGTCGTGGAAAAACCGTCGTGGTAGGTCTAGACTGAGAATTTTTTTAAAAAAATTAAACCGAGTGTTCAAAATTTTGGAGCGTATATAAAAACAAAAAAAATACCCTAATTCCATCCACATTCTCTCTCGCGCCTCTTTCACTCTCACCTACAAACTCTCCTTCAAAACCCTAGGCCATCACCTCTGCCGTGCCATGACTCCTCCCTCTATTCTCTCTCTCGGTTCCCACTCTACCTCGCCTCCATTCTCTCTCGTCCTCGCCCTCTCTAACTCGCCTTCGATCTCTATCGCGCCTCTCCATTTCTCTCTCGGCTCTAATCTCTGCCGGCCTCTACTCTACCATTCGTCCTCTAACGCGCCTCTCATTCTCTCCCTCGCCGCGACTCCCCCATAGCCTATGCCGCTACCGAGCTGCCCGTACCCACGCTCGACTACTTGGTAAGTCGAACTCTCTCTTGCACCGCACGTTTTATGGAAGTTCGTTGGTTGATTGTAAACTTGATTTTCGATGATTGTTGATTGTGGTTGTGATTTTGGGTGATTGTTTTAATGAAAATAAGTTTTGATAACTTCGTTAAATTTTTGCATATTACATGTTCGACAAAATACCTCTAAGTGAGAATTAGTTTTAGATTAATTTAAAATGCTTGGGTGAGGCGACAGTTTAGAGATTTTTCCGGAAAAAAGTGTTGATTTTGTGATTTAAATTTTTACATATTACATGTTCGACAAAATACCTCTTTGAGTGAGAATTAGTTTTAGATTGATTTAAAATCCTTGGGTGAGGCGACGGTTTAGAGACTTTTCTGAAAAAAGGTGTTGATTTTGTGATTTAAAGTTTTGCATATTACATGTTCGAGAAAATGCCTCTTTGAGTGAGAATTAGTTTTAGATTGATTTAAAATGCTTAGGTGAGGCGACGATTTATAAACTTTTCTGGAAAAAAGTGTTTATTTTGTGATTTAAATTTTTACATATTACATGTTCGACAAAATGCCTCTTTGAGTGAGAATTAGTTTTAAATTGATTTTAAATGCTTTGGTGAGGCGACGGTTTAGATACTTTTATGGAAAAAAATGTTGATTTTATGATTCAAATTTTTGTATATTACATGTTCGACAAAATGCTTCTTTGATTAGGTTGTGTGTCTTTTCCGTAATTAAGTAAAGTTTTTGTTTAGAATATTGATTTACAATATCACAAGTATGATTTTGTGTGCTTTTTATGTGTTTGGGTGACATGATTTTATAATGATTTAATGTATGATTTTTTGTTTTTTACGTGTTTGGGTGCGGAGTTGTTTTAGATTGATTTAAAATGTCACAAGATCATGAGGTGGAAGTGTCAATGAAATCTCAAATTGGAAAACCATGATGAACAAACACACCTAGATTCAATCCCGATGAAGATGGTAAACGAAGAGCGACTCTTATGAGAAAAGTCCACCTTGTTAGGACAAAGGGAGAACAAATTACAGTTTCGTTCGACACTAAAGGGCAACCATTAGGGAATGAAGGAGATGAATTATAGAGTTGAATTGGAGTGCTTGCTCGAGAGCACATTCCTATTTAGATATCTGACTTAGAAGTGCCGATTTAGCCTTAAAGAAAGAAAGAGTGTGGGTGGACGTCGTAACTTCTTTCACTGTAGAACTTTCGTTTAAAAAACAAGCTTTAAAGTCATGTGCAGTGTCAGCCAAAAATTTTAGATATGATCTTTACCAGGCTTTTGTCAGGGATAATATTGATGAAGAAAGTGTGTTGGAACGACTACCTATTGTGGTTCATAATTACCCCTTCATCAGTCAGGATGATTGAGAAAGATTCTTTGAATATTGACGTACCCTGAAATTCAAAAGACTATCTGAACAAAGATGTAAAATAAGAAAGAAGAGCAAATATGGATCAACTGGGGGCCAAGACGGATATAGGAAACGTGATCAAAAAATCGTACGTGAATTGCTTGGACAAAATGTTTCAATGGTATGTTGTACTTTCTAATTTTTTCTTTATGTTTACTAACGGTAATTATTAAACTCCAGTTTGAGAAGACGGGACAATAGGCAGCTCGACATACTGTATGGCTGGACATGCGCGTCAAACCCGGTAGAGAGTTCAAGAATCCATCATTTAAAATTATTGGTTATATGATAGTAAGTATATGAATCCATGGTCTAATATATTCTAATTTACACTCCTTTATGTTTACAGGTTCATAACATATTCTCTAATTGTTACAGGAGGATTTCAGTGAACAAAAGATACAAGGAAGTTTCGAATCTGTGGGGACAAATAACATATTGACCAAGTCATTAGGCAATGCCGAGCATTCGGGTCGGACCCGTGGTCAATCTAAGTTTGTCAAGCAGTCACATTACTTCAACATTATGCAAAGTTCAAGGGAAAATGCTGAAGTCTCGAAAGTGAAACGGTAGCTTGCCGCATTGGAAAGAACCGTACAGGAACTTTGTGCAAAGCATAGTATCAACTGAGAAACTATAGCTGAGGATACAATCGCACTGACTGTTGATCAACACAACAGCTTCAAGGCTAGTTGCACCTTAAATGAAAAAGAAGCTGGGGCGTCAGATTCGCAGCCCATGCCGAATGCAAGTAAGGAATGCCAGCTCTTTCTTACTGATTTAATTAATGGAGGAGAAGTACTTGTTGCAATCGGCAGGGCATACATGGACTGTGTTCCTACCGACACAGTCCATGGGATTCCTTTAGGTGAGGAGAATGTATGAGTGATAATTACAGCTTTAAAACTGAAACGTGCACTCCTACCTATTCCGACGAACGAAGCAACATGTATTGAATAAGTTGTCGGTGGGTTTGTTGCTTGACCGAACAGATTAGTCGTCCTTGAAACGAGTATGAGCCAGGCAAGTCGAGGTCCCAGTCATACTCCCAACCGAGAAGCTGAGGGAAGCAAATGAATCAAAAAGAGAGTATGGAAAAAGAAAATACAGTCACAACCGAAGGTACAACAATAAACTATGCAACAAGAACTACCTCCGTTCAAATTTAGTAAAATTCCTTTCGAGTTGAGACCTTTGGCATATTACACACAAAGTTCCTTGCGTGACGGAACCTAAATAGAATGCCCAACACAACAGTCCGTCAGTGGCGATGACATACCTATATATATTGGGTTTAAAGATGTATACCATTTCGTAACATTTCAAGAAATTAGTGCAAACAGTATAATGGTTTACATCAGATAATAGATATATCCTTAAACAATACTTCTTTTTCTTTGTTGATCTTATGTTATTTTTTGTAACAAGTTTAACTAATTATTTTACAGCTATTTAGCGGATTGTTGTACAAGAGTAGGTGTTGATCAACATTTTGAGTTTATTTCTCCAGTTCTTGTCTCACTAGTTCAATAGAATGTAGATCGCGAAGTCTACTGTAGAGAGAGAGCCAATAATATTCTACGGATCTTAACAAACACACTAAGAGCAAAGCTATTTCTCATGCCATATAACAGCGGCTAATATTGGATCTTGGCAGTTATTGATCTATGGGATGACTCGGTCCTGTATTTTAATCCTCTAGGAAATGAACTGTGTGATGATTTTAAAGACCTAATTAAGTTATAAGTATATTTTTATATTCCAATTTGTGATTTGACATTATATTATTCTTGTTCTAATTGTTTTGAATTTTGTTAAATTGTTAGGGCACTTAATTACTGGAAGATTATGGTGGGAAGAGGAGTAAGAAAGTGACGAAACTACGAGACGTTGATTGATATTGTTCAATGTCCTATACAAGAAGTTTATGTAGAATGCGGTTATTTTGTGTTAGCCTTTATGCGAGAAATAACATTGACTGTTGATGGACTAGCCTTACTTCAAACTTAAGTTTGGTAAGGCAAAAGTGGGCTACTTTTATCATGCAGTTCATACAATATAGTTAGAAAACAATATGTAAATTTGGTAATATTTTTGTATTAATTGTTGTATATTGTGACAAAATTAATTACATATTAGCTATTATTTTAATCTTGGCTGTATAATAATAAATAACATACGGGATTTGCCACTAATAGGAAATAGAATGAATTGTGAACAAAAAAAAAATTTCCACGGTATTACCTACCACGACGGTTTTCATGCAAAACATCGACGGTTTTGCATAAAAACCGTCGTGGTATACTAATATACCACGACGATTTTCATGTAAAACCATCATAGTAGGTCTATATACCACAACAGTTTTGAATAAAAACCGTCATGGAATAGACCTAATTATGCCTTGTTTGGTACTACTTTTTATCCATTTCACGACAGCTAAAAAACCATCGTGGAATCTGAGTATATTCCACGACCTTGGATACCACGACGGTTAGAAAACTGTCGTGAAAAAGGTACCATCACGGTTAAAAACCGTCGTGAAATCCGCATTTTGTAGTAGTGTATGGATAAGTTTCTTTTCCTAGGGTTTTCATGAGTCTAGTTAAAAATACATTATTTATTTTTTTTATTTCTGATTTATTTGTAAATTAGTTTAATATTGTTGAGTGGTTTATATTGAGATTAATGCTTGTGAATGCATGATCACCATTTGCAGTGATTTGAAATTTAATTTGAGATTGAGAAATGATAACTGTTTCAGTCATTGTATGGAAAATAAATGCAATATTAAGTATGTGATCTACTATTTAATATTTTTTGTTCCCAAAAACTGCCTAAACGTAATTTATAAATTTAACATATTCTTCATAACCGATTTTTTTTAATGTTTTATCATCTAACTTTATTAAAGGATGTGGTGTAATTTCTATGGTTAGACGGTATTTGAGCACCAAAATTAGATAGGTGGTCTAACTAACTACTTTAAGTTTGAAAGTGTCAAACAAAACCTAAATATTCTATCTTTACTACTACATAATATGGATTCCACGACGGTTTTTAACCGTCATGGTAACACTTCCACAACGGTTTTCTAACCGTCGTGGAATCCAAGGCCGTGGAATATTTTCAGATTTCACGATGGTTTTTTAACCGTCGTGTAATAGGTAAAAATAGGACCTAACTGAAGACATTTAAGACCATACCACGACGGTTTTACATAAAAAAACCGTCGTGGTAGACGAAGCTACCATGACGGCATCTACCACAACGGTTTCCTAGCAAAACCGTCGTGGTAGCCCCTGAGCTACCACGACGGTTTCGTATGTAACAACGAAAAAAAAAATTTACGAATTCGTTTCATTTCCCACGGGTGGCAAATCCCGTGTGTTATCCATTATTACACAGCCAACAATATTTTCATAAATAATCTATAATAACCTGGATCACAATGTACAACAATTAATATAACGAGAGTACAAAATTTATATATTGTTTTTAGTCAATATTGTATAAAGCGCATGACAAATGCAGCCCACTCTTGCCTAACCAAACTCATGTCTGCATCAGTATAAAAATCCTTGGTTTGAAGGTCGGCTAGTCCATCAACAGTGAAGGTTTTTTCTCGCATGAAAGCTAACACAAAATAGCTGCATTCTACATAACCTTCCTGTATTGGACATCGAACTGTATCAATCAACGTCTGGCAGTTGCGTCGCTGTCTTATTCTTCTTCCCACCAACAATTTCCAATCAGTAAGTGCCCTAACAATTTGACAAATTTCAAAACAATTACAACAATAATTATTTTATGTCTAATCAGAGATATGAACATCAAATAAAACTTACTCGTAATTAGGTCTTTAAAATCATCACCCGGTTCATTTCCTAGAGGATTAAAATACAGGATCGAGTCCTCCCACGGATCAATAACTTCCAAGATCCAATGTTGGCCGCTGTTATATGGCATGAGAAACAGCGTTCCCTTTGGTGTGTTGGTTAAGATCCGTAGAATATTTTCGGCCCTCTCTCAAACGTAGGCGACGCGATCTACATTCTGTTGAACTGGTGAGACAATGACTGGAGAAATAAACTCGAACCGTTGATCCATGCCTGTTCTTGCACAACAATCCGCTAAGTATCTACAAAATAATTAGGCATACTTGTTACGTAAAATCAACATATATAAGATTAAGAGGCAAACCAAAAATCAACATTTTTAAAGATAAATGTATTATCTGATGTAAACTATTATGCTGTTTGCACTAATTTCTTTAAATGTTATGAAATGGTATACATCTTCAAACCCAATATATATGGGCATGTCATTGCCATTGACGAACTATTGTAGTGGGCACACTATTTGGGTACCGTCACGAATGGAATTTTGTGCATAATATACCAAAGGTCTCAATTCGAAGGAAATTTCATTAAAGTCGAATGAAGATAGTTCTTGTTGCGCCGGTTGTTGTTGTACCTCTAGTTGTGACTGTATTTTCTTCCTCCCTGCTCTCTTTTTGGTTCGTTTGCTTCCCTCAGCTTCTCGGTCAGGAGCATGACTTTGACCTTGACTTGTCTAGCTCAAACTTGTTTGAACGACGACTAATCTTTTCGGCTAAGCAACAAACCCACCGACAGCTTCTTCATTAGCTTCGTTCATCGGAATAGGTAGGAGTGCACGTTTTAGTTTTGGGACTGTAATTATCACTCGTACATTCTCCTCACCTAAAGGAATCCCATGGACTGTGTCGGTTGGAACACAGTCCATGTATGCACTGCCAATTGTAACAAGCACATCTCCTCCGTTAACTAAATCAGGAAGAAAGAGCTGGCATTCCTTACTTGCGTTCGGCATGGGCTTCGGATCCGACGGCCTAGCTTCTTTTTCATTCAGAGTGCAACTAGCCTTGAAGCTGTTGTGTTGATCAACAGTCGGTGCGGTCGTCTCCTCGACCATAGTCTATCGGTTGATATCGTGTTTCGCATAAAGTTCCTGTACAGTTCTTTCCAATGCGGCAAGCTGCCGTTTCATATCCGAGACTTCAGCATTTTCCCTTGAACTTTGCACAGGGTTGAAGTATTGTGACTGCTTGACAAACTTAGATTGACCTCTAATCCGACCCGAATGCTCAGCATTGCCATTTGCCTTGGTCAATATCTCATCTGTCCCCACATATTCGAAACTTCTTTGTGTCTCTTATTGACTGAAGTCATCCTGTAACAATTAGAGAATATGTTATGAACTCGTAAACATAAAGGAGTGTACGGTATGAATATATTTTAAATGGATTCGAAAAATTACTATTGTATCGGCAATAGTTTTAAATGCTTCATTTTTGAACTCTCCATCGGGTGTGACGCGCATGTCCAGCCACCTAATATGCCGCTCTGCATATTTTCCCGTCTTCTCGAACTGTAGTTTAATAATTACCGTTAGTAAACATAAATGAAGAAATTGGAAGTACAACATACGATTTACACATTTTGTCCAAGTAATTCACGTACATGAGCTTGGTCACGTTTCCTATATCCGTCTCGGTCCTCGGTTGATCCGTATTTGCTCTTCTTTCTTATATCACTTCCTTGTTCGGATAATCTTTTGAATTTCGGGGTACGTCGATACTCAATGAATTTTTTCCAATCATCCTGGCTGATGAAGGGGTAATTGTGAACTACTTTTGGCGGTCGTTGCCACACATTTTCTTCATTAATATGATCTCTGACAAAGCTTGGTAAAGATCATATCTCAAATTTTTCGCTGACTCTGCACATGACTTTAAAGCTTGTTTTTTAAATGATAGCTCCACGGTGAAAGAAGTTATGATTTCCACCCACACTCTTTCTTTCCTTGGGGCTAAAGCGGCACTTCTAAAGTCAGATATCCAAATGGGTATGTGCTCTCGAGCAAGCACTCCAATCCAACTCTGTAAATCATCTCCTTCCTTCCCTAACGGTTGCCCTTTCGTGTCAAACGAAACTTCAATTCGTTCTCCCTTTGTCCTAACCTGGTGGACTCTTCTCATAAGAGTTGCTCTTCGTTTACCATCTTCATCGGGATTGAATCTAGGTGAGTTGGTTCATTGTGGTTTTCCAATTTGAGTTTGCGTTGAGTATTCCTCCTCGTGATCTTGCGACATTTTAATTCAATCTAAAGCAACTCCGGACCAAAACATATTAAAAAACAAAAAATCTTTGTCATTAAATCATTATAAAATCATGGCAACCAAACACATAAAAAGCATACGAAAGCATACATTAAATCATTGTAAATCCGTACAACTAAACATATACTTTACTTAATTACGGAAATGACATACAACCTAATCAAAGATACATTTTATCGAACATGTCATATGCTAACATATAAGTCACAAAATCAACCTTTTTTCCGGAAAATTCCCAATTCCGTGCCTTACCCAAGCAATTTAATTCAATCTAAAACTATTTCTAACTCAAAAAGGCATTTTATCGAATATGTCATATGTAAAAATTTAACTCACAAAATCAACAATTTTTTCGGAAAATTGCCAAATCCGTCCATAACCCAAACAATTTAATTCAATCTCAAACTATTTCTAACTCAAAGAGGCATTTTATCGAACATGTCAAATGCTAAAATCTAATTAAGTCACAAAATCAACACTTTTTCCGGCAAATTGTCGAATCCGTGCCTTACCCAAGTAATTTTAAAGCAATCTAAATCACGTCCACAATCAACAATCACCGAAGATGTAGAGGACGGATTTTGGATGGAAAATTCCCAAATCAACATATAAGTCACAAAATCAAGATTTTTTTTCGGAAATTTGGTAAACCGTCGCCTCACCCAACTATTGTACAACAATCCAAAACTAAGTCTCACTCAAATAAGCATTTTGTCATGGTATCCAAATTTTTTTATTTTTTTAAAAAAATCCCCTTCAATTTTGTAAAAATCTTACAAAATTTTAAAAATACCAGTTACATACCACGAAGGTTTTTCCTAAAAACTGTCGTGGTTTATCAGTTACAACGACGGTTTTGTTAAAAAACCGTCATGGTATTGTGACCGATAATTTTTTAAAATATTGTTTTTTTCAGCTATAATTCCACAGTCGGCCACACCTGTGTGTTATGCATAAACCAGCCCATCAATAACTCATGTTCTTGTATTAATTCACTCAAAGGCATATATAAATAATATAATGTACACAATTAACATAGTTAATACAACATATTAATTATATACAACGAAAAAAAAAAACTATCAATTTTTTTTTTTTTTGTCTTCTCAATACGTGTCCACTCGACATCTAAACAAAACAAGTGTGAGGCATAATCATCCAAAACATCAATCTCCTCCACCGGTGGCAATCCGTTTGTGAAAGATGGAATGTCAGTGCAATCTTCAACATCTTCTTGGCCATCCCCGATTATTTTTGGCTTCATTGGCACAGTTAAAGATAACTCTAAATTGTCGGGATCCGTTGTGTAAAAGACTTGTACCGCTTGCGACGCCATAATGAAAGGATCATTTTTGTAGCCCAATCGCCTAAAATCCACCACTGTCACGCCGTCCCTATCAATCTTAACAAAATTATTGTCAGCCCACTTGCATTTAAAAAGTGCTATCCGCAAGCCACAATAATTAAGTTCCCAAATATCTTCAATTAACCCAAAGTAGTTCATGGAACCGTATACCGGGTTCTTGTCCTTTGCGGATGAAATATGTATAGACTCGGCACGAAGGCTCACACCACTATTTTGGACGGGATGCTTCTCATCTCTTTCGCGAGTGTAGAAGGAGTAGCCATTGACAAAGTACGATGTATATCTTGTGACTGTCGATGACGGTCCTCTTGCTAGCTTCATTAAGTCTTCGGAATGGCCAGCCTTCATATGCAAATCTTTTCTTATCCACTCCCGAAATGTCCGGTTGTGCTCATCTTGAATCCACTTCTCACATCTTGGTTTTATTGGATTCGCTATCTTAATTCCGTCATGTGAACCTCAATGAAAGGCTCCACTTCCTTAGCATTTGATACGAACCACGCCAAGATTAACGAGACCCGACAACGAAAAGGAACCCAAGAACGTTCTACAATCAGGTTTGGGGGGGAGACCTCGACCCGTTGCTTGAATCGTGACACGAACCTTGGTATAGATGACCGCGACCCAATGCCAACCCACAAACAAGAACCTTGGTATTGTCGTAGACGCCACAAACGGTGGTGGTGAACCGTTTGATAAGTCGAATTTGAACGCCACAAGACAAAGTCTTGATAAGTTCGATTAGTTCAACAAGAACTGAGAGATAAATCACAAGAGTGAATTAGAATTGCCAAAAAGTTCTTATTGATCTGAAATAAGGCCTATTTATAGGCTGAGAATTACAATAATATTCCTAGAATATTCTAAGCTAAAGAAAAGGAAACTAACCTAATAATTTTAGCCTAAAAATTAAAAAGGAAACTAACTTAATTGTCTGACTTTATTTTCCAGCCATTTAGAACCATTATAAAGAAAAGGAAACTAACTCATTCTTGCCCAATTAACCCAAAAACGTGGACAACTAAATAGGGAATCAAACAGCTTGGTTCAAACTAATCAAATCCTCCAAAAAGCACACCCATTTGCATGGAATGCATGGCTGACGTGGCTTCTTCAATTACATGGCAGAACTTGAATTAAATTGACTATTTGGGCTTTATTTGTTGAGTCCATACATGTAGACTTGCCATCCTCTATCACAATGTGCTGCATGAAAGTATTTAAAGCCTCCTTGAACCTCTTTGCCCGCGCTCTTGTAACTGGTCCAACAGGAACTAGAACCGGATCCTTGGCCTTATCATTCCCCTCCTCTTGAAGAGGATTTGCCCTCAAATCGTCACCTGTATCAAAGGGACTTAAATCAGAAACATTAAAAGTTGCACTAACATTATACTGACCTGGTAAGTCCAATTTGTAAGCGTTGTCATTGATGCGCTCAAGAACTTGAAACGGTCCGTCTCCTCGTGGAAGCAACTTTGAGCGCCTTTGATTCGGAAACCTTTCCTTGCGCATATGCAACCAAACCCAATCACCGGGCTCAAAAATAAGCTTACGACGCCCTTTGTTGGCTTGATTAACGTATTGCTCCGTTCGCCGCTCGACGTTGAGCCTTGCTTTCTCATGTATCTGCTTAACAAATTCAGCCTTCTTTTGTCCATCTAAGTTAACACGCTCAGATAAAGGTAATGGAGATAAATCCAATGGAGTCAAAGGGTTAAAACCATAAACAATTTCAAAAGGTGAAAACTTAGTAGCAGAATGAACACTACGATTATAAGCAAACTCAACATGTGGTAAGCACTCCTCCCAAGTCTTAATGTTCTTCTTAATGATAGCCCTCAACAAAGTTGACAAAGTCCTATTTACTACTTCGGTTTGACCATCAGTTTGTGGATGACAAGTAGTAGAAAACAAAAGCTTAGTACCTAACTTACACCACAAGGTCTTCCAAAAGTAACTTAAAAACTTCGCATCCCTATCGGAAACAATGGTCCTAGGCATACCATGTAACCTTACAATTTCCTTAAAGAATAAATCTGCAACATGTGAAGCATCATCAGTTCTATGACATGGGATAAAATGTGCCATCTTCGAGAATCTATCTACAACCACAAAGATAGAATCACGTCCACGCTTAGACCTAGGTAAACCCAAAACAAAATCCATAGAAATATCAATCCAAGGCTCACTAGGTATAGGGAGTGGGGTGTATAATCCATGGGGTTGCACTCGAGATTTTGCCTGCCTACAAGTGACGCATCTGCCACAAATTCTCTCTACATCTCTTTTCATGTGTGGCCAATAAAAATGTTCATGCAAAATAGCCAATGTCTTGGCAACTCCAAAATGTCCCATTAACCCTCCACCATGGGATTCCCTGACTAACAAATCTCTCAAAGAGCAATTAGGCACACACAACTTATTTTCCCTGAAAAGAAACCCTTCATGTCTAAAAAATTTTCCAATGGCATTTTTCTCACACAATCTATACTCTTCTCCAAAGTCACGGTCCAAAGAATATAACTCCTTAATCTGCTCAAAACCAAGTAATTTCGCTTCAAGAGTAGAAATTAACACGTACCTTCGAGAGAGTGCATCGGCAACAATGTTTTCCTTACCTTGTTTGTATCGAATGACATATGGAAATGTCTCAAGGAACTCCACCCATCGTGCATGACGCTTGCTCAACTTGTGTTGTCCTTTCAAGTGCTTCAAGGACTCATGATCGGTGTGAATTACAAACTCTTTAGGCCAAAGATAGTGCTGCCATGTCTCTAATGCTCGAACCAATGCATACATCTCCTTGTCATAAGTTGGGTAATTCAGTGTTGCCCCATTTAGCTTTTCGCTGAAGTACGCAATTGGTCTTCCTCCTTGCATCAAGACTGCTCCTATCGCAAAACCTGAAGCATCACATTCAATTTCAAATGTCTTAGTGAAATCGGGCAAAGCAAGTAAAGGTGCATTAGTCAATTTATCTTTAAGTAATTGAAAGGCCTTTTCTTGTTCCTCGCTCCATTTGAATCCGACGCTCTTCTTGATGACTTCAGTCAATGGTGCGGCAATGCTGCTAAAGTCTTTCACAAACCTCCTATAAAAGCTAGCAAGCCCATGAAAACTTCGCACATGCCCGACACTTGTGGGTGTTGGCCACTCTTTAATTGCCTTTATTTTCTCTTCATCAACCTGTATCCCTTGTGCACTCACAACAAAACCAAGAAACACAAGCTTATCGGTGCAAAACGTGCACTTCTTCATGTTAGCATACAATTTCTCCTTTCGAAGAACATCCAAAACTGATTGTAAATGCATAACATGTTCTTCCAAGCTTTTGCTATAAATAAGGATATCATCAAAATAGACGACAACAAATCTGCCAATAAAAGGCCTCAAAACATGATTCATTAAGCGCATAAATGTACTAGGTGCATTAGTTAAACCAAAAGGCATGACTAACCACTCATATAAACCATGTTTAGTTTTAAAAGCAGTTTTCCACTCATCACCTCCTTTCATTCTAATTTGATGATAACCACTTTTCAAATCAATCTTCGAAAACACATATGAACCATGCAACTCATTAAGCATATCATCTAAGCGAGGAATAGGATGTCGATACTTTACCGTTATGTTGTTGATAGCTCGGCAATCAACGCACATCCTCCATGTCCCATCCTTCTTAGGAACTAAAATTACCGGAACGGCGCATGGACTCATACTTTCTCTCACATACCCTTTTTCCATCAACTCACTAACCTGCCTTTGTAATTCTTTTGTCTCCTCGGGGTTGGTTCGGTAGGCTGGTCGGTTAGGTATGGATGCTCCGGGCACAAAATCAATTTGATGCTCAATCCCTCGAATAGGTGGTAATCCTTGTGGTAGATCCTCGGGAAAGACATCCTCATAATCCTGCAAAAGAGAGACAACAGCACTAGGCAAAGAAGTGTCAAGTGTGTTAATGTTTAAAGCCTCTTTGTACAATAGTACAATCATTGGCTGTTTTGAAAACAAAGCCCTCTTCACCTCACTTGCCCTCGCAATCAAGCTTTTTTTTCCCTCTTCTTTTCTCGCTTCACTCGAGTTCTGACTTTCTTTTTCGTTTTGCTTTTCTTTTTCACTCATTCTCATTTTTTCTCTCTTTTCTTTTTCATTCTCTCTTTTTTTTCTCTCATTCTCAATCTCTTTTTCACTTTCTTGTTGTAACCTCACTTGATCTTCATAAACTTGTCTCGGAGTCATAGGTACAAGAGTTACATTTCTTTGATTGAACTCAAATGTGTATTTGTTTGTGAATCCATCATGTTTCACATGCCTATCAAATTGCCATGGCCGACCAAGTAACAAGTGGCTTGCTTGCATCGGAACCACATCACACAACACCTCATCTTCATATTTTCCAATGCGGAACGCAATCAGCACCTGTTTACTCACTTTAATTTCGCCGCTATTGTTCAACCATTGCAACTTATAAGGCCTAAGATGTTTTCGTGTAGGCAGCCCCAATTTCTCTACCATAGTAGTGCTAGCAACATTAGTACAACTCCCACCGTCAATAATAACACTACATACCTTGTTGTTCACGTGGCACCTAGTGTGAAAGATGTTTTCCCGTTGTACATCTTCGTCCTCCTTGACCTGTACACTTAACGCTCTTCTAGCCACTAACAATTCACCTTGGGCTGCGTACTCCTCATCGTCAGCGTCCTCCAATGGCGGTATGGACTCGATATCATCTTCACTTTCGGTTTCAATTTCGCCATTCTCCCGCATGACCATTACTCGCTTGTTTGGACATTGATTCGCAATATGTCCTCTTCCTTGGCACCTAAAACATTTAATTTCACGATTGCGAGTAGTAGTTTGTTCCGTTTTACCTTGAGTTTGGCGGCTGACTACTTCTTGTTTTGGATCCACTTTTGGTTTGATCGGGGCTGGTTGCTTTTCCTCCCTTCTAGCAAAATTTGGCCTCCAAGAGGATCCCCCACCTTGTACTCCCCGTGAGCTGCTGCCCCTCCTCTTTAGTTGGTGCTCAATTTTGATGGCCATATGTACCATCTCATCCAACTCTACATACTCACGCAACTCCACTTGGTTTGCAATTTCGGGGTTTAAACCAGCCAAAAAGCGTGACATGGTAGCCTCCCGGTCCTCCTCGACATTGGCTCTAATCATGGCTACCTCCATCTCTTGGTAGTAGTCTTCCACACTTTGATTACCTTGAACCAATCTTTGTAACTTTCGGTACAGGTCCCGATAGTAATGGCTTGGCACAAATCGTTTCCGCATGATGGCCTTCATCTCTTCCCAAGTACCCACTGGTCTCTCACCATTTCGCCTCCTGTTGAGCATCAACTGATCCCACCAAACAATAGCGTAGTTAGAAAACTCAATGGCGGCAAGTTTTACCTTTTTCATTTCGGAGTAGTTGTGGCACTCAAACACCAACTCCACCTTCTTCTCCCACTCCAAATACGCCTCGGGATCATTCCTTCCTTGAAATGATGGAATTCTCATCTTAATACTGCCCAAATCGTTATCCACCCTATTCCTATCTCCTCGAACCCGTCCAAACCTCCTAACGCTGCCCACCGAGCGTCTTTCATCCTCCTCCTCAAAACCGCCCTCATTGAACTCCTCATAGTCCTCCGCTTCATGTCTCGGTTGAACTCTTTCTCTTCTTCGCACATTAGGAGCGGGTTGTGGCTGCTCCACACGTGTATTCTCCATCCGATCTATCCGCTCATGAATCTGCTCTAATTCCAACCTCATCACACGCTTCATCTCACCCATCATGGCCTCCATAAATAACTTCGGATCCGTGGCAACATCGGTAATGCTATTGTGAGACATGGTTGCTGCAAAACAAAGTTAGTAATAAAGGACCTCACCAATTCACTCCCTCACGTGTTTCACTCGAATAACGGGTTCACACACACTCGTATTTGCACACAATAAGATGTCACTCAAGTCCTCACAAATCACTCGTAGAAATCCTCTTGAGTTCTTATCAAACTAATACAAACATCAATCAAGATTCGCGAATGACAGTCAATCCAAACTTATCAACGGTTTTCAAACACGTTTTTTTTTTTTTTTTATTATTATTATTTTTTTATTTTTTTAAACAGACTCCTTTCTGTTTTCTTTTCTTTTCGTTTTTTTTTTTTTTTGAAATTGAAAATTTTTTTTTTCTTCTTACAGACTCCTTTCTGTTTTCTTTTTTTTTTTTGACGTTTTTTTTTTTTTTTTTTTTTTTTTTTGAATTCGAATTTTTTTTTGTTTTGAACTATCAGGAACTGAAACAAACCAGAATTCTAACAAAAAGTAAATTTAAAAGATAAGCAAACCTGAGACTAGAACATGGCTCTGATACCAAATGATACGAACCACGCCAAGATTAACGAGACCCGACAACGAAAAGGAACCCAAGAACGTTCTACAATCAGGTTTGGGGGGGAGACCTCGACCCGTTGCTTGAATCGTGACACGAACCTTGGTATAGATGACCGCGACCCAATGCCAACCCACAAACAAGAACCTTGGTATTGTCGTAGACGCCACAAACGGTGGTGGTGAACCGTTTGATAAGTCGAATTTGAACGCCACAAGACAAAGTCTTGATAAGTTCGATTAGTTCAACAAGAACTGAGAGATAAATCACAAGAGTGAATTAGAATTGCCAAAAAGTTCTTATTGATCTGAAATAAGGCCTATTTATAGGCTGAGAATTACAATAATATTCCTAGAATATTCTAAGCTAAAGAAAAGGAAACTAACCTAATAATTTTAGCCTAAAAATTAAAAAGGAAACTAACTTAATTGTCTGACTTTATTTTCCAGCCATTTAGAACCATTATAAAGAAAAGGAAACTAACTCATTCTTGCCCAATTAACCCAAAAACGTGGACAACTAAATAGGGAATCAAACAGCTTGGTTCAAACTAATCAAATCCTCCAAAAAGCACACCCATTTGCATGGAATGCATGGCTGACGTGGCTTCTTCAATTACATGGCAGAACTTGAATTAAATTGACTATTTGGGCTTTATTTGTTGAGTCCATACATGTAGACTTGCCATCCTCTATCACAATGTGCTGCATGAAAGTATTTAAAGCCTCCTTGAACCTCTTTGCCCGCGCTCTTGTAACTGGTCCAACAGGAACTAGAACCGGATCCTTGGCCTTATCAGCATTGTGCAAAACATATAGAAAAGCTTTTTCCCATTCACCTTGATTTACTGGTGAATGAACGCCCATGGATAGTCCTTTCGACGTAAATAGCCGGCTCGTTGGCAACCCTATTGGGTCCGCGTTGGATAAATACTCAGAGCAAAATTCAACTGATTCCTCGGCTATGTAGTTTTCCACTATACATCCCTCCGGCCTATTTCGGTTCTTCACATAACCCTTCAAAATCTTTATGTACCTTTCGAAAGGATACATCCACCTCAAGTGGACCGGTCCACATAGCTTAACTTCCCGAACTAAGTGCACCGTTAGGTGGATCATTATATCAAAAAAGGCTGGTGGGAAATATTTCTCAAGCATGCACAAAGTCATCACCAATTCTGATTGTAGCGAATCTAGCATAAGTGGATCGATTACCTTGGAGCATATTGCATTGAAAAATGAGCATAACTTCGTAATTGCATATCTCACATCTTTCGTTAAAACTCCCCGCAATGCAAGAGGTAATAATTGTTGCATCAAGATATGACAATCATATGTTTTCATTCCAATGAGCATCAAATCCTTCATCGACACCAACCTTTTAAAGTTGGAAGAGTATCCACTTGGCACTTTCACGGACGCAAGCTATTCACTAAGCTTTCTCTTTTCTTGTCTCGATAATGTGTGCTTTGTCGGAGGTAAGTATGTGCCATTCGATCTTTTGTCTGGGAGCAAATTTGATCTAATCTTCATCTCTTTAAGATCCAACCGTGCCTTTTCACCATCTTTAGTTTTGTTTGGAATGTCAAGGAACGTGCCCACTATCGATTCACAAACATTTTTCTCAATATGCATAACATCTAAGCAATGACAAACGTAAAGTGACTTCCAATATGGAAGTTCATAGAAGATTGACTTCTTGTTCCAAGGTCCATCGCCAACTGGAGCCTTACGTTTTCTCTTTCCCAAAACTACTTTCACATATTTAATTATCTCAAATACATCTTCGCCAGACAAAATCCGAGGAGTGGTTCTTTTTTCGGTATTACCATCAAAAGCCTTTTTTTGTTTGCGGTATCAATGATTTTTTGGCAAGAATCTCCTGTGATCAAGGTAAATGATTTTCTTACCATTCTTCAACTGGATGGAAGATGTTTCCTTCATACAAACTGGACAACCTATAGAACTCTTCACAGGATAACCAGATAGGTTGCCAAGTGCAGGAAAGTCATTAATTGACCAAATCAACATTACACGAAGATTGAACGTATCTTGACGGTGAGAATCTTTAACTTGTAAACCATCTTCCCACTAGCTTTTGAGGTCATCGATTAATGGTGTCAAGTACACGTCAATATCATTCCCCGGTTGTTGAGGGCCTGAGATCAATAATGTTAACATCAAGAACTTCCGCTTCATGCACAATTCTAGAGGGAGATTGTAGTTGACAAGTATGACTGGCCAGGTACTATGCCAACTACTCATGTTACTATGTGGGTTCATTCCATCCGTCGATAAACCGAGACGTAAATTCCTTGGTTCTGCACTAAAATCTAGACGATTGTCATCAAAGGTCTTCCATTGTGGAGCGTCGGCCGGATGCCTAAGTTTGTCATCGTCAACACGTTTATCATGGTGCCATGTCAAATTCTTAGCATGCTCAGTATTACGGAATAAATGACGTAAACGTGGAGCCGGTGGAATGTACCATAACACCTTAACCGGCACTCTTTTTCTACCATTCGATGGTATCTTGCCCTTCTTCCATCTTGACTCGTTACAAACCGGATATTCATCTAAATCTTCATATTCTTTCCGGTAAAGGACGCAATCATTTGGACAAGTATGTATCTTTTCATATTTCATTCCCAAAGTGCTCAATGTCTTCTTCGTCTCGTACATACTAGGTGGCACTTTGTTATCCTCCGGTAGAATATCTTTTAGAAATTCTAAAAGAGTCATGAAACTAGAATTCGTCCACCCTCCCGACGCTTTTATATTCCATAATTTAACCAATGCCCCTAATTTCGTATATTTTGTACACCCGACATACAAGAGCGTTTCGACATGATTAATCATTGCCTCAAATAACTCCGGACGACATACAAAGTTTTCTTCCAAATCATTTATCATATTGAACATGTTATCACCAACGTCTTACTCAACAATAGGCTCTTTACCTTTAGTATTCATCGATGTATATTTAATATCGAAAAAATCTGCGCCATGTAAATACCATATTTGGTAAGAACAAATAATCCCATAAGCGCGCAAATACCATCTAACATCATCAATGGAATGAGATCTATGATTACCACAAATTTGACACGGACATGGAATCTTATCATCTTGTATGTGAGCTTTGGCAAATGACAAAAATTCTTCAACACCATCTTCATATGCTTTAGACAATCTATCAAACCACATCCATTTCCTAGCCATGATTTGCAAATCCTAAATAAAAAATTAAAATACTTAATTAAAAGTCAAAGTACTATATTTTAACATGCATATATATATATATATATATATCATTTTCATTAATTAACACCGGGGGAAAAATAACATTTCTTGATCACTTAATTTATTAAAGCCCATTGCATAATTTAACTCTAAATCAATCCCAAAACATATATATATAAAAAAGAACACCTTAATTATAAAATCATACAAATTATCAATAATATTAATACTAAGGAAAACACAACAACAAGAAGATGTTAATTAGTTATCACTTACAGAGAGATTATAATGATGGATATAGTAGATGGTGGTGGTGACGTCCAATGGTGTACTGCCTGTTTTCGGAGCGATCTGATCTTATTTTGGGATATGCAGAGTTATTGTTGTGAAAAATTGAGGGCAACAACTCTCGGCATTTTGTCTAATTTTTTCGCGAATTTTGCACGACCGTTTTTTAAAAACGGTCGTGGAAGCTTCAGACATCCACGACCGCTTCCACGACGGTTATTAATAACCGTCGTGGAAGCTATGTGCTTCTACGACGGTTTTGAATAACCGTCGTGGAAGTGTCGGCTTCCACAACAGTTATTAAAAACCGTCGTGGAAGCTACGGCTTCCATGACGGTTTTCGGAAACTCTATTCCGCTCTTGTTTTTGCGCATTTTCCACGACGGTTTTTTTAAAAACGGTCGTGGAAGCGCCGTCGTGGAATCCACATTTTGTAGTAGTGCTTTTTTTGGCCCCATGACCCTTTTGCGAAGAGCTACACGCTTCTTGACTACTTGTTTATTGCTGGAAGACTCTTGACAATTTAGAAAGATCAAACTTCAAACATGAAGCTTTTAGTTCGACCGTCAAGTTTTTCAGAAAGAAAGTAGGTCTAGATAGCCAATTAATTAAACGAATAACTTTTAACAACTATAAATCCCCTAATTTGTGGCCTGTTTTCTATCATTGCCTTGCACGATTGCACTAATAAGAGAGAAGAATTGTTACTTTCGAGTGCACGTAGGAAATGAAGCCATAAAACAAAATAAATCGACAACACTTGTTATACTAGGTTTCATGATCATGACAATACTGTTCGTGGAAAACAACGCAAAAGCCAAACAACCTCACGGCTCTCCACTTTTTGGTCCCGGGCTCTCTTCTAATAGGTACTCCTTTTCAGGGACGGAATCAGAAATATATTTCAATAAAAGTATACACCAAAATTATTTTTTCAAGATAAAATAAGTTTTAATAGGGGTTTTGTGAGAAATTTTAATTTTAATAGGTTTATGAGAAAATTTTTAGTTTTAATGGGGGCAAAGTAGTAAAAGTATAAACTTTTTTTATAGAATTAATTTTAGTAGGGATTATGTGAGAATTTTTTATTTTTATTTTTTTTAGTGGGGTAAAATAGGGATTGTATGAGAATGTTTTATTTTCAATAGGGGTAAATTGTAAAAAATTATAAAATTTTTAGGGTAAAATTAAAAGAACAAAAAAATTTCAGGGCACCCTACTGCTCCTTTAATAAGAAGAATCTGATCCACTAAAACAAAGAATGTTGCTCCGAAAATTGCCACTTCACAAATACCAAATCAGTCAAAAGTGCAAACCCATCATCAGTTCATGACATAGCTAGAATGTCGCCTCAAGTCTGGGAAGGCACCATTGATGAAGAGCTCCGGCCGGCTTATCCATGACTGATATATACGCCAATATATATCGCCAGACATATATATATATATATATATATATTTATATATATATGATGGAGGACTCACCCCCATTTCTTATATATAGTCTCATTTCTTTAAGTGTACCCTTGTATGAAATATAGTGACATAGTTTTGAAAATACTTTTAGCTAGTGCAAGGATTTGGATTGTAAAATTTGGGTTTGAATTAAATTGTGTGTTTATGATATTTGAATTGCTGGAGTTAAAAAGTGAAAAAACTTAAAATGTGTTCGGAAAAAAAATATCAATATAGAGCTTTTTTGTTCGTCTCGAAATACAATTTGAAAAAAAAAATCATCTCATTTGGACTTGTATATGCAAAGTTATGGGCTTTTAAAATTTAAATTACAAAACTATAATAATAAATGTGAATAGTGAAACTGAAGCTGACTTTTAAAAAAAAGACAAAAATTTAGTTGTAATTTTAGGATCCAAACCATGATGTCAAATGCCCCATTAGTTGAGTTTTAAATGAAATGGTTAACTAGTTAACCTAAATTTCATATCTTATTATTCGAACCTATTTTATTTATTCATTAAAAGAATCAATTAAATTAACATCTTCTTACTTAATAGAGCATATTTTATATTTGAAAAATCTATTTTAAGTTGGTGAGGGTATTACACCATAGGACGTTGTCATTCGATCTAATTGTGAAGCACATATATATATATATATATATATATATGTCTATAGACATATATTATACACATTCAAATTAACTAACTAAGCCAATTCAAGAAACACTATAGGAAATTTTTAAGTTTGATTTTTCCTTGATTTTGACCAATTATATATTCTCATATACGTAAAAATCAGTTGTACGTTCTAATTACATGCATGCTAACCAATTCAAAATAAAATATGCTAATTAATTTGAGGCCTATTTATTATTGTTTATTTATTTATTTATTTAATCAGAATTTCTCATGTCAAAATTTTTAAGGTGGGATGATATATTAACAAACAACATTTTGACGAGCATAATACAGAGCATTAGATTAAAAATGATGGCAGATAAATTAAGGCTCTATTATCTATTTTAACATCTATCATATTCGAAAATCACAATATATTTCCATGATAGAAGAAAGTTAAATCATGCATGAAGCTGAGGCTAGCAACGCGATTTCGGCGATGCCCTTCAGCCCCATGTTCTAGAACTGCACGCCTCGGACATTGCCGTGTAAGCAAAGGACGCCTATCCAATTCGCCCTATTTCTGTCATCGCACAGGGTGGTTTCCTTCCTGGTCTCAGTTCAAGAAGTTCTCGCCGTTGGACGGCGAGTTTTTGGAGGGCATCAACGATGAAGGAGTTTGGTGCTTTATTTTGTTTTTAATCCTTTTATTTCTTTATTTATTTGTTTGTTTTTATTTCTTTTGGGTTTGTAAGTGGTTGAGCTGTTTGCGGGAGAGACATAAGGGCAGCCTTTAAATTAAAGATAATTTATTAGATTTTTGGTGTGCAATTCTCCCAATTGAGGTTAATGCTAAATTCAGGCTCTATTTCAATCTCTTTTTCAGACTTTTTTTTTTTTTTTAACAGGTGTCGTCTCAAATTTCTCACAGAATTATTTAATATCGAAATTATCATTACTTTTTTCAGTGTGTGTATATATATATATATATATATATATATATGCATTTAGAGAATCATCGTTCTTCTTTTAACACTTGTAGACATAATTTGCAAAATTACAAAAACAAATAATGATGCTAAAAATAAAAGACGCCTTGACTTAAGGAGAGCCTTTGACTTAAAAAAGGATCTAATTAGGCAGTTGCCTTAACATTGGTTGTTCCTTACCTGAGATCAGATTTTGCCTTTGTTTTTTTTTTTTTCTTCTTCTTCTTCTTCTTCTTCTTCTTTCTTTGGTTCAACAAACAAGAAACAAGTTAAGGATAACTTTGAATCTTGAAAGAAGAAAAAAAAAAAGAATGTGGCAAACAAGAAAAAATGATCTAAAGAAGGGAGGGAATGGAGTTGTAGCTGTGGCTATAGACAAGGATAAAGGGAGTCAATATGCTCTCAAATGGGCTGCAGAAAATATTCTCTCCAAAGGCCAAGCTGTTGCTCTTCTTCACGTTGTTCATAAGCAATCCTCTACTACTCCCTCAGGTAGGCAACTCTCATCATTTTCAAATTTATGGCGATTGTTTTACACGCACACACACCCACACACACACACACATATGTATTGGTATGTGTGTCAAAACAACATTATCACAAATTTCCTTTTCTTTTTCCCCCTCGTTTAAAAGAAAAGGTACTTAGTAGGTCAGATGTAAACAATGATAGAGTTTAAAAAAATAGGAAAAAAAAAAAGCAAGTTATTATATACCTGATTTTATTGATTGTAGTGATTGTATCCAAATATATAGAAATGGTGACAGAATTTATGAAAGCTACTTGTAGTACTTTTCAATGAGTATTGTGCCCAAAAAAAAAAAAAAAACATTAATTTGAAATATTTAAAAGTTCGGGTACAAATATTGAATTACAAATTATTATTGGTGCGGAATTGATGATATTTGCCATATTTCCTATGAAGCAGATGTTATATCCTAAAAGACTCAACTTTTTAACACTGACTGATATAATATGTAAATTGTCGTTTTTTTATTTGTAAATGTCAAAAAAAATGTCATGTCAATTAAGATTAGAAATTTACACTGATCAATACAAAAAAAGGCTGGGAATTGATATTACAAAGTTGAGAATTTTTATTAGATATGATATTTTGTGAGTGCAGTGGGGGGAAGCCGTGCCATTATATGTGATGGCAGCAATTTAGGTGGATCACCACATAGGCAGCTACTTGAAAGGCAAACCAGAGATCTTTTCCTTAGCTTCCATTGTTTTTGTACCCGTAAAGATGTACGTCTTTCAACATTTTTTTCTCTTCGTCTTGTTCTCATCCCATGGACTTACCTTTTATTTACTTTTTTTTTTTTATTTGTTTGTTTTAAATTTCTATCTATTAGATTCAATGCCTCGATATCATACTCGAAGACTCAGATGTAGCGAAAGCCTTAACAGAATATGTTTCCTACGCTGCAATTGATTGCTTGCTTATGGGCAGTCCCTCAAAGCATGGCTTTATCAGGTAACTGCAATATCAGTAATTTCTTTGTCTTAAATGAATCTTAATTTTCAGGAATTAAGTCATAGTCCTTGATGGTCATACGGGTAATCCAAAACAAGAATCAGACGGATGTTTGTTATCTCAATTAACCAGCAGCAGCGGAGCCAATATATTTATTATTGTGAGCGTATATTGAAGGATAAAGTTCTTAGCAGGCTAATATAAGATAATCCATATTTAATAAGGTCAAAATGAGAAAAAAAAAATATTACATATATATAAAGTTTTTAAAGGTAAATTTAAAAAAAATAAAAATAAAATTAAAAGTTCAGTAGAGCGGAAACCCCAGGCCATGCAACCATGGGTTATTTCGCCTATGGTCCTAACCATTAGAAATTACACGAGGGAAGAAACGAAAGTATACTAATTTTTCTTGTTATGTAATTCCATTACTTTTGCATTTCATATGATTCCAATAATTTAGTTCGACGGTTTCTTTCTTCAGATTCAAGGCCTCTAGCGTTCCGAGCAGTGTATCAAAAGCGGTGCCTGATTTCTGCACAGTTTATGTCATCTCCAAAGGAAAGGTTTCCTCGGTAAGAAACTCGTGCCGACAAGCCCCATACTCTTCTCCGCTGCTCAGCCACTTGCAGAATCTAACTAAGGAAGTTATAAAGCCAATAATTGAGCAACCTACACAAAGATTTAGTGTAAGAGGTCTGTATACGTCCCTCATTTATTAGCTTCTCCAGAAACCCATGTTTAATAAAATACGGTGCCCAAGTGAAATGTAATGATCTCTTCCTCGAATATGCAGCAGCAGACAGAGTTTCATTCAAGCCTCGCAACTTGCACAAAGAATCGATAAGGTAAGTAATCCAAAACGACTAAGCTAATTTGGTTTTTGAGATTAGAGAATTTGTGCTATACATGTAGAATACTGAGTGCCGTGGAATTCTTCGGGAAACTGATCCTTATTAACATGACTAAGAACAGGTCTCCCTTTGCCAGAAGAGGTTTTCCGGGGATGTCTCCTGGGCGTTTGTCTGAATCAGATACCGACATATCATTTATCAGCTCTAGCAGGCCAAGCACTGATAGAACATCTTCTGTATTCTACGATTACATGGATCCAGGTAGAACCTCCCGTCTTTCTACCAGCTCGGACAACAGCTTTGGATCATTCCGTTCGGCTCCAAAGTTCACCGACCTCAGTTTGCTGCATGATGTCTATTTTACAATGGAAAGCGACCGGACGTCATGCTCATGGTCGTCGCAAGGCCTGGTATGTACATGAATCATGATCACATTGAAAGATACGTGTTCAAACGCATAATTATGCACAAAGTTGGTAGTAATCTCAAAGGACTCTCATGTCTAAATCTAAAAATTCTGCGAAGACGTTTCTAATTGTCATGTTTATTAAAATTAGCTAGAGATATACAACTACAAACAGTGTGAATTTGATCACGCTCCAATAGTTATTAAAAGAAGGGACGGGTAATGAACTATGTCACTGCTTTAGGGATTTGTTTTAAGATTTTTTTTTTTTTTTTGAAACACGCAGGAAGAAGTTGACGCTGAAATGAGGAGGTTGAAGCTCGAGCTGAAGCAAACAATGGACATGTACAGTGCTGCCTGCAGAGAAGCACTATCAGCAAAGCAAAAGGTAATGACAGTAAGATTATCACATGAAATTCTTCACGTTCTCTAAACGCTGACGCGACGTTATGTGCACGTACCTTTTGTTCTCGAGTAATGTTAAATCTGTTGTTTCATTTTTTTTTTTTTCCCCTCAAAAAAAGTTGTGTGCCTTGTCTTAAAAAACAATGTGATTTATATTCAAGGAACAAGAGTTGAATCACTGGAGACTTGAAGATGAGCGAAAGCTAGAAGAAGCACGATTGGCTGAGGAAGCGGCGAGGGCGATTGCCGAGAAAGAAAAAGCCAGGTGCAGGGCCGCCATGGAAGCAGCAGAAGCTGCTAAGAGGATTGCGGAGCTGGAATCGCAAAAGAGAGCGACCGCAGAAGTGAAATCTCTCAAGGAAGCAAAGGAAATGCGGAAGTTGTTGGATAATTTAGCCCAAAGTGATGGAAGATATAGGAGATACAGCGTTGAAGAGATTGAAATTGCGACGAATTGCTTTTCTGAAAAGCTTAAGATAGGGGAAGGGGGTTATGGTCCAGTATTTAAGTGTTACCTCGATCACACACCGGTTGCTGTCAAGGTTCTCCGTCCAGATGCTGCTCAAGGAAGGTCACAGTTTCAGCAAGAGGTAAGGAAATTTAATTGCTTCTACTATTTTGTACTCTTTCTCTCTCTCTCTCCCCTAAGAAATATCTCTGTAATGAAATGTTTTTTTTTTTTTTTTATTCTAATATTTCTGACACTATTCAACTGCAGATTGACATACTCAGCTGCATAAGGCATCCCAACATGGTGCTTCTTCTAGGAGCCTGTCCGGAGTATGGGATTTTAGTATACGAATATATGGCTAAGGGGAGCTTAGATGATAATCTTTTCCCGAAAGGGAACACCCCAGTCATGCCGTGGCAAATCAGATTCCGTATCGCTGCCCAGATTGCGACAGGTTTACTCTTTCTTCATCAGACCAAGCCGGAGCCATTAGTGCACCGCGATCTCAAGCCCGGAAACATCTTGCTCGACCACAACTATGTTAGCAAGATCGGTGATGTTGGACTTGCTAGGCTCGTCCCGGCGGTTGCTGAAAACGTGACACAATACCACATTACTTCAACAGCTGGAACTTTCTGCTACATCGATCCGGAGTACCAACAGTCAGGAATGCTTGGTGTGAAATCCGATGTCTATTCCCTGGGAATACTGCTTTTGCAATTGATAACGGCCAAGCCGCCGATGGGGCTAGCACACTACGTCGAAAACTCAATAGAGAGAGGCACATTTACAGAGATGCTGGACCAGGCAGTGACTGATTGGCCACTTGAAGAAACCTTAAGCTTTGCAAAGCTGGCGCTGCAGTGCGCTGAGCTCAGACGGAAAGACAGGCCCGATCTTTGTATGGAAGTATTACCGCAGCTAAACAAGTTGAGAGAGTTTGCTGATGAAAGGATGAATTACAATTTTTTCATAGGCAGTGCTGGTTTCTCACCCCATCAGAGCCATAGTTATGTCCAACATGTAAGTCATGACAATTCATTACAAGTATTTGAAATAAATATTGGAAAATTGAAAACACAAACTTTTTAAATCCAAGTAAGATTCGTGACATATTATGCCCTCCTTAAAATGGATAATAATTCACTTGTCACGTCAGTTTGTACAATCATCGGGATAGAAAATCTTTGAAGGTATAACATGGCAGAGAAATCTTTTTGCAGGAAGAAAGAAACGATCCGCAGCACGGGATTTCTCATTTGAATGCATCATCGTTTGCGGGAAACTAGTCGAGTGCGGGTTGAGAGAAGTTTTGGCATTGAAGATAGAAACCTAGCTAGAAGCTTTTAGCATATACTGACAACTAACTCTTGGAAGCAGAAGCTCAATTGAAGTTCCTAATATGCAACAAACTGCTTTAAAAAAAATAATAATAATAATAATAATCCATCTACCAATCTGGTGTCAATTTCATTTCTGCACAGAGTGAAGTTTTTTTTTTTTTTTTTTTTTTTTTGGACTTCCAATGTTTGAAATGAGTTGGCAATAATTTCTTCTTCTATTTGTTTAAAGTTTATAGACTAAATCCAGAAGTGTGTCACTAAGTAAGAAATTCATTTTTTTTTTAGGGTCCTAAGTTTGTTCTCATGTAAATATATGATTCAATGAAGACATATATGTTGTTTCTAATGCAATGTAAATCGATTTATAGATTTTTTTTTTTTTTTAACTTGAGGGTAGGGAATTTAAACTTTGCATCTTTTAATAAAATCAAGTAAAATATTACCGTCAAACTATCATTGCAATGAAGAAACTCATTTGATACACAATTTCACACACTATCTAAAACTTCATGTGTTATACTTTATTTCCTTTGTAAGTAGTTGAGGCATCGAAATGATTTATATATATATATATATATAATTTAAAGAACAAATTTTTTATTGGATAAAGGAAAAAATTGTGCACCTTAAATTCATCAATATTTTAGCAAATTGGGTTTTTATCAAGAAATTCGTTGGATTTATTAGCAATACTTTGACTGAGTACTTCATAGGATTTGAAAAGAATGCCTTGTCTTCATAAGATTAAAGCCGAGTAGTTTGAGGTCCGTAATTGGTTGGATTATATTGTCAAAGATTATCAAACATAAGGTCGTAAATATCAAAATCGAAAGTTGAGGGTTTAACTTACAAATGTCAAAAATTCAAAGAGCACGCACGTAAATTACCCAAATTAATTAAAGTAGTGGATTCGTCCAGACTCATCCATCCAAATCTGCATGTTTTTTTTTTTTTTTTTTGGAAGAAAACATGTCGTTTCGAAAATACACAATGTGCCACCTTAATTGACGACGTGTCCAATTGTCGGTTTCAGATTACAAAAATTCTTACTATTCAAATTTTCTTAAATAAAAAATATAATTAAATAAATAAATAATAAAAAGCACCGTCGTTTTCCTATTTATAGGAATGGATAGAAACCAAAGACACATTTTCTGTCGGTTCGGAAACAGACTCAAATAGATCATAACCATAATCATAAGAAGAAAGATCAAAATGGGACAAGGGGAAGAAGTCAAGACCAGACCTGAACCCCAGGTCGAAATTCAGGTCAGTTAATTACTCTAGTACAATATCCATACGCATTTTAATATTATATTATAATAATAGAGTTAGGTATAAAATTACAGTTATATATATAATTCAGGTTTTTTTTTTTAATTTTTAAATATCTTGTTGTTGTTGTTGTTGAGGAGAGAGGGCAAATATTCTTCTTCTGCAGGCCAAAGGTAGAGAGAGAAGAAGCAAAGAGTGCAGATGATGTGCAGAGGCTGTATGTAGTAATGAGGGTGGAGTCAGGTGAAAAGGCTGTTGAAGAGAAGCAGGACCCACATTCCGGCAAGGAAGCTTCCAAGAAGAAGGGTGACTCTGGCACCTCCTTCGCTGAAGGTGGTCGTGGAACCCAGGTTATTCCTATTTTAAGCCCATCTTCACTTCTCTTTTTCTTTTATCTATGCATTTATATTACTAAAAATAAAAAAATAAAAAAATAAAAATTAAAACTTAAGGGTATTTTTACTGTGATAGGAATAATAGAATAAATAGGTTGAATTTTTATTCTAACTAGAGTGTTGCTCCAACAGAAATATCTATCTTTTTTTTTTTATTATTATTAAGAAAAATATCTATCTATTTAATCATCAATAATTAATGTTTTAGGATAATGGGAGGTTATTTGAGGTAAATATTAGATATTGTCGAAGAAAATTTACGGAGAAAGCATTTTAATTTTTAATTAATAAATATATATCAGCTTTTTTTGCTAAAAAAAAAAATAATAATGTTTGTTTTAAAAGAAATAACTTGTTGTCTATGTCAACAATCACAATCAAGACTATTCAATAAATGGACATGATTCTAGTGATTCACTTTAGTCACGACTATTCAATCATTCCGGTGGAATAAAATTGTATAGGTTTTGGGCGCATATACGGCTATTCTAAAAAAACTTTTGCTTTTGCTTATTTACCAAACATGGGAATATCCAGCTGGTTTTTACTTTTTTGAAATTGTCTCTCCATTTCAATGAGTCATGAATGGACCGTTACATCAAACCAAGTACACACCCTAACTGAATAAGTTGCCATTTGTAATTACATGCGCTGCTGTATTCTTTTTTTCTTTCTTTTTCTAGTGGGATCCAAGAAAGAAAATTATATCTAACAAAGGCTTCGTTTGGAGTTTAAGTTCAAATCTCAAGTTTGAACTCAAATTTTTATCTTCTTCTGAAAAAGATTTTTGTCTTTTCTGAAAAAAAATTTTGTCTTTTCTGAAAAATCAATAAAATTTACTATTTAAACTTAAAAAAACTTAACTCAAACTAAACTAAACTCATTCACCAAACAAACCCAAAGAGTTTCTTTTTAATTAGTACTCGCATACTGATACATACACACACATAAATATACACACATGTCAGTGCACAAACGTACATCTCTTGTACTTCATGTTTATTAAAACTAAGCTAAGTCCTATTGATTTCAAAATTCAGGAAGAAAACATAGAGAAGCAACCTCTTCTGCGGTCAATTGCGATGGGGAAGAAAAGCCTTCCTGATCCAGCCAAGAAAAGCTTTCCTTATTGGGGCTATGTGGAACTTGTCACCACTGACATTGAAGATATCAAGAATGCTCTCAAAGGAGGTAAATAAATTATACATATACATATAAATATATTTTCTTGTACATATCTGATGAGTACTTGTATTATAAATTGCAAATTAATGAACTGCGCAGAGGAGTATGATACGGCAACAAGAAGCCACCGCCACAAGCCTCCGGCAAGAGCTCTAGGTGAAGGAGTGCACCGCATTCTTAGGCACAACCCGAAAAAGAGAATGCACACACATTTGGTCTACAAACTGGAACTCCCAGCAGAGAACAAGGAGAAGATGGAGCCACAGGAGTCTCTCAACATCGAACGAGAAGGATCGTTCCTGATCCAGATAAAGAATCCGGAGCAGCCGGGGGATTCCCAATTCCAGGGTCTTCAGGAGAAGCGCAGGGCCGCATTCCCGGCACATCTCCAGGGCCAGTTTGGACACCGGCGCTACACTGCTGCTGATCCGCCGGATTTCTTGAACCACGAAGGATGCGAGTTCTTGCTCATCGCGGTGTCTGACAACATAGAAGAGGAGCTGGGGCTTGAGCTCAAGACAGAGGAGTGCGATCAGGAGCAGAGGTCTTGTGCCGACTTGGTTCGAACTTTTGGTGAGATTGGTTCGGCAAAACCCCTTTTTGAAGGGACTTGGGCCTGACTCGAGAATCAAGTCACTATGTTTTGAACTCTTTTCGAAAGTTTTGCAGTTTGTATACTGTTTGTACAAGGAGGAAGTTTTAGTTTAGTAGCATGTTTTGCAGGCTGGGAAACGTACACATTTCAGATTCCCTTGCAGGTTGTACTATATTTATATATGTATATGTATTTGTGTATGTATATGTTTGGTTCAAGAGGGAAGTAGAACCAGCTGCTTGTCAAACGCGGTTTAGCATACATGTTGTATACGCAGTTCCTGTTGTGCTGCTGCATCAATTTTAACTTATTTAAGGAGTGAAAATGGATTTTTAAAAAAACATTTAGCTTGTGTTTGATGCTAAGATTTAGATTATAGAATTTAGGTTTAGATTGATTATACGTTTATCGAGACGTTTGAATTGTTATAGTTAAAAAGTATAAAAATTTAAAATGTGTTGGGAAAAAAAAATCAATATAGAGTTTGTTTCGTTTGTCTTGAAATTCTATATAATTTTTTTTTAAAAATTATTTTATTTAGACTTGTCTATACAAAATTATAAACTTTTAAAATTTAAGTTATAAAACTGTATAAATAATAAAGATAAAGGAAAAAAATAAAAATTAGATTATAATTTTAAGATTTGAATTATACGTTCAAATGTATGCTTATATTAGTATGCTTATTAATATGTTTGTACTTCAAGACTTTTTTTTATAGGATCACAATGAGGGAGTACATATCTCATTATTCAATCATTGAAGTAGAATAATTCAAATACAGAATTATTTTGGTAATGTTTTGATCACCATCTGAAAGACTATTTTTTTAGTAGTGTTTAAAAAAAAAATTATAATTTTTCTCTTGTAAAAAGATGAATTCATTAAAAATTAGTCCGTCAGTAAGTCAGTCATATCAGCAATCAACGTCTTGTTCTTTCTCTGTCCATTCATGTTACTTGCGATTCTCCCACATTTTTTTATTTTTCTTTTCAAATTTTTTTCCCTGCTCCAAAATAAGTCAGTCATATCGACAACCAAAGTCTTGTTCTTTCTCTGTCCATTCATGTTACTTGCGATTCTCCCACATTTTTTTATTTTAATCTTTTCAAATTCTTTTTCCTGCTCCAAAATACTTTTTTTTTATTTTTTTATTTTTTAAGAATAAGTCTAGGGGAGTACATAAGTTACTTTTTATAGTGGAATGCAGGATTAAGGTGGAGACTCAGATTATAAATTATATTCCAACATTTGGTGCATTCATTTTAAAAAATTGGACTGCAAAATTTTAATCCCCCTCTTTCTTAAGATCCAATTGGGGATATTTAGAGACGGAGTTTTGGAGGTTAGATTACAAATGTGTGTTATAAAATAGAAAATAGTACAAAAATTTAAAATGTGTTCAAAAAAAAAAAAGCAAAAGCAAAATGGATCTTTTTTGTTCATCTCGTCATTGTGAATATTTTGACATAAGAATTATCTCATTTCGATTTGAAATATGAAAGTTATGGACAAATTTACTATAGACATTTGGACATGTGAATAGTGAAAAGTAATGTTGAATTGAAGGGAAAAAAAAAACATATTTGGAGATGGAGTTAGAGATGGCCCCCAAACAGACCCTTAATCCGGTTAGGAGGGAATTAAGACAGGCAGCTATACATCAAATAGAACATTCAAATAATGAGCTCTTAGCCCCCAATTGAACAAATGATGATAACCTTAATTCTGTGGAAGCAACCTTAGTATCCACATTTTACCGCCAAAAAAAAAAAAACAAGTCTAAAAATAAATGTCTTTGATACTGATGGAAAACTACCGACTTCATTAGGAAGAGTATTGTTTGTAGTGTTTGTTGATGACCGTGAACCTATCATTCAACTATATACATAAAAGAAGGGCATTTTTTTGCATTTAAAAACCAATTATCGGGCAAACATAGATTTTTCGTCGCGTTCAACCATTGAATGGGCTATCATTTCAATTTAAAAAATAAATAAATCAATTGAAAAGAGTTTGAGGTTATTTATTTTGATTAAAAAAGTTTTATTTCTACAATTTAAAACCACAGCCTGAGTAGGCAATTCTCATGACCCTACGTGGAGCTTATGTTGGTTAAGTGACGTACTAGGCCCCACATTAATTTTTCAGCCACCGTGACTTTCACCGTGACATTGCAAAATATCCTAACATTCACCGTGACTTTCCGTCACCCACACCGATAAGTGTCACTGTCGATTGTCGCCACCATCATCATCGATATCCAGCAGATCTCGTCGATGCAACAATAGCCTCACGATCGCGATCATAGTTGAAGCTCCACTTGCAACAAGCAACGGTAGTGGGTTCCAAATGGGATACCAAATTAAAATGTTGTTATAATTATGTCGTTATTTAGTATAGAGTGAACAATGATTGTTCCGATAGAGAATTGATTCTAATTAATTAGTTATTGATTTTAAAACTTAAGACACACTAAAACTAGACACTAAATTGAAGGGTGTTTGATATTTAAATTAAATAAATGACATCATAAAAGAAATTAAAGAAAAACTTAAGAATAATATAAGATTGATTAAGGAAACATTCTCCAGCACTAAGCATGGAATTATAATTGAAATAAGAATTATATCCAACTTTCTATTGAAACTACAGTGGTAGATAATAACAAGCTCTGCTATCCCAAACTTTCCTTAGTTCGTCGTTAGGAAAATCAAGCTCTTCACCTAATTCCCTTCCTATTAAACAACCTAGAACAAACTCTCTAAATTTAATCTAACAGGAACATTAAGATAAGGAAGATGTTAGGAATGCCCTAAGTGTGAAATACAATTTAGTTGTATTCATTTATTTTGAACAGATGAATAATATATTTGAGTTTTTTTAATTATATCTTCGATATACTATCCTCATTTAGATTTACATGTTAAAGTAAATGTTAGTAAATATGGCTCATTGATTACTTGGAGTTTAAACTGTTAGAATATTGAATGCAATAGATTTTTATATGCGAAAAGACAACATTCTAAAGTAAGTAGTCTAAATCTATAGTCCATAGTCTATGGAGTTAGAGTGAGTACCTAACTCATATGAAGAATATTATGTTGTCTAATTGGAGAGATGATTTGTCTTGACAATTTAGAACGAGTCGACTCCCAAGTAGAGACATAGATATATTACCTAGTGGTGGTGATATATTGGACTGTACCAAAGTGTAATTAATCTATAAGTCCAATTGATTAGATTAATTCACTTTTGAAATTCATTATGCAATAACCTTAATCCTGAATAAGTAAATGACTTCATATTTATGACTTGTGTACTTTGATGTTCGAAAGGATAAAGCGTCTTGGAGTAGTAAGCTATTAGACCGGTTCGTTGGGTACATGACTTATATTCAATGTGAGCTTTGCTTATAGATATGGAATTATAACTCCCATAAAGAGTTAATATTATCCTCTTAATGACATTATATAGGATATGAAAATGGACGAGGCCTCGGGTCATTTACTGGTGAAATGACTAATTATTCACTTTGGATGAATAATCATATTCTTATTGGATGTATAATGGATCTTTAAGATAGCATGATTAAAAGATTGAACGGATTTTCACTTTAAGTTGATCATGGATATCATATGAGGGTGTTGCATGTATGACAAGGTCATTGGGCTGTGGCTACATACTGGCTTTCGTAATACGATATATAATTGGGAGTGCAATTTCAGGTTTATAGTGGTGTGACTCTGAAACTAATAATTGTGTAATTAATTTATTTGGTATAGAATAGTTAATTATATAGATTATTAGATCCCATATTATATACGTCCAATTGGTCCCTTTACTAGCTCAATATAATTCCTTAATGGATGGTAATCAATTGAGATATTTATTATGACTTTAATTCTTTGACTTAATAAAGAGAAAAACCCGGAATATCTACCATAAGGTGTATGCGTTTTTTCTCATAAGGGTAGAATGAGAATTTTGTTTTATTTAATTAAATTGGATAAATATTTAGTTTGGATAAATATTTATTTAAAGATAAGATTTGAAATTTGAATTAATTATATTTATCTTTTGTGATAAATATGAGATTAATTTAAAATAAGAAATATGGATAAATTAATTATTTAGATAATTAATTTAAATATCTAGATAATCTTATTTAAATAAAGATTTTAAATTAAATATAGTAATTATCCTATTTGGATTTGAAATTATAACAAAATCTTATCCTAGTCTACCTTATGTAGGCATTTTTTACGATGATAAGAGAATGAAAAGATTTTCTCCTTATTGATTTTATTTGGATAAATACTACAAAATTATTTAATTTAAATAAAGTTGCCCTGATTTTATTTTGAATTTAAATTGGAGTTATTGAACATTATCCATGGAGATAAAATCATAATATAATTGGAGATAAAAAAATTTGAATCAAATTTTGAATCTCCTAGTCCTATTCGAATTCAAATTCCACTGAGTCCATTCACTATAAATAAAACCCTAGGAGCTCATATGTTATTTAGACGATAGACTCTAAGGTGAGCGAGCTTATTATTATTCTCCCAGTATAGTGATAATAAGCTGTAAGAGTTTTGAGTAGTTGGAAGGAGAAAGTCATGTACGAATACTGATTGAGAGACTGAGTACCCACACATTCTACAGTCCAAGAATTGGAGAATAGTAAAGAAGGCTAGTTTCTCTTTGATCACATCCTCCGACATTCCTATTGTCTTCTTTCAAGGTACATATATTGTAGAATAATTTATTGTATATGACAATATAAGTTAGTACAATCTTAAGAAAAAATTTTAAAAAATTCCGCTGCGTAAATTACTCATTTTTCCTACAAGTGGTATCAGAGCCAACTCATCATTATGCCATATATATAAATTAGACAATATAATTTTCTCCTTAAACTATATATGGATTTAATATTTTTTAGAGAGTGACATTTTAAGATTTTTATTATGTTGTTTTCATAGATTGTATATGATGTATGTGGTTATTTTAATTTTATTATAAGCATGCTCAATTTTGCCGGTCATGGTTCCTTAGAATATAGAAAAAATATATTTAGAATTTTTCATGTAATCATGGGAGCAGTTTATCATCACTATAATTTTCCCATGGATTTTTTTTCTTTGAATATTTAGAAAATTTATACATCAGAAACGGTATTTTTTTTATGTAATTTATTCATGGAGGAGATGAAGATTGAAGACTTTAATTTATTTTTCCCAAAAAATTTGTTTTTTATTTAATTTTTGATATTGGACAAATTAATGTGTGGAAGTCCTAATTCAATTTGGGTTTCATAATTAAAACACTAATTAAATTTAAATTTAAATTATGTATGAAATTATGTAATTTTAATTAAATTTAAAATTACATATAATTATACATGAAATTTAAAATTGCTTAAAACTTGAATTTTCTGGGATTTAAATTTTAAGGAAGTTGTGGGATGAGAAATAAATGATGGAGATGCATGTAGATGGATATGCAAACAAGGAGTGAAATTCAAGACTCAAAGAATGCTTTGGATGTAATTTTATAATCTTTATTTTTCTTTTTTCTAGGATGGGACCATGGCTAGGTTATTTATTTTTCCGTCATTTATTTATTTTATGTTTTGTCATGGATGGATGAATATGTTTGATGGATGTTTATTGTACATGTTTGATAACAAGTCATATAGGATAGATGAATGCCGCTCATGCTATATTAATCATACATGTCATCAAAAACTTGCATCGTTTTAAAATATTAAGTGAGAGAGAGTTTCAAATAAAATCCATGACCTTCATTATTGATCCGTATGTGAAAGTATGGTAATGCCTCACGTCAGTTTGATAACCTAACCATACCCCTCGGTAGGTGTTTACCGCTGCCGGTAAACTAGGTTGGATCTCTTATGTTGGAAAGCGTGTTTGAGCATGTTCTATTTGGGACCATCACTTGATGGCTGAAATAGCACATGGATCAAAATTTGTAAACAATGGTTACACACTAAAGACTAATTTGATTATTAACATTCCCTAGAGGCTCTGTTAATTAAATTGGTGGCCAAATAAATAGTTATTAATATATATCTTAACCTTGGAGGATTTAAGGCAACATATATTAATTGAACATGGTCCATGTTTTCGGCTATTTGTTTCATGATCACCCCTCGGTGGCTTGGCGCAATAGATGCTAAAAATTACCGTTGTAATGCTACATTTGTTTTCTAAGTTTTTCATGTATGAACATATTTATGTTTTATTTGCTAAATCTTTTCTTTATATTTGCTTGTGCATTTATGTAATGATCATATATATTTATTTTCAGTTCAAAATGTCACCGACACCTCTTATTTCAATTCTTACTGAAAATAAATAAATGGCGATAATTATAAAGACTGGAAAAGAAACTTGCTAATAGTTCTCAATTGTGAGAGACATAAGTTCGTACTAGACGTACCTTGCCCACCCGGGTCACTTCCTGATGCACCTCATGAAGAGGTCCTTGTCATGTTTACTCATTAAAGAGAATCCAACGACATAGCTCGAAGCTACATTTTGGCTAGCATGACAAGTGCTTTACAAAAGTAACATGAAACCTATCAAGTTGCTAGGGAGATCATGGATAACTTGGAGGACATGTTCGGAGGCTAGGAAAAACTGGCTCAATAGTCCGCTATTACAAGTATTATGAACTCTAAGCAAAAGGTGGGTACTCCGATATAGAATCTTATGCGCTTATGCTGATGGGTTTCTTTGCTGAAGCTGTTGAATATGGTATGGAGTTGGACAACAACACCCAAATTGAAATGGTGTTTAAAACTCTTTCAAAGGATTTCGTATGCTTTAAGGCTGTATATAACCTTGATAACGAAGAGTTAGGACTCACTAAGCTCATAAAGCAATTACAAGCTTATGAGCTTATGATCAATGATGGGGTACCGGTACAATCCATGGGAGAGGCCAACTTAGCTGTTACTACATCTTCTGATCCTTCAGGGAACAAGAAGAAGAAGCAAAAGTAAAAAAAGCAAAGGGCTTCTAGCTCTTCCATTCCTCCTGTTTCTGACAGGAAGAAGAAGAAGAACAAAAAGCCTAAAGACCCTAAGAAGTCCAAATGCTTCCATTGTGGCAAGGTTGGTCACTTTAAGACTTGCAAGAAATTCCTAACTGCCAAGGGCAAGGAAGGTAAGGATCTTCTTTACTTAAAAGCTTGTTTGGTGGAAGAGTCAAAAGACACTTGGGTCATTGATTCAAGAGCCACTAATCATTTCTCTACAGGGGATCAAGTAATGAGAAGTCTACATGAGAGGAGCCTCTCATTGCAAACCAGGGATGGTAGCTTGATGTTAGCAGACGCAGTGGGAGCGTGCATCTTTACTTTAATTAATTTAGGTTTATTTTATTGAAAGATTGTTTTTATGTTCCTAATTTTAAGAGGAACCTTATTTCGATTGCTTATTTAATTAAAGATTCTTATTCAGTTTTGTTTAATAAAACAGTAGTTATTCACAGAATAAGTATTTTATCCGTTCTGGTTGGATGGATAATAATCTTTATTTTATCAAACCTAAGATGCACTCATTGTTTGACACTGAATTAATTGATAACTTTAAAAGGTTAAAAAATTCTCACTCTAACAAAGCATATCTTTGGTATTTAAGACTTGATCATATTAATCAAGAAATGATTCAAAGATTGGTGAAATATAGTCCTTTGGATACTCTAAAGGAGGTACGTCTTCCACAAATCTGGCCTTGAGGGAAAAATGACCAAGAGGTCTTTTGGAGCTAAGGGTACTAGGGCCAATGATTTCCTAGAGATAATGACACCGACGTATGTGGCCCCATGAACGTCGAGGCGCGTGGAGGGTTTGAGTACTATGTCACCTTTATAGATGACTACTCAAGATATAGATATGCATACCTAATACACTACAAGAGCAAAACCTTTGATAAATTCAAAGAGTATCATGCGAAAGTGGAGAAGCAATTGGGTAAATCTGTAAAGATACTTCAATCCGATCGAGGTGGTGAATATCTCTCCAATGAATTTCTAGGACATCTTGTAGAGAATGAGATTTTATCCCAATTGACTGCACCGAGAACTCCACTGAAAGGAGAAATAGAATCTTATGTATGGTACTATCCATGTTAAGTTATTAATGCTACCATTATTTTTTTGGGGATATGCACTACAAACGGCTTGCTATATTCTAAACCAAGTTCTAACTAAATCAATTCCTAAGACTCCATACGAGTTGTGGCGTGGCAAGAAGCCCTCTCTTGGTCATATAAGAATATGGGGTTGCTCAACATATGTATTGGATGGGGATGCGAAGAAGTTGGAACCACGTTCGGAATTATGCATATTTATAGGTAAAGGTATACGTTACATGAATAACTTTAAGCCTTGAAATAAAGTGGTGCGAGATGAATTATCGGGTAATAAAATTGCTACATAAGTTTTGGTGTTGGACCATAGTCCAAGTTCTAGTGAAAAACCAGCAAACGATCAACAATCTAGGGAGCTTCGATGTAGTGGGAGTTTTTAGGAAACCAAGTTTCTTCATATATGATGCTGAAATTTACAAAGCTGAAGCTCATGAACATGATGATGACCATATTACCTATAATGAAGCTGTAAATGATGTTGTTGCTAAGCTCTGGAAACAGGCCATGAACAATGAGATGGATTCAATGAAATCCAACTCCGTATGGGAACTTGAAGACCTACCTGAAGGGATAAAGCTCATTGGGTGTAAGTAGGTTTACAAGGGAAAGAAGAATGCCGAAGGAAAAGTTGAAACTTTCAAGGCTAGACTTGTAGCAAAGGGATACATGCAAAAGGCCGGCGTCGACTACGACGGAACCTTTTCACCTGTTGCGATGCGAAAGTCTATTCGCATTCTTCTCTTCATTGTTATGGCTCTCGATTATGAGATCTAACAAATGGACATTAAGACAACATTCTTGAATGGCCATCTTGATGAGAGAATCTATATAGTACAACCTGACTAGTTTGTGGTGAAAGGCCAAGAGAAGAAAGTTTGTAAGTTACTTAGATCTATTTATGGATTAAACAAGCATCCCGCTTATGGAACCAAAGATTTGATCAAGCAATCAAGACCTTCGGTTTTGAGTAGAATGTTGATGAATCTTGTGTTTATAAACGTATAAAGGATGGCAAGGTAGTCTTTCCAGTTCTCTATGTTGATGATATATTAGTTATTGGGAATAATATACGGAACTTATCATCAATCAAACTTTGGCTGTCTCAACAATTTAACATGAAGGACTTGAAAGAAGCTAATTATGTTCTAGGAATTCGTCTCTTTAGAGATTGAAGGAACAAAATGAAAGCTTTGTCCAAAGCTTCATATATAGGTAAAATAATTGAAAAGTTTGAAATGCAAAAGGCAAAGCAAGGTACTCCACCTTCTGGTGCTAGTTTGACTCTTTCATTGGATGACTGTCCCAAGATATTGGAAGAAAGATAGCATATGAGTAAGGTCCCTTACGCATCAACTATGGGTAGTCTCATATACACTATGCTTTGCACTTATCCGGATATTTGTTATGCAGTGGGTATAGTGAGTCGATATCAGTCGAACCCCAGTATCAATCGTTGGCAAGCCGTGAAGCATATACTTTAGTATCTTAAGAGAACGAGGAACTATTTGCTGGTATATTCTGGAAGAGACCTAACTCCCGTAGGATATACGGATTTAGACTTCCAAACTTGTATTGTAGGGATTCGAGGAAATCGACTTCAGGATTTGTGTTCTTACTTAGAGGAGGTGTCATTGTGTGGATAAGTGTGAAACAAGTTTGCATTGCTGACTCTACGATGGAAGCGGAATATGTGGTTGCGGCTGAGGCTTCTAAAGAAGCGGTTTGGCTCCGTAAGTTCTTTGAAGACCTTGAAGTTATTTCGGGTGTTGACAAGGCTATCACATTTTATTGTGATAACAACACGGCTGTTACCAACACAAAGGAATCGAGGCACCACAAAAGAACCAAATACATAGATTGAAAATATCACATTATTAGATAGTACGTGGAGGATGGACTAGTGGATGTATGTAAGATCACATTTAAGGACAATATTGATGATCCCTTTATTAATAATTTGGTAGCTAGAAGCTTTGAAAGGCATGTAGAGGTGATGGGGATGCGAGACATGACACATTTACTAGCTTAGGGTAATTGGGAGATTGTTGGGAATGCTCTAAGAGTGAAATACATTTTAGTTGTATTTCATTTATTTTGAAGTGATTAATAATATATTTGAGTTTTTTTTTATTACATTTTTGCTATACTGTCCTCATTTAAATTTACAAGTTAAATTAAATATAAGCAAATATGGCTCATTGACTACTTGGAGTTTAAACTATTAGAATGTTGCAAGCAATATATTTTTGTATGTTAGAAGACAACATTTTAAAGTAAGTAGTCTAAATCTATAATTCATAGTCTATGGGGTTAGATTGAGCAACTAACTCATATGAACACAATTATATTGTCCAAAGCCAATTGGGAAGTTGGTTTGTCTTGACCATCTGGAGCGAGCCAACTCCTAAGTAGAGACATAGATATATTGGACTGGACCAGAGTATAATTGATCTATAAGTCCACCTGATTAGATTAATTCACCTTTGATGTTCATTATGCAATAACCTTAATCCTGAGTAAGTAAATGACTTCTTGTTTATGACTTGTATACTATGATGCTCTAAAGGCTAAAGTGTTTCGGAGTAGTAAGCTATTAGACCGATTCGTTGGGTACATGACCTATATTCGATGTGAGTTTTACTTATAGATATGGAATTATAGCTCCCATAAAAAGTAAAGGTTATCCTCTTAAACAACATTATACATGATGTGAAAATGGATGAGGTCTCGGGTTGTTTGTTGGGTAAATGACTAATTATTTAATTTGGGTGAATAATCATATTCTTAATGGATGTATAATGGATTTTAAGATAGCGTGATCAAAAGGTTGAATGTACTTTGACTTTAAGTTTATCATGGATATCATATAAGAGTGTTGCATATATGACAAAGTCATTGGATTGCAGTTATACACTGGCTTACGTAATACGATATATAATTAGGAGTGCAGTTTCAGGTTTATAGTGGTGTGACTCTAAAACTAATAATTGTATAATTAATTTATTTGGTTTAGAATAATTAATTACATAGATAATTAGTATCCATATTATATATATATATCCGATTGATTTCTTTGCTAGCTCAATATAATTCCTTAACAGATGTTAATTAATTGGGATATTCATTATGGCTTTAATTATTGGACTTAGTGAAGAGAAAAATCCGGAACACCTCCCACAAGGTGTAGGTGTTTTTTCTGCTAATGGTACAATAGGAATTTTGTTTCATTTAATTAATTGGATAAATATTTAGTTTAGATAAATATTTATTTGAATATAAGATTTGAAATTTGAAATAATTATATTTATCTTTTATGATAAATATGAGTTAATTTAAAATAAGAGATATAGATAAATTAGTTATTTGGATAATTAATTTAAATAACTAGATAATCTTATTTAAATAAATATTTTTAATTAAATATGATAATTATCCTATTTGGATTTGAAATTGAAACAAAATATTATCCTAGTCTACCTTGTGTAGGCGTTTTTTATAAGGATATGGGAAGGAAAAATTATCTCCTTATTGATTTTATTTGGATAATTAGTACATAATTATTTAATTCAAATCAAGTTGTCATGATTTTATTTGAATTTAAATTGGAGTTATGGAATATTATCCATGCAGATAAAATCATAATATAATTGGAGATAAAAAATTTGAATCAAATTTTAATCTCCTAGTCCTATTTTAATTCAAATTTTACCTAGTCCATTCATTATAAATAAGACCCTAGTAACTCCTATTTTATTTAGATGACAAATTCTAAGGTGAGCGATCTAATTAATTTTCTCCCAGTATAATAATAATAAGCTGCAAGAGTTTTAGGTGGTTGAAAAGAGAAAGCCGTGCACGAATACCGATTGAGAAACTGAGTGCCAACATACTCTACAGTCCAAGAATTGGAGAATAGTAAAGAAGGCTAGTTGGTTGAAGCTCTCTTTGATCATATCTTCTGACATTCCTATTGTCTTCTCTCAAGGTACGTAAATTATTGAATAATTTATTGTATATGACAACATGAGTTAGTACAATCTTAAGAAAAAATTTTTAAAAATTTCGCTCCGTAAATTATTCATTTTTCCTACAAGTGGTATCAGAGTCAACTCATCATTATGTCATATATATAAATTATACAATCTAATTTTCTCCTTAAACTATATATGGATTTAATATTTTTTAGAGAGTAGCATTCTAAGATTTTTATTATGTTGTTATCATGGATTGTGTATGATGTATTTTATTTTTTATTAGATTTACTTAAGTTATTGAAATTTTCTAACTATTTGAGTTTTTAGTTTTTTAATTTTATTTATTATTTGTAGTTTTTTTATTGTAATATATTAATCTATTTTGTTATAATGAAAAAAATTCTTACGTTTAATATTTTATTTTAATATTTGGTATTATTATCTTTTGATTGTTTGACTTTTTTTTTGTATAAACAAAATGCTCAATCATTTTTTTTTTACATTTATATCTATAATTTTTATTTTTCTGTTGTTTTTCTGTTTTATATTAAACAAAAAAAAATGAAGAATGAAAAAAAAATTCTCACAAAGATACTAACTATTCAAGACAATCCATACGTCAAAAAAATCAAAATTATATAAATAATGTTGATGCTCGAAAAGGCTCCGGCAACAACACCCAAGTGTGATCGGGTAGTCCGATGGGAACTCGCCAGTCGCTTTGCCGTCGGTCTCCTGCAAAAGGGAAGCACCTCGGAATGATGGGGACACCGGTGTGGTGTCTGCCGTGGACACTCCGATGCTTAAGTCAGTAAGGAAACTGATGAGCAAGAGGAGAGGCAGAGCTTTGGCAAGGTAAAAGTGTGCGTACTTGAATCGGGGATTTATTCGCTTATTTATAGGCGCCTCCCGCGGGTCCGGATGCTTGGGGCAACCCGGCCGGGTCGGCTACCTAGGGTACCCGGTGGGTAAGTAGGTCTGCATGAGCTATTGATCCACTGAACCGATGACACGTGTCCCTAGGGGGATGTGACTGGTGTCAGATGTCATCATTAAAGGGGCTACAGTGGACGGTTATGATTTGATGTCTGACAGAAGTAGGTGTGCGGCGCCAGCAGCTAATAGGGCGGGGATGTGACTGGTGTCACATCCCCCATTACTGACGTCGCCATGGTGGAGGTCTGGGCCGAGATACATATCAAGGTCGATCAGGGTGCTCGGCAAGACAGTGATCCGAGCATCCGACTATCCGACGTACCCGCTCCCGGGTACGCTTGGCAAGAGACTTCGCGGAATGCTACGGTCAGAGTAGGCCCCTCATGTCTTCGGCTGAGGATACCGTCCGACTATCCGAGTTCGCCGAAGCAGCAGTCGGCGTGTAGTCGGCAAGTGTCAGAAGTGGTCGGATTTGGTCGGTCATCAACAGAAGCCCCCTAGCATCTCTGGTCGGGCCTAGGCCAGGGGTGCTTCACGCTTGGGCATAGTCGGTCAAGTACGTCAGTAGTCGGATGGTCGGACGATCTGGGACTCTCGGACAGGTGCAGTGATTCTCGGGAGCCATGTGTCGTTCCACGTGTCACGCCACGTGGCAAGATGGCCACGTGTCCGGTCAGCCACGTGGTGGGTCGGCCACGTGGCGACCCGCCACGCATCGACTAACGATTGGTAGGGAGACGAACAGGCGACTGCCTTTGAAATTTGAACCTTCGTTTAGGCGGGAAGTCCAATCGTCGCCTGGGAATCCGCACCAACCGTCATCAGTCGCCTATAAATAGAGGGGGGGTTGCCACATTTGCCATCACTCGCGAAGGAAATTATCTGCCGAGAGCTGCCGAAGTCTGCCGAAAACTGCAAGCCGTTGCATTCCGAAGACGAGTAGACCATCATCATCCGAGAACATCCGCAAAGGTAATAATCTTCCTTCTACTTTCATCATGAGCAGCGTGTCCGATTCCGAGAACGAGGCCCTTTCGGGGTCAGTTGATATTGTCGGGAGCCCGAGCACCATGAGTCCGAGTACGTCTGTGTCGACGAGCGAGTCCGCTATGCCGACCAGCCGAGGCCAGGGGGCGGCCCGGTTGGAAGAGATTCTGCAAGTCGGGCCGAGCACCCGACCGGATCGCCAATTTGTACAAGAGCTGGGCGGGGCTGCAGCCGAGCAGGCCGTCCGAGCGCGTTCCTTTGCCGAGGGGGCGATCCCCGAGAGGTCGGCCGGTGAGGCGAGCACGTCAGGGCGAGATGACGAGGAGAGCTCGAACAGCACGGTCCCCGCCGGGGAGCAACTGGAGGACCGTAACAGGCCGGCCAGCCACGCCATGCGGATCAATGACCAGCGGGTGCACCGCCGATCCGACCAATTAATGCTGGAGCTCGCAGGAGGTTTTCCAGTGTACTTGACGGATTTCTTCACATCTGTCGTGACGCCGAGGTACCTCGCCGCCCTTAGGCGGGAGTTCCAGATTCCGGCCGACGTGGACTTGAGGACCCCTGGTCAGAACGATCTGCCGTCTCGACCACCACCTGACTACGTGACTCTTTATGCCGAGTACTTCCGAGCCGGCTTGCGCCTGCCCTTCCATCAGTTCTTGAGGCGAGCTCTTACGTCTTTGAACGTGGCTCCGATCCAGCTAAACGCGAACGCCTTCCGGATCCTGATCAGTTGCTTCATTCTCTGGTCCAAGAACTACGCGGCTGGTCTGCCATTCCGGGCATTTCAGAACTAATACCAGATGAAGACCGCACCTGCGTCAACGGGTTCCTATTACTTCCAGGCGTTCAAGGGAACGTTCGTGACGAAGTGTCCCGACTCCGACAAGCAGTTCAGACACCTGTGGTTTTACGCAGGTGGCCGGTGGCTGCATGGGCACTTGGCCCGAAACGAGCTCCCCCCCGCCGAGCGGGTGCCAGTGGTCTTCCGGAGGGGGTTTGCGTGGACCAGGGCGCCGTTTGTGCCGGAGAGGACCTTGGATATGTTGGAAGGCCTCCAAAATCTGCCCGAGCACGAGCGAGACCAGCGCTCACTCCTAAGCCAGGCGAGCCTAACCGAATATGGTTGGCTTGGCTCCTCATCATCAGCCCCCCGACCAGACAGTCGGTTGCCGGACCAAGTTACTGTTGCCAGGGTGCCGGAGTCGGTTTACCACTACCGGTCCCGGGTAATTATGGTCGAAGACGAGGCTTCTCCCGACCAGTCTCCTGTTCCCTCTCCCAGGCTTTGGGGTCCACGAATCGCCGACGAGGATCTAGATCTGGTGATCAAGAACCTAAGTCCTGCTCGGGACCAGCCTCCTGCTCGGGGGTTGAGAATAGAAGGTCGGCAGCAGAGCAATGCCGAGTACTCGCAGCAGCTATTGGTGCGTTCCAACCGAGAACTAATTCCCTTTTCCTTTTGTTTGCAGAACCGATGGCTGACCGTCGTGGGACGAAGAGGCCAAACGAGGACGAGAGGAGGGAGAGGCTGACGAATATGGCCATGCTCGGCAAGGGGAAGGGCAAGGCCGGGGCTTCAGCCCCATCTAGCCGGGCAGTGGCGCCCCCGGCTGCCCCGGCCACTAGGATTGTGCCCCCGCCGGCCCCGGCTCCAGTTCCAGTCGCGCCCCCAGCTCCACAGGCCAGTCGCCCTGCTGTTCGCCAGGATACTCGGTCGAACCGGCCAAGGGAGGAAAGGCCAGTCCCGGTGCTGACTTCTCGAAGCAGCCGGGAGGAATTGAGGCCGGGCTCCACGTTCACTCCTCCAGGCCAAGTTGCGGAGTCATCGGCTCACCGAGCACTGATGACGAAGTTCGGGGACCGACTCAGCGTTAGGGTTGCCGAGTCCTCCAAGCGCTCTGACCCGGTCAAGGCCATTGACGACTGCGCCGACAAGCTTGTCGAGGCAATGTGCCTTGCTTTCTCGGGGGCTGCAGCCGCCAAGGGATATGCCAACCGGGCTGCTGACGAGGTGAAGGCGACCGAGGCCGACTCCCGACGCGCCAGACGGGCCGAGAAGGAGGCCAAACTGGCCAAGGACGCCGCGGACGAGGCAAGGAAAGAAGCCGAGGACAAGGCCAAGGCCGCCGAGGACAAGGTTAAGAAGGCCGAGGACGGGCGCCGACAGGCGGAGGAGTGGGCTCATAAGGCGGAGCGGGATCTCGAGGAGATGGAGACTTCGAAGCTCGAACTGGGCCGAGCTTTCCAAAGGGTTGAAGAAGATCTCGATGCTGCACGGGCCGAGCACGAGAGATATCTTCGGGTCGCCCTACCCGCCGCGCTCGAAGAGGCTAAGGCTCAAGCCGTGGCCGACTTCCTCGAATCCGAGGACTACAACGACCGCATCGTCCACATGTACCAGGAAGGGATGCGGGACATGAAGGCCGGTTTCACCGCGGCCAACCCATCACTGGTCGGGGTGGATTGGTCCTTCGTGCCGGCTGAGTTCGAGGAGATGGGTGGCGAGGAAGTAGTCGAGGAAGGCGAGGTTACCGGTGCTGCTAGGGTGCCCGGGGATATCATTGTACTGGAAGAACCCGAGCATCCGGCGAAGCCGGAGCAGCCAGCACCCGCCCCCGCCGAGCCCGAGCAACCAGCCCAGTTGCCGCCTACTGAATAACTTTGATTTTGATTTGATTTTTTGATTTTTTGATTTTTTGATTTTTTTTTTTTTGGGTTCGGGGGTGCCCAACTTGTACCCCCCTCCAACTGTACATTAATGAACATCTTTTTTTCTTCTCTCTCTTTTTTTTTTTTTTTTTTGTGCGACTTGGTATGGCCGACCCTAGCCCCCTTAGTTGGTTTGGGCGTTTTGCCCAACTCCAATCTTGGTCGGGGGACTTTTCTCCTAGCACAAGGTAGGCGTTGGGTCCTGGTCGGGTAGCCCCCCTAGGGTAGCCGGTCATGGGACCTGACCTGTGGTCCGGGAACCACTGGAGTTTGTCTGCAAAGACAGATGTTGGGTCCTGTTCGGGTAGCCCCCTTGGGGTAGCCAGTCATGGGACCTGACCTGTGGTCCGGGAACCACAGGAGTTCGTCTGCAAAGGCAGATGTTGGGTCCTGGTCGGGTAACCCCCTTGGGGTAGCCGGTCATGGGACCTGACCTGTGGTCCGGGAACCACAGGAGTTTCTGGGAAGGTACTCGTGTTGTCTGATGAAATCAAATATTTTATTGAATGAATAAATCTTTACAAAAGAATGGGTAGCCACAATTACTGGTAAAAACGCTTCAGGTGGTCGGCATTCCACGGGTTCCCAAGGTTCCTGCCGTCCTTGTCTTGTAGTCGGTATGTTCCCGGGCGCACAATGCCAGTTATTGTGTATGGTTCGTCCCACTTAGGGCCGAACGAGCCGAGCCCAGGCTCTTGAACGATTACCTTCTTCATCACTAAGTCTCCTACTCGGAAGACTCTTGGCCGAAACCTCTTGTCATAATACTTGGCAACGACCTAGTTGCGGGCGGCTGTCCGAATCAGGGCCTGTTCTCGCCTCTCTTCAACCAGGTCGAGCTCGGGCAAAGTCCGACCAGCGTTGTCTTCTTCATCGTAGTTCTCGACTCGTGGGCTAGGCAGCCCGAGTTCCACAGGTATAACGGCCTCAACGCCGAAGGCCATAGCAAAAGGAGTCTCCCCGGTCGCTGTTCGCTTGGTTGTCCGGTAAGCCCATAGTACTCGGGGAAGCTCGTCAATCCAAGCCCCTTTGTGCCTCTCAAGGTTCTTTTTCAAGTTTTCCTTGATTGTTTTATTGGCGGCCTCTACCTGTCCGTTGCTCTGAGGGTGCCCGGGGGAGGAGAACACTTTCTTTATCCCGAACTGCTCACATAATGCGAGGAACTTGTCCCCGAACTGTTTCCCATTGTCCGTGACTACAGTGTGGGGAAGGCCAAACCGACAAATGATGCTCTTCCAGAGAAAGCTCGTGCATTTCGCTTCGGTCTGCTGGGCCAAGGGCTCCACTTCGACCCATTTTGTGAGATAGTCTATGGCGACTAAGCAATACCGAAGCTGTGACCGGGCCATCGGGAGTGGTCCGATTATGTCGATGGCCCATTTCGCAAATGGCCACGCAGATACTACCGAGGTGAGCCTCTCAGGATGAGACTTGATGGCCTTGGCGAACTGTTGGCACTTTATGCATTTTCGGGCGAAATCAATGGCATCCTTGCTCATGGTCGGCCAATAATACCCCTGACGGAGACATTTAAACGCCAATGCTTTCCCCCCCGAGTGATTTCCGTATACCCCACTGTGGATTTCTTTCATGACGTACTCGGCCTCGACCGGTCCAATGCAGCGCTGGTAGGGAGCGGAGAGTCCTCGGCGGTACAGTTTGCCATTGACCATGGTATACCTGGCCGAGGTGTTCTTGATCCTCCGGGCTTCTTCTCGGTTTGACGGCAACTGAGAGTCGGTGAGATATTGGACAATCGGGTCCATCCAAGTCGACGCGTTCTCGGCAAAGAAGACTACTTCTTCTCGGTCGATGCTCGGATGGTCCAGCTTTTCAATTGGGAAGGAGACGAGACCCTCCAGATCATTTCCCGATGCCAACCGGGCGAGGGCATCTGCCTCGGCGTTCTCGGACCGGGGTATCCGAGTAACGACTCGCCTACTGAACTGGCCGAGAAGAGCCTTTACCCTGTCCAGGTACTTCGCCATTCGCGTTTCCCTAGCCTGGAACTCGCCGGAAACCTGGTTGACGATCAGCATGGAGTCACTAAATACCTCAATGTCCTGTACTCCGAGCTCTCGGGCCAATTCAAGTCCGGCAATCATAGCTTCGTACTCTGCCTCGTTATTCGAAGCTTTAAAATTGAAGCGCAGAGCTTGGCTGGTCTTGAACTGGTCCGGGCTTACAAGGACAAGTCCTGCTCCGGAGCCTCCCGAGCTGGAGGACCCATCGACAAACAATTTCCACCTATCTGCGCTCGGTAGGCTTTCAGCCGGGAGGCCCATTGAGGGGTCAGCGGTCCTCTCTGGCTGCTCGGGGTCTGGTCCGGGTGCCCCTGTGAATTCGGCGATGAAGTCGGCCAGGGCCTGAGCCTTGATCGCGGGACGGGGGATCTACTTGATGTCAAATTCCCCGAGTTCTATTGCCCACTTTGCGATCCGCCCTGATAGCTCAGGATTTTGAAGCACTTGACGGAGTGGGTAACTAGTCAGGACTCGGATTGGGTGGCCCTGAAAGTAAGGCCTCAACTTGCGGGCTGACGAGACCAGCGCAAGGGCCAATTTCTCCAATTGAGTGTACCTCGCCTCTGCTCCCTGGAACGCTTTGCTGCTGTAGTAGACCGGGTGCTGAACCCTGTCCTCTTCTCGGATCAAGACGGAACTCACGGCCTTCTCCGAGACGGCGAGGTAGACGTAGAGCGTTTCCCCAGGTAGCGGTTTCAACAACTGCGATGGACAGGCGAGGTACCCCTTAAGGCCTTCGAAGGCCTCTTCACACTTGCTGTCCCAGTTTACTCCCCCCCTGGTCTTGAGAGCCTGGAAGAATGGGAAGCATTTGTCGGTGGATCTTGATACGAACCGGGATAGGGCCGCGATCATCCCGGTTAGCCTTTGTACCTCCTTGATCGTTCTCGGGGGTTGCAAGTCTACAACGGCCTGGGCCTTCGTGGGGTTAATCTCTATTCCTCGGTGGTTTACCATTAACCCCAGGAATTTTCCAGATTCAACCCCGAATGCACACTTGGCCGGATTGAGTTTCATCCTGTACTGGCGCAGGATGTTGAAGCAGTCTTGGAGGTCTCGGATGTGGTCGGCCCGGTGTCGGCTCTTCACCAGTATGTCGTCCACGTACACCTCCATCGATCTGCCGATGAGTGGGGCGAACATTTTGTTCATCAGCCGCTGATAGGTTGCTCCAGCATTCTTGAGACCGAACGGCATGACCTTGTAGCAATACAGCCCTTGGTCTGTTGTAAACGCGGTCTTAGCCTGGTCGGCACGGCTCAGGGGTATATGGTTGTACCCGGAGTAGGCGTCCATGAAGCTGAGCAGCTCGTGACCGGCCGTCGCGTCGACGAGCTGGTCGATCCGCGGGAGAGGGAAGCAGTCCTTCGGGCACGCCTTGTTTAGATCGGTATAGTCAATGCAGACGCGCCACTTCCCGGAGGACTTCTTGACCAGGACGACATTGGCCAGCCATTCCGGGTAGGTTACTTCTCAGATGAAGTCGGCGGCGAGTAGTTTCTTCACCTCCGCGTTGATGGCCTCGTACCTCTCCGGGTTGAAGGCCCTTCTCCTCTGGATTACTGGCCGGTGCCTCGGGTTGACATTCAGCTGGTGGCACATCACCGCTGGGTCGATCCCCGGCATGTCCTCATGAGACCAAGCGAAAATGTCTTTATGTTCCCGGAGGGTCTTCTCCAGCTCTGCTCGGGTGTCTGGGGCTAGTCGGGAGCCGAGAAGCACCGTCCGCTCCGGGTGCTCCAGGTCCAACTGGTAAGGGACCAGATATTCGACAGGAAGCGCTCGGACCTCCTCCTCTGGCATCCGGGGGTCTAGGTCGCTCAGTGGTTTGACTTTCTCGCTGGGGACCTCAGCTTCGTCCACCATGAGGATGGTGGACACGGTGGCATGGGCGGGGGCCTTCCGGCACACTTTGTTTACCGCCTCCATGTAGCACTTGCGGGCCCCTTCCTGGTTTCCCCGGAAGACTCCGATTCCTCCGCTGGTGGGGAACTTCATGGACAGATGGTAGGTGGAGACTACCGCCTTTAGCGCGTTGAGGGTTGGCCTCCCCAGGATGACGTTGTAGACGGACGGTCGGTCTACAACGATGAACTCCACCATCCTGGTCGCCTTCTCCGGGCCGTCTCCGATCGTAACTGGGAGACAGACGGTGCCGGCTGCGTGGACACAGTCCCCGGCAAATCCGTACAATGGTGTCCGGGTTGGCGTCAACACGGCTCCCTCAATCCGCAACCTTGAAAACGCGTCCAAGAACATTACGTCCGCGGAGCTCCCGTTGTCGATGAGGACGCGCCGGACGACATTGTTTGCCACCCTGATCTCGCCGACCAGGGCGTCGTTGTGCGGGTGGAGTAACCGATCTATCTCGTCGTCCGTGAAGGTGATCGGGGTGCTGTCCTGGCGACATATCTTCGAGATATGCTCTGCCATGTTGATGTGTTCTCCGCGGGCGACTAGCCTGGCCTCGCGGGCGTAACTCCTCCGGCTACTGGCGGTGTCCCCAGTAGCCGTCCCACCAAAGATCGTGTGGACAATGTGCTCGGGCCCCTGTTCGTCTGGCTTGTCGTCCGGACCTTTGTTCTGACGACGACTCGGGCCTGCCGGGGTTATGATCCTCTCGACAAACTCCCGCAGGTGACCATCCCTGATCAGCATTTCGATCTGATCTCGAAGCTGGATGCAGTTCTTCGTATCGTGGCCGACGTCCTTGTGGAAATGACAGTATTTGTTTTGGTTCCTCTGAGCGCGGTCTGACCGGATGGGAAGTGGGTCCCGGAGCAGCCCCTTACCAGATACCTGGTTCAAGACATGGTCAATCGTCGTGACCAGGGGGGTATACTGGCGGAACCTCCCTGTTCGTATTCTCGGGTCGGGGTTGGCCTCGGCGCTGGTGTCCACGGCTGGGGCCTTCCCTTTGTCCGACCGGACCTGGTCGGCAGTCTTCGGATGCCCTCGTTCGGGTCTCCTGTCAGATGGCTGGGACTGACCCTGGACCTGTAGCCCTCGGCTTCTGACGTACTCATCTGCCTCTGCATGCCTCCACGCGATCCCCCTCAGGTGCGTAAAGGTGGGCGGTCGGTCGAAGGCGAGGGTCCAGACAAGGCGAGGGTCCTGAATGCCTTCTCTGAATGCTTGAATCAAGGTCTGATCAGTGCAGCCTTCCACCTGCACGACAGCCTTATCGAAACGCTCCAGGTACCTCTTCAGCGTCTCGTTGTCACCCTGTTTGATGCCGAACAGGTGGGAAGCCCCCAGCTTCCTCGTTCTGGAGCCCAGGAAGGCGGTCGAGAACAAGTCTCTCAACTGCCGGAAACTACTGATGGTGCCCGGCTCGAGCCTTCTGTACCACTGCCGAGCAGCTCCGGTCAGGGTCAGACAGAACGACTTGCAAAGAGCGGCCTCGTTAGCGCTCTGAATCAGCATGTGCGCCCGGTAGTTCTCGAGGTGCTCATCCGCATCCGCAGACCCGTCGTAAGAAGGTATGGTCGGCATCTTGAACCTGGGGGGATAGGGGGACGCCATGATATCTGGGGTGAACGGTGGGTCGGCCGACCCAGCGGGCTCCATCCCGTACTGCTGCCCTACCAGCCGATCAAGCTGGCGCTGTAAGTGGTCTAGCCGGCTTTGATCGCTCCTTTCCCTCTCGGCTGGCTTGTCCACCGAGGGTTCTTGGCCTAATCGGCGGTATATTGCCGGCCCCCCTAATCGGTCAAAGACCGACGTGGTGTTTCGCCTGACGTTGAAGGCCTCTAGGTAGTCGTCATCAGGGCGCTCCTCGGTCGGGGCCTGTTGTTCAGCCTCCGAGGGGGTGTTCCTAGTGCGGCGGCTCCTGGAGCGCAGCCTGACGGGCTCGGCTTCCTGCTGCTGTCTCTCGGCGCTCCTCCGGTGGGCGGGTCCGCTGCGGTCGGCAGCAGGTGAGGGGTCGCGACGCCTGCTCGCTGACCTAGACGGCATCGACGGCGTCGACTCAGCGACTTCTGGCTGCTGCTGGGGCAGCTGGGCGTTATGGGTGTCGCGGAAGGCTTCCATGAATCCTTGTACGGTTTGGGTCAGAGCTTGGACGCTGCCGGCAAGGATCTCCGTCTGAGTGGGCCTCCGCGGCCCGCGACCACCACGGCGTCGCGGTGGTCTGGTACTCTGCGACCCTGTGGGGGCAGGGTTGTCGTACTCCTGAGTGTCTTGGTTGGTGTACTCGTCCGTGACGTATGAATGAGGTGAGGAAAGACGTGGGTTGCTGGAAAGGCGGGTGCCCTCCTTCTAGCGCCAAAATGTTGATGCTCGAAAAGGCTCCGGCAACAACACCCAAGTGTGATCGGGTAGTCCGATGGGAACTCGCCAGTCGCTTTGCCGTCGGTCTCCTGCAAAAGGGAAGCACCTCGGAATGATGGGGACACCGGTGTGGTGTCTGCCGTGGGCACTCCGATGCTTAAGTCAGTAAGGAAACTGATGAGCAAGAGGAGAGGCAGAGCTTTGGCAAGGTAAAAGTGTGCGTACCTGAATCGGGGATTTATTCGCTTATTTATAGGCGCCTCCCGCGGGTCCGGGTGCTCGGGGCAACCCGGCCGGGTCGGCTACCTAGGGTACCCGGTGGGTAAGTAGGTCTGCATGAGCTATTGATCCACTGAACCGATGACACGTGTCCCTAGGGGGATGTGACTGGTGTCAGATGTCATCATTAAGGGGGCTACAGTGGACGGTTATGATTTGATGTCTGACAGAAGTAGGTGTGCGGCGCCAGCAGCTAATAGGGCGGGGATGTGACTGGTGTCACATTCCCCATTACTGACGTCGCCATGGTGGAGGTCTGGGCCGAGATACATATCAAGGCCGATCAGGGTGCTCGGCAAGACAGTGATCCGAGCATCCGACTATCCGACTGTACCCGCTCCCGGGTACGCTAGGCAAGAGACTTCGCGGAATGCTACGGTCAGAGTAGGCCCCTCATGTCTTCGGCTGAGGATACCGTCCGACTATCCGAGTTCGCCGAAGCAGCAGTCGGCGTGTAGTCGGCAAGTGTCAGAAGTGGTCGGATTTGGTCGGTCATCAACAAATAATAATAAAGCATCTACATCAACAAATCTATATTTTTGAAACAATCAGTTTGAAGAATTAAATACATAATTCATTACTGGTTATTGAAATAAATGTATTCACTTATCTTCAATTTCTTATAAATATTATATTACCAATAAAATACATCTCAAGATATTATTTAATATATAAATAATAATAATAATATATGAATATCTTTTTTTTTTTTTTTTTTTTACAGAATGAACATACACGGTTTCATCCGTGCAAAAGGTGCTGAATTCATAATAAATAAAATACAAGTGGGTAATCTATATTAAATCAATAACTTCTTCATCACCAACGACAAACAAAGATATAAAATTGTTCCTCATGTAAAAATGTTGCAATTCGCAAGATCCACAGTTTTCAAATATATTGAAGAAGATATACCAGAAATATAGCAACACACATTTAATTTTGTAGAGTTTGATCAACTAATATCAAAAGTCGACATTAACGATTTTCTGTCAGGTAAATTATGTATAATATTCATATTTGTTAGTTTACAATTAATAAATCAATCCCATTAAAATTAATAAATAATAACTTCTTATTTGTTATATTGTGTTAGATGTGGTTGAACGTCTCATATCTATCAAAGGTATAGAAGAATCTACTGTAATTGATAAATTGATAAAAAGACGAAGTTTAGTTATTCAAAATATCATGTAACTATAAATAATATATTATTAAAAACATATTTTCAAAAATTTCACAATTTATTATTAATAAATTTTTTATTTAAATTTATTATATTTAACAGAGAAGAAATACTTAATGTCACTCTCTGAGGAGAAATTAGAGAAAACTTTGATGAAAATACAATTCAAACAATGCATGAACCAGTTGTAATAGTATTTACAACAATGACAGCTAAACAAAATATGAGTAAGTATGTATACAACAACTAAATATAATTTTTTTCTTTATTAAACAAAAAAAATTTAAAATTTTATATTATTAATCATTAATTATTATTATTATACATATACAGGTAAACTTTATTTTGCAAGCACTGCTGATACTTCATACTATCTTGATCTGGAAATTTCTGAAACAAAAAAAAATCAAAAAAATGAATTACAAATTTTTACTCATAAATTATTACAATTATCTATATTTATTAATTTTTTTAAAAAATAACTTTACTTAATATATTAATTTTCTATAGATTCAGCCATTCTATTCAATGTATTAATTTTATTATTGGATCAACAAAAAAACCATTGTCATTGGAGGAATAAAAAACTTTGAACCAAACTATAATCGTAAAATTTCAAGCTCTAGATCCATATCAAAATCAGGTAAATATTTACTTATCATATATAAACTATAAAATATAATTTAATAAACATTATTTATCTATCCAACATGATACAAAATTCACTGTTAAAGCGATCATTACTGAACTTAATGCTCACCAAGGTTAGTTCTACAATGTCTGTCCAAGATGTTATAGACAAATAAAACAATCAGGGACTTCATGGTGGTGTGATACTCATGGATATTTAACTACAATGCCAATCACTTGGTAATATTCTTTACCTTTGACGTAAAAAAAATAAATATATATAAATATCAAAATAATTAAAAAATAAAATAAATTTTAAATCTTTCCAACAGGTACAAAATCAATGCACGAATTGAAGACGGCACTGTAGGAATGAATATTGTCATGTTCAGAAAGACTATGCAATCATTAATAAATAAAACCTTGCTCTATACTCATAATCCAAGAGGGATACACTGATTCAAACATTAGTCCTCCTATCCTTAACCAACTGAAAGGCATATCAAAAATATTTCTATTCCAATTTCATCTTAAAGGTCATTTCATTGATGCAGTCATTACAAAAACCTTTGCTGATGATGTCCAACCAATGTTATTACCTGCACCAACAACTGAATCTTCTGAAGAAATTCCACCATCATTAATATCCTTTGACCCAGAAACATGACAATTAGGCAGCAAGAAAACAACAAAAAGATAGCTCACTTTCAACGAACCTGTCATTGAAGAAGTGGAATCAAGATGCATTACTATTTGTATTTTATCTTCAATTTTTAAATTTTCTCACTTAACATATGCATTTATATATCATTAATTATTATATAATTATATGAATTATTATTTCAGTCATCAGAATCAATCTCCTCCATCACAAATTGAAATTGTGTCTCTAAGTGATTTATCAAAAAGGCGAAAGAAGACTAAATAATATTATCTTTTACACATAACTGCATATAAAATTATAAAATTTATTTTAATTTCTATTTCAGCTACACAAATCAACTTACTAATATATATATATATATATATATATATTATGACAGATCAAAGGAAAAATTAAAAAAAAATTAAACATCAGTGACAGCAATTTAATCAACGAAAAAAAATTCCATATTCTGAAACTTTATCTGTGTTTGAATATATATATATATATATATATATATATATGCATACTAACATATATAACTCTAACATCTTAATATAAATTTAAATATATTAAAAAATAAACTAAATTCTTAAATTTATTATAATTACATTATTTATCTTAATCTACTGACTTTAATATATATTATTTATTTTTGGACTTTGTTTTTTACATTCTTTTTTTAATTTCTACCGTCCAAGCATGGGTATGAAACTCGTTTTCATCATATTTGACAGTATGGTACTTTACGGCACCATTTCCACACGACATGTCGTTTTGTCTGTCAAACTTTTCCACACTATTTCCCCAACTTCCTCGGTCTCACTTCACTTTGCTCCTCTGGGTTTTTGAGGGTTTTAGGACACAGACATCAGGGTAGAGAGAGAGAGAGGAGAGAGAGAGAGGAGAGAGTGTGTGTACGGGTAGAGAGAGAAACTAAGCTACAAATCCATGAATGAATGAATGAATGTACTACGTCCTACTACCAAGGAATAACAACATCTTCAACAATGTCTTTTTCCAAACTCTTCCCTTTCCCCAACACAAATCTCACTCCTTTTCCCTCCTCTTCAATCTCGTCTCCAAACCCATCTCTCTTCCCAAACTTCTCTCTCTCTTTCTCTCTCCAACTCCACCGTAGAACCACCCACCACCACCGCCACCACCATCCCCTGCTCGCCACCGCACCCAGCGCCGCCCCTGGGCCCGACCAATCCCAGGATTTTGAGCAAGCCCAGGAAGCACTCTTCGAGTTTCTCCGAGGATTCGGAGTCTCCGAGGAGGACTCCGCTGCCATCTCGGAGAACTCGCCACGGTACGTGGGGATGCTGGTGGAGGGGGTTCGGGACGTGGAGGAGCTCCAGCTGTGGAGCTCCTGGAAGAGCGAAGCGGCGGCTGGGTTTAAGGAGAAGGTTTTGTGTATTGCCAAGGACAAAGGTGATAATGGCAAGGTTGCCTTCTTGGAGAGCTTTGTTGGGTTGACCCTCTCCTCCGCCATGAATGTCGCCCGGTATCTCTTCCCTGAGACCCTTCCCGGTCTCATTGCTAAGGTGAACTACTTACTGAATCTTTTTTATTTTTTAATTTTTTTCGTGTTGGAAATGTTTGTTTGGTCGAAATGTGAGTTGAAAATAAACTGGATATTTGAATAGCGTAAAAACTTAAAATGCCTTCGGGAAAAAAATAATAATAATAATAAAGCATTCTGGATCTATTGTTTCATTCCTTTTGTGAGCGTTTAGAGACTAGAATCATCTTATTTAGACTTGAAATAAGAAAGTTATGAACTTTAAAGTTTGGGATTTATAGAAATGGAAGAGAGAGGACAGAGATGTGGGATTTGTACTTTAGTTAATTGGAGTTGGAATTTTTGAAACCGACCTAGAAAACATAGGTTGGACCCATTGTTCCACACGGGTCCTTAATGTTTTTTCATTACATTCTCTTTTAATGGAACTTGATGTTTGTTAGATCAGTACATGTATTAGTGGTGATTTCTTTTGATTTCTTTGTTGACATTCTATGGAAATGATTGTTAATTGGGTTTGTTTAGCAAAAATTTAATGGGAAATGGGGTTTTGGTTTTAGTTTGGTGTACACTTTTGAATCCTATAACAAAGCTGATTCATTGTTTTTTTATCTAGTGTAAAACTGTTGCTTATCATATATTTGGCTTATAGGTCAAGTATATGAAGGAAATCTTCTTTTCTGGCAGTAATAATGGAGGAATCATTGAGAAAAATGCTCGCCGCATGATGATGCACTTATCGATTCCAGTTGATGAAGATTTGCAACAAACTTTGTCTTTTTTTGAAAAGGTCCAGTATCTTTTTTCCAAATAACTGTAATCCATCTGTTTGTGAAGCTGCAAATATCTTTGTATTTTTTTATTTTACTAGTGTTAGTGTCATAACTATACTTGCAAGGTTAATTTTACCGCACATATCTGGGTGATTTTTTCTTACTGTCAAATGAATTTTTAATCTTATGTTGCAGATTGAAGCAAGGCGTGGAGGTTTGGACACTTTGGGTTCTACAGATATCTCTTTCCGTTATCTAGTGGAATCGTTCCCTCGCCTTCTTTTGTTACCACTGGAATCTCAAATGAACACCATTGTGGAATTTCTTGAAAACGTCGGAATCTCTAGAGGATGCGTGAGAAACATACTTCTATTGTTTCCACCTTTTCTGTTTCACAAAATTGAAGTCATTCAAACAAGAATGCTGGTTTTAAAGGAGGTAATGATCTTCACAACCATTTTTTAATCAAGGCATATAGATAACGTGACTTAATCAATTCAAATAATTCAGCAACTTTATGCTGCGGCGAAAATGTGTAAACTGGCCTGCATGTTGGTTTCGGCTCCATTTTTATCAATGTGCACAAATGCTTTCTCTGTTTATCTACCTCTTCAAAAACTGAACCTGTAGTCATGTTATGTACCGGGTCTAAGGATATTAAAACAAAGTCCATGAGTTTCGGCATTCAATTTGCTTCATGAATTGGCAAGGCAAGGTTTAGGATGAATGCCAGCCATAATAAGATAACCATTAACCAGTTTTCAAGTCTTCTTGTGGACTTCGTTAGCAGGTTTAAAATCCTCAATATTTAAAACAAATCCACTTTCATATGTGGATGTGGAACACCATACAAGAGGCCTAGGAGGACTTTCAAATGTTTGAATTCTGCTGTAGATTAAGTTTAATATTCTATAGTTGCATAGTTTTCTGAGTTTTTCGACGTTGTTTCTGACAGCCTAACTATATTCTCTATCGCTTCCCTCTTTTTGGTCATCGATAACATTTGTTCACTGTTTTATTGTCTTGCTTTCTCTTCTGTATACTGCGTGGTCCTAACTGGATTTCTGATGTTACTATCGTATCTTTAACTGCCTATGTTTGTATAATTTTCCTGCATTTTTCAGCTCAGTGTAGAGGAAAAGGATGTTGAAAAACTTCTAATAAAATATCCGTGGGTTCTATCCACAAGTATTCAAGAGAACTACGAGGAGATCATATATTTCTTTGACATGGAAAAGGTATGTTATCAAACATTAGGTTGCATGGTTTCTAAGTTTCACTCTCAAGTTTTTCCATAATTTCTGCCCCTTTTTTTTTTTTTTGGTTGTACTTCTTTTCATTTGAACATATTTCATATTTCTGTCCGAAGGAATATTACTTGGCTTATATGTTGAGCAAGGTATCTTGTATAGTCAGTATGCATTGCTAATCTACTTGGAAATTGCTTCTGGAATAGATCTAAGATTCTGGATGACTCTAAGCTTGTTCTTCGGTTCGAGGAAGATATTAAGAAACCAAAATAATGTTTCTATCTTGGTAGAAAAATAAGCTAACTGGTAGCATACTACATTTAGTTTGTTCTAGGACTTTTATGGTAGATCAATTTGAATGAATGCTTGTTAAAAAATCAATTATGTTTTGAGATGAGAATTTGCTCTTCTTGATAGGTACCAAAAGCGAGTGTTGATCGTGCAATCAGAAGTTGGCCTCATTTATTGGGTTGTTCAACTAGCAAGATAAAGTTGATGGTTGAGGAGATTGGAAAGTTAGGTGTTAGAAACAAGAAACTGGGGCAGGTTATCAGTAAAAGCCCTCAGATATTGCTACGGAAACCACAAGAATTTATTGAGGTGGGTATATCTCATTCCTTGTTTAAGTTCATAACATTTGTGTTATAGTTTCTTACTTTTTAGATTCGTGGGCGTAGTTTCATCACTTTGTCCAATTTAAATGGTGTAAAATTGTTATGTCTTCTGTGGGCAAGACGCTCTTGTTGAAAGTGTATTTGAATTACCTAAATATTGAATGTGCTAAGTGTGTGTGTGTGTGTGTGTATGTCAAGGCTTACCCCTTCATTCTTTAAATTGTCGTTGTTTAAGCATTTGGTTTTTCCTCCACTAGGTTTTATCAGCTTTGTTTTCACGACAGGTTGTGGACCATATTGGTTTTTTATTTTCTGCCGCCTTTTGGGTGTATTTTCAATTCATGGTGGTCCTTTTGTACAGGTGGTTTCACTCTTGGAAAAATTAGGATTTGACAAAGAAACGATCGGAAGTATTCTTTGTCGCTGCCCAGAAATATTTGCAACTAGCATCGAAAGAACTCTTACGAGGAAGATTCAATTTCTTGCTGCTATTGGTGTTTCTAAAGTTCACTTTCCCCGGGTTATTAAAAAATATCCTGAGTTCCTGGTATCCGACCCTGAAAGAACTCTACTTCCTCGGTAATTCTCTGTCTTTGACACTATTATTTGGATTGCCTTTGTTGTGAAAAATGACTGCAAGTAAAAAGATTGTTTGCGAGAACAACATCACATACGTCAGTAGTCGAGATTTGCATGGTCAACCTGTGGCTATCTCATTCAGCTGAATGTAACATGACTGAGATCACATCGGCTCTAAATCGTCTGTGTAACCGAAAGCTTATATGACGTTTTAGATACTCTTAACCGCATGCATTACACAGAGCACAAGATCATTTTTTTTTTTCTCAAATCTGGAATCAAATTTCATAACGAATTCTTTCAACTGCAAGCGGGTCATCCGTTAGTGATTCTGAATCAATAGTGAGTGCACATTGTTGTTCCTTGAAGAAGTTATGGTACAGCGTAGGATATAATTCTCTCTGTTTTTTGAATGCTAATCGGGGGACTTGGTATGCAGGATGAGGTACTTGATGAACTTGGGGCTGTCAGAGAAAGATGTTGCGTTCATGGTTCGTAGATTCTCGCCTTTGCTTGGGTACAGCATTGAGGAGGTTCTGAGACCAAAGCTTGATTTCCTCGTAAACACCATGGAGAAGCCAATGAGGGATGTGGTGGATTATCCAAGATTCTTGAGCTATTCATTGGAGAAGAAGATAAAACCAAGATTCTGGGTTCTTAAGCAAAGGAACATTGAATGTAGCTTGAAAGACATGCTGGGAAAAAATGATGAAGAATTTGCTTCCGATTTCCTTGAAGCTGGAAAGACAAACGTTCCTCCGCCTGCTTCCCCAGCTCATCAATACTAAGCTTTAAGGGGAAGATCGTGTACAGTTTTCTCTATGTGAATAGTAAACCACAGATTTATTGCGTTTTTAGTCCAACTATCACATCACATGTAGTAGGTCATTTTTTCAAGGATAATTATTAGTAATTATGATAGTCCATTCTACAATTATTTATGGTAATTATAATAACTTTTTTGATAATAACAATTATAATAAGTATTTGTGGTAATTATTGACTAGAGATTGACCTAAAATGAAATAATCAAAATCAATGTTTTTAGAGGGATCTCAAGAAAAGGAGAGTAGAATTCTAGGTGTTTGGTTATCAATCACCTCCGGCAGGGATGGTGAAGATCAACGTCAATGCAGCTGTCTTGACGAACATGAACAACGTTGGAATATGTGTGGTGATTCGAGATGATTGCGTCAAGTGTTGGACGCGAAGTTAAAAAAAAAAAAAAAAATCCCAAGTTTTTCTCCGTCCCGGCTTGAATGTCGCAATGAGAGAAATGTGATGAATTGGTAAGTTCGTGCGGTTTCTCTCATTTACATTCTTGACTCCCATTTAGTTGAATGGTAACATGTTGAAATTTACTCAATCTATATATTTACGAATTGGATTACGGATCGAGGATCTTCCAATAATTCACGAAATCTGTGAATTCGAGCATATATATATATATATATAAGTTTTATATAAAATAATATTGATGATTGAGAAACACTTTATATTGAGATTAATTGACGTTTGTTTTTATGCAATGCTACAATTTAGTTTAACTGTCGAATATTTGACTTTGATTGTGTTGTGACAAATTGATACATGAAAGGTGTGTAAGGAAAACAAATGAGAGATAATAGGAAAGGGCAACAAATAAGTTTAGACTAATTCACCAATTAAGGATATAGAGAACACCACCTCAAGATACATAATTAAAAGATAAATTCACACTCTTGGAAATCCACCAAAGAGATATGAGTGCTGGGATAAAACTGAAAACAATTTGGATTTACTCTAGATAACTCAACTCACTCATTCTTTTTTATTGAAAGATTACAAGCCTATTTATAGGCCTCTAAACTTACACATATTTACGACTTAACATTAAAACCAAAAGAACCTTTAAATATCAAAAACCCCATATAACTACAAAATTAACATCTAACTATTAGATGTTAGAAACTACAAAAATATATATATATATAAATACTACATAATCACTAAAAACTCCCGAATAAATACTAACTTTCAGACTTTTAAATTCCAAGACATATAAAAAGACTTTTGAGTGCTCCCTTATCAAGCCTTTTAGATTCCACCGACTCCCAAATTAATAAATATTTCCAATTAATTTAAGAGTGATATTATCTTTTAGGCTTCATTTGACATGTCAACTAAATTTCAACTAAATTATAATTTTTCATTTCAGTTTTTGTCTTTTTCTGAAAAGTTAATAAAAATTATAACTAGTTTTTGAAAAATCAACCAACTTCAACTGAAAAATTTCATTTCCAACCGATGAACCAAACACAAGCTTAATGTTTCTAATGAATCATATAGCGCTAGCGCTATCACATTTTTTACTGCATCACAAATTATATATTATTGAACTACTATTATATTTTAATATGTTTGTTTTAATTTTTTACTGCATCACAAATCCAATATTTATTGATTCGATTTATAGATTAATAACGGATTGAGATATACGAAAATTTCTGATTGAGATTTAACTCAGTATAATAAACAAACCTAATACTATATGAGGTCGGCCAATCTATTCTATGCTATTACTTGGCTTGGCGAAAATGATCTCCCCATGAGTCACATAATTATTTGTGCCCCTGCCGGAAAAATGGAAGAGATTTTTGTATAGCCGTACTCCACGTTAAAAAAAGGAAAAAAAAAAATCCAAGATAAAAAAAGGAAAAAGAAATCATAGTAAAATGACTATTAATTCACATTTTCTATTTTTTTTTGGTAATATATTTTCTTTTTCTTCGTACCATATATTAAACAATAAAAGGAAAACAACCCTAGTACAGGAAAGAATACCTATTACCTAACTATGCTAAATCGTTTAGGTGTTATTACAATTATCAATTACATTTAATTAGCATAGTCTATCTAAGCTTAAAATAAATTAAAAAAAAAAAAAAAAAAAAAAAAAGAGAAGAGAAGAAGCAGTACAAACAGAATAGTCATTTGTAGGCCTTCACAGAACTATGTTTGTTTAAATTAAGAAAGGCAATTTAGGTACAATACAACTCGAACCAAACTTGATTGGCATTGGCTTAGCCTAACACCATTGACCTGAAATTGACTTTGATTTGTTAAATTTTAGTTTCTGACGTGTGTGTGTGTGTGTGTATAATATAGATAGATAATTTTCTAAAAAAGAAATAATAACTTTTAACAAAGATGAATTGAAAAATGAAAAATTAGTGATCTGAATTCCTAATGTAAAATATACATAAATAAGTTTTTTTTTTAATTTTTAATTTGGTTCAAATATAGATAAATAAGTTAAGCAAATTAATACTCAAATTGTTAAATTTAATGTGAGAATGCCAATTGATTCTTTCACTTGATAGGTGACGCAAGTATATTTTCTTTGCTTTCCTAAAAAAAAATAAATTTCTTTTCTTTCTGACTCTCTCAACTATAATTTTGAAATACCTCAAATTAATGTATTACCTAACAAAAAAGTTTCTCAGTGCTTTCAAAAAAAAAGACAAAAACAAAAAACAAAACAAAAAAAGTTAATCAAATGTTTCTCAATTTCATTTTTCATGTAACCCTCTTAACAATAAATTTTGCTATATAATTTATCTACGATAAAAACTGAATATGCACGTGTATAAATTGCATGAAAAAATATTTTCTCAAATGTAAAAGATAAAACCTAAATTCTACCAACAACAAAAGAGATTAAAAAAATGAGAGAAATGAAAAAGAAAATATCAGAAAATAAAAGATAAAAAAAAAAAGAAAATAAAAAGAAAATAAAACCCTAAAGACAAATAAGCAATCCAAGCACACAGTTCTCTTCCAGTCTCTCTTTCTCCCTCTCACACACTCTGCGCCTTTGCTTTGGCTGTCCACTCAGATCAGATTCAGTGTTGAAGCCACCTTCCGCCACCGGCCGACCACCGTCGGCCTCGTCTCTCTCAGGCAACTTCTCTCTCTCTCTCTCTCTCTCTCTCTCTCATTTGTTGTTTCTTTGAATGTTGCTTCTGTTCTTACTGCGAGAAATCTTTAAAAATCTTTTTACGTAATATATTTTTTTAATTATTTTATTTTGTGTTTCAAACTGAAGGTTATCAATGTACTACACTACGGAATAATTTAGATTTCTTGTGCTGCGTGTGAATTTAATTTTTTCCTGTATTTTTTTTATTTAATTTAATTTTGTACTTCTGTTTTTGTTCCAAAAGAATTTCTTGGATATGTAGAATTTCGTATTCTTTGTTAATTTATATTTAGATTTAGATTTTGAGAAATGCAAAATTTAGCACAGAATGGTCTTGTATTAATGAATTGACATGTATTTGTCTGTCTCTCTCTCTCTCTCTCTACAAATTGGATTGGATTTTCTCTCTCTAGAACCAGATGGATTGGTTCCGATGTAATTTTCAGAAACTGGCATGTAATTCCATTGGCTGGAATCGGTCTCGAAATGGATTGAATTGGCCAAGAGATTGTGGAAATTTCTTTGGTTTGTTCATGTTTATTGGAAATTGCATATTTTAGTGAACCATAGGGAAAGACCCGAAGTCTTTAAGAGATCCGGAGACACTAAACTTGATTTGGGAGCATTTGATGGTAAATGAGATTCGTAATTGTGACCGGATATTAGTGAGGAGAATTCAGTGTTTGGTATTCCCCGAAAAGAAACCACTATTGAATCTTGCCAACGTAGTAAAATGAGGGGTTTTGTTGGTTCATATCAAGTTCCGATCTTATTAATCACAAGAAATAGGTTCTTTCACATCATATTCACATCTGCACTGAAAACAAAAAGTGCATACTTATTATGTGTACTGATTGGTTTCCCTCTTTTAGGTTTTACAACTTAACACACTCTGTAGAGGCTATTTCAGCTTGACGATGGACCAGGTTAGTAGTGGATCTTTCTCTTTCTCTCTCTCCAATTTCAACATATATCCTTTGTTTTTTTGCTCTAATTATCGATGTTTGTTGATGTCTTAGTATGAAAAAGTTGAGAAGATTGGTGAAGGAACCTACGGTGTGGTTTACAAGGCTCGTGACCGTGTAACTAATGAGACAATTGCTTTGAAGAAGATCCGTTTGGAGCAGGAAGATGAGGGGGTGCCAAGTACAGCTATACGGGAAATTTCCCTCTTGAAGGAAATGCAGCATGGAAACATTGTTAGGTATGAAATTTAATTTGTTACATTCTTTTACTAGGCTAGCTTATATGGTATGAATTAAGAAGTTTTTTGTATTACATGTTAGAAGATATCAAGTGTCTAGTGTTGGTGCTGCTTGCCTAGAAAAAGTGATCGGAGATAGAGATTTCGATCGAGTCTATGAGATTTCTGATTTGCTTCCTGAAGAAATACGTTTGGATTATTACGAGAACAGAAGGGGTAGCAAAAAATGGTTGGGACAAACACTTTTGTCGTCCACAAGATTTCTTATGAATTATGTTACTAACTTGACAGTTAGCTTATTGAGTATTGAAAATGAATTTGTTTGGGAGCCATAAGTTGTACTTACAGAGTTGCTTTTTTTATTTGTTTATTTGTTTTTCACTTGTTTGGCCTAAATCACTTTCCAACTTTCTTAATGGTTTCAGCATATAAACCTTAGGTAGAACCCTTTCAAATTTTTTTGTCGATCTATTTTTCATCATTTGCATTAATTATTTTTCTTTAATTTTTTCTTTGAGCTTTCTTGTGACTTTGTGATGTGTTATTAATGATTAAGACTTTGGGCCCATTCGTTTTTCTAAGTTGAACAAGTAAAGAACTAAAGAAGGGCAAGATCCGAACAATGTGTGAACAAGTAACTGCTCAGATTGGGAATCCAATATGGCATGAATGCTCTGCACATTCTTTGATGAAGAACGTAATTATGGCATAAAATTACCAACATAGAAATCAATTTAGTTCAGAACAATTTTGAATTTCTACATTATTTTGTTGCTGAGAGAGAGAGAGAGAGAGAGTTGTAACAAAATATGATGTGTATTTCCTTGACAGGTTACAGGATGTAGTGCACAGTGAGAAGCGCTTGTATTTGGTTTTTGAGTACCTGGACTTGGATCTGAAGAAGCACATGGATTCTTCTCCAGAATTCGCAAAGGATCTACACCAGATAAAAGTTAGTTTTTCCTTTTCCCGTTGGCATCTCTTGCATTACATGCTTATGATTTGTTTTCCAGACTCCAAAATGAGCACTATTCTTATAAGCGGCCGGTTATTTCTTGATATCTTACTTTTCTAATTTTGATGATGTTACAGGGACTATATCAACATTGTATGATTTAATCTTTATGGACAACTTCAAATGAAGTTTCATTATATAACGACGTGTTGTCACAAAACAAAAACAAAAACAATTTTCATTAGAAAATAAATAAATAAATCAATCAATCAATTTTCATTCTTCCACGGTAAAATATCAGAAGCATGCCTATTTGCCACCCTTATTTTTCTGTTATTTTCCCTTGATCTCGGTCTTAGTTTTCTTAGTTTGTAAGCTTATTTTCAGGTTTTAATGCCTCATGCCTTAATGTAGGTTGATGCTTAAGTTTTCTTTGTAGCTTATATTAAGGTTATGGTACTCTATGCTTGAATGAGTCAATTATTTGTTCTTTAATTAATTTTGTTGATGAAGTAGGACTATTGGAAAATGAATTTCTTATGGTTATTGTATTTCTCCAGATGTTTCTTTATCAAATTCTCCGTGGCATTGCTTATTGTCATTCTCATAGAGTTCTTCACCGAGATCTCAAGCCTCAGAATCTATTGATAGATCGTCGCACCAATGCACTAAAGCTTGCAGATTTTGGATTGGCAAGAGCATTTGGTATTCCTGTCCGGACCTTCACTCATGAGGTATTAATACTTCATGATTTTAACTTTCGTCTTCTATCGTTAGTTCTTTCCCAATAGCTGATTATTGAATTTGGCATCTAAAATTCTATATGATCAATGTTCTTCACCCTAAAATCCAAAAATAGCAGTAAAACAACTTGAATCTAGGGCGTGCAGTTTTTTCCTATGACTTGGCTACGTAATGCATTAGAAAAAGAATCTAGGCGGCTGGTGTAATTTCAATGCAGGTGGTATTCCTGAGCTCGACTTGCGAGCTTAATCAATTATGGTTCTTTCAAACAAGGGGAGGTACACCGTAAATGTAATTGTATTCTTCCAGCGGTGGAATCTTAGGCAGCACCTTCCTATATAGCTATGAGGATATAGAGACGATTGGTTACTCATGGAATTTATTGGTTCTAGGTAAAATTGGCAGGGATTTTTTTAATGGTATAATGTTGTTGCTAATGCCTTTTGTTTTGAGAAAGCTTTCTTTTACTGAGACGACTTCTTCAGTCTACAAATCATTACCAGGCTTAGGTTAATAATAATTGTTTGGTGACTCTATCTAGGTGGTGACCCTTTGGTACAGAGCACCAGAAATATTGCTTGGATCCCGTCATTACTCCACCCCGGTCGATGTGTGGTCAGTGGGTTGTATATTTGCTGAGATGGTGAATCAACGACCATTATTTCCTGGAGACTCAGAAATTGATGAGTTGTTCAGGATATTCAGGTGTATATATATTTCCAGCCAAGTGTTTTTCTTCGCCCTTCTTGTTTTTCTTTTTCTTCTTTCTATTGGACTGCAGGATCCAACATTAGCATTAGGATTAGGAAAACCCGTTCTTATAAACCTTTATAAAGGTCATGCATTAAAGTACAACAATCAACACTGACGAGTCTATTGTTATGGGCAAGATTTTTCGATATTGTTGGACAAGCCATATTATGTACAACCTTAATGTTTGGACTTCTTCCCTTCTCATTTTGTAAGAACAAACTATTTAATGAAGTCCTAATCTGTAAAAAAGTGAAAAGAAGAATCTTCTGATCTGGTGGAAGTTAAATGTTCTTCGTCTATGTTTCACTTGCATTTATATGGTTATAACTTCTAGATAAAAAACTGAGATATCTATTCACGAATGAAATTTCGTGTTCATCTAGAAATTTCTTGAAAATGATGCCAGAACTTCCAGTTCCAGTTCCTAATAGACCTGTTGAAAGAAATAGTTGCAAAAGTTTCCAAATTGCATGTAACATCCTCACAGGGTTGTTTTCTTGGTGAAGAATCTTGGGCACCCCAAATGAGGATACGTGGCCGGGAGTGAGTTCTTTGCCTGATTTTAAATCCGCCTTTCCTAGGTGGCCTGCTAAGGTAATTTTTCTTATTCCTCACGTTTGCTTTGCCATTAATTCTTAAAGAAATCCAAAGGACATATATTACTGAATATCTTAAAATACGTACCCTTAACTTGGCAGGACTTGGCAACTGTTGTTCCAAATCTTGAATCGGCTGGTCTTGACCTGCTTTCTGTAAGATCATTTTTGCTTTCGTTACCACAATGTTTATGCTAAATGCCGCACATAACGCAGACCATCTACTACCAATTCGTTTATCAATGTCCTAAGTGTTTTTTTCCTTTCTTTTTTTTTTAATTTCCTCGTGACAGAAAATGCTCTGCTTGGATCCGAGCAAGAGAATCACGGCCAGGAGTGCTCTTGAGCATGAATACTTCAAAGATATATCATTTGTGCCCTGAATCCCGAATCCAACTTCAAGGCAGACAATTGTCTATAGTATGCCTAGAACCCTATGGATTTTGATTGTGTGAGATTTGTGTGCATGTGATTTTTTTCTACCAATTTGTTTGACATAATTCAGATCATTTCGATTTAGTCCTTCACCTGATTTGTTAGCCCAAGTGCGTGAGAGTCCACTCTCGGTCCCGTCCTCTCTTTCTAGCTCTTGAAAGATACACATGAAGTTGCTTGTAATTGACCGTCCATGTTTTTGTGAACTGCTTGAGGAATGGAAAATGTTAGGTTTGCCTTTATCCCTGCCTTTTTTGCGTTTTCCATCTTGCTAGAATGCATAAAATATTAATAATGATGACCAGTAGCTTGGTGGAATTCGTTCCGGTACTGAATTTTTAGCGACTTGACAATCTCAGATACCATAATATGTTGTCACTGGTGATTTATAGTGTTTAATGCCTCAAGGCAGCAGAAGTCACGCTAAGGCAAGTAAAAACTGCGGGTCGGATTAGTTGTAGTTATTCATGCTTCATAGAACTAAAAAGGTTAGAAGAATAAAGAAGATAAAGAACATAAAATGCTTTCGAAGTGAACAGTTTATAGCTTAAAAGGGAACAAAATAAATTGATGGACCAACTTTGTGCTTGAACGATCCGTGTTTGGTAAGGAGGAAAAAAAAAAGACATACAACCCAGGTGAGAAAAATAGATTTGTTTTTAAATCAAAGTTTATTTTAGCAGCATGATCAATAAAGTTTCCGGTTTAGAGTAGTATTCTAATTTTTGTATGCAATCTCGATATTCCTAAAATCAATTAAATTCTGTTTCCATCTATAGTTTCGGGTATTTGTGAGTGAGTCAACAGATTAATAGATATCATAAGATATTATGCGTGAATGAACGAGTTATAGAAAAGTTACCATGAGTGAATTAGCGAGTTTTAGTAAGGTTGTATCCTTTCCCTGTGGCTAAGGCTGGCAATTTCGAACACGACATGATGATGCGACACGAGAACAACACAAAATAAATGGGTTTGTGTGACGCCCTAAAAATTCATAAACTTGATTTATGAACTATTATTATGGATTTCTTTCGTTAATATATTTTTAATGAATTATTTTGATGAATATCAAATTTCAAGATCATGAATGATTATATATGTATCATCAGTATGATGATGTCGATAATCTAACAATGTTGAGTTTCTCTATTTAAATGAGAAATTTTAAATACTAAGATGAGTTGAACGACATATAAATTTATACGAAAAATTTATTATGTCGTATTAGAGGGATAATGCTAATTTTTGGGAAGAATTCTGATTTTTATTAGTATATCAATTTAATGATCTTAGTATTTATTTTTGATCATATCAATAGTTAAATTTTGAGAGTATGATTGGGAAATTAATATGTCACATAAATAGAATATGAGTGATTAGTATTTACTCTTAGAAAATCCAAAGGTGGAAGATTGATCAAGAATTGTGCTTAAGTTTGAAATAAATGATGTTGATTTTATGTTAAAAAAATTCTAGGAAAATCAATAGCCAAACTGGATGATAAGTGACCAATGAGAGCTTAAGGTAAGTATTGGTATGATGGAAGATCCAATGGATGAGAATAAAGATGACAACCTTGGATCAATGGTAGAAATTGGAAGAAAGAAAAACAAAATAAAAATGAGAAAGTAAAGGGGGGATCCGGATTTTTGGGTCAAAAAGCAAGAAGAAATTTGAACAAATGAGAAAAAAGGAAAGTGGTGCATGCATACAACCTTATGTAAGTGATGACATGGTTTATTTTGGCAAGTTGACACAAAGAAGAGACAAGTGAAAGTGACCCCTTGTCTCCACTTTATCAAACCAAACTTTCACCCCAACACTCTCCCTTTAAGTGGCGACAATGAAGGGGAGAATCAGCCAAAAATTTTCCAATTTTACCCCTCAAAATACAGCTCCATTAAGGTAAAAGTTAGCTGAAAACAAGCCCATAACACCTCATTTTATTCTCCCACAAGTTAAGCTCAAAAACCCTAGCTTCTCTAGACACCACCAAGCTCAAAACATAAAAAAAGAGCCACCAACACTATTCTCCATCTTGAACACCCCTCTAGCGCCCTCCTCCCTCCATTTTCAAGCTCTAAGCAACCCCTTTACCAAGTTCGAAGAAGTGTGAAATGGAGTTAGAGGATATTTTACTAGAGGTAACCTAGTAGTATTCTTTGTGTTTTAGTCATTTTTGGAGAACTAAAGCATGATGTTTAGTTATAATCTTAATGTTAGACTTCTTCTTACCTAGGAAAAAGTTTTGAGAAGAACTTTGGAGGTCCGAGATCTTAAAGGATCCACGGAGCATATCGGTAAGATCTACGAACTTTGTTAAAGCTTATAGTTGTTGTGGTAATATAACATAGATTAGAAACTTTGGTATGAAAAATAAATTATATAAGATTCTACAGAGGATAAGCTTCATTTTAAGCTTTGGAATCACTTGGTTTGCTTTTGTATGTCTAAAGTTATGTGTATTTGAAGTTGTGACACAAAACTAGAGAGAAAATGAACATTTGGGGTACAGTCTAGCCACGGGTTTTATGTACTCCAAAACCTTGAACCTCAAAATTTTGGATTATAAATTATAAATCTGACTTTGAGCTTTCCAACAAGGTATCATACGCCTTGAACGGATAAATGTGTAGTTTTTTGTGAATTTTACAAGTTTGGACTACGAACCGAAAGTCTTTGCTGGAACCCTATACTAGCCATGTGTTTTGTATATTTTGAGTTAGTAAACCATAATGTTTTACAAAACTGTTCTCATCATACGAAATAGACACTATAAGCTTTCAAATGACATATTTTTTGTTTTATTTGGACTTGTAAGTGAATTGTTATTATTTTTCTAAGCTTACCCATGAACCTGGACTTGTGGTACAAATGTGGGACCAACAGTAAAAAAACCTAAGTTAATGATAGGAAACACTCAAGCACTAAAGGAAATAACTTTACCGCTGTAAAGTAGACATCTCAAGTTTCAAAATGAGATATCATGTATTTAAAACAGATATGTATATAAATTTTAACAAATCATATAATATTTTATTGTAATATGATAAACTGATATTTTATCATAAGACACTTAGGAAAATTTCTATATTAATGTTTGAAATGCTTGAAATCTTAGAAAACAAATATAAAGACAGAAACTAGATGTTTCAAGCTTTCTAACAAGTCATCAAGTGTCCAAAATGGGATTATACTCAAATTTAAATAAATCTTACAAATTAAAATCCTACACCGATAAAACGATTAAATATTAAAATAAGATATAAAGGTAAGTCTTAACATATGAACATATTTAGTTATGAAATGAGTTGGTATTAAGTGTATGATCAAATAATGTGAAAAATCCTAATTTTATAAAGTTAAATCATGAGTTTTAAACGGGCTAAGATAAAGTACACTAGAGGGTTACTGTGTATATACCAAGAGACTACCTTAACCCAAGTAAATGATCAAAACTAAGGGGATTGGGCCTTATAAGCCCAATAATAGATGGGAGATATACATTTAGGTGACTTAGTGTAACCTTGATTGATTAATTAATTAATTAATTAATTAATTAACCAAATATAATTAACAAAGTAATTAATTAATTATAAGAGTTAGTAGGTGTTAATTAAGATTATTATGTTAAATAACTACATAATTATAATACATGATTAATTAGAGATTAATTAATCATTAATCATTGATATAATCATCAAAATACATATGGATGATTAACTTAATCAAACATTAATTATTAGATTAATCAAATTATTAATTATTGATATCAGAATTAATAATTAATAATTATTTTATGAGAAAGAATATTTAAGTAACATAGCTAAATTATTAACAATATAATTATTAATAAATCAATTAAAATTATATAATTTAATTATAATTACTCAATTAAATAAAGTAATAATTAGCTATTACCTAATTAATTAGTTAGTTAATTAATTAATCAATTGATTAATTAATCAATTAAATTTAAAAAAATAAAATAAATCAATTAAATAATAATTAGTAGAAATTTATTTTAACACTTAATAATTAATATAAATTAATTGTTAAGGTTAATTATGATATAAGTAAATTAAGCTCACTTCAGTTTATAAAATAAATAAATAAATAAATAAAGTAATATAACTATGATTATAATGAGATATTGTTAAATCAAGAAAATTTCTCAAATCTGCATAGTAGGAGATACAACTCCGGAACTTTAAGCACATAAAACAAGTAAGTACAAACCTCACATACAGCATGGAACAAAATATTTTTCGTTGTTGATATTCTATGTTTTCTATGATTTGCCTTGATAAAGTGATGAGTATATGAGCCATATGTATTGTGTTGATTAAATATTTAACATGCATAATTTCTCTTGCATTGATATGATCGACATGCCTCACAGATATATGTCGTAATGATATATGTATAGTGACATGTAAATCTACACATTTATCACAAATAATAATAATGAGGCTAACAAAAGATAGGATTAAGTGTCGTACCGACCTTCAATTAATGAGAGGATATGATAAGAACGAAAATTATAAATTATGAACTTCGAGATTGTTAGAGGGTCGCTCCCCCAACTCCCCATTGGTTGCGCGCATATGGGTAAGACATGTATATAATGAAGCATAAATGAACACACATGATCACGTGCATTTTTGAACATTCTTGATGTTACGTATGATGATACGATTTTATGAAAATGTTTTGTGAGATATTGTTTGTACTTGCTGAGCGAAAGCTTATATGTGTGTGTTCGTGCTGTAAGTAACGCGGGTAAGCAGCCCGCTACTTAGATGTTTCATGGACTAGCGAAGCTGTGCGGAGGCGATGAAGGAAGGGAGTGGGATACAACCACGAATTTAATTTCCACATTTAGACTTCTTAAATTATTTTGTATTGACTATATTTATAACTATGTTTCCAATGTTTTGGTACTACTAAACTAGTAGAAGTACTTATGAGAAAAAGACTTTAGACTCTTTTCTTTTAACTTACATGAAGTTATAGTTTTTTAAATATTATCTAAATACGAATTTGAATAGGATATTTATTATCTAGAGGTTTTCAATTTCGTCAGTTAAAAATTTTAGTAAATTTAACTTTTGTAGTACGAATATGGTTCATGTAAAAAAAAAAACATTATGTATTTTTGGAACCAAACATAAATAAGTGTTAAGACAAAATTAAATAAGAATAAGTAAGCTAGTTAACAGTCCGAAAAGTCGGGTTGTTACAGTTTAGACTGCACGTTAAATAATTGGGTCGACACGTTTAACACCAAAATAAGCGAGTCAAAAATAGGCTAACTTGGTTAACCCGTTTAACCCATTTATATAAGGCCAACACGACTAAACCTGTTTAGAGCCCATATATATATATATATATATATAATTGCTCAATATATTAAAAAAAAAACCCCTAAAAATAACTGCATATAAAAGCCTAACTTTAATTATTTCCTCATTTGCCGCACACCATTTCCTAGCTCCCTCAGAAAAACGTGAACTTTAACTCCCTCAGAAAAATAACAGTATGTTTATCTTAATCATTATGGATATTTGATAATTTTAGTTGTTAGTTTTATATTTTATATGAATATGATGAGTTTCTTATGTTACTAAATTCAGAATTTTAAGTTACAATTTTCGTGCTAAATGGGTTAGAAACCAGTTTCGTGTTAAATGGGTTGTTTTGTGTTAAATGAGTCATAAACGGGTTTGTTTTCGTGCCAACCCATCTTGACTCGTTTAATAATCATGTTCGAGTGTCGTATCGTGCTACCCGTTTATTAAACGGTTAATGTTCGTGTTTAGGTTTCTAGCTTGTTTATAAATCGTGTCATGTTTGTGTTCATGCTTATCATGTCGTGTTGTAATCGGACTAACCCGAACCCAACCCGCGAACACGAATTGCCAGCCCTACCCGTGGCTAGGCTTTCTGCACGGACTCAGATAGAGAATTGTCAAGAGAATGATACGAGGTCTACAAGACTAGAAAGAATAATAATACTGAACTACTGAGTAACAAAACAAGTGTTAACGAATAATAATATATTAAAACCATGTTTTAAAGGAAGGAAATTTTAAAAATCATTCTTGTTGAACTCAAGCTCATAATTGCATTCTACAATCACCGTTACATAACCGTCTAAAACACTAGCAACAAATCGATTTTTTATGGAAATAAATGGTGAACAATATTACATCAATGAAGGCGAATAAAATCGGATATTATAGAGACCCGTTTTGGTTTGGATGATTTTAAAAAATGATTAGAAATAAAGAAAAGCAACAGGAAAAAAATTAAAAATCATCATGAGTTCAATTTTAACTTTGTTCTCCACACTTCTCCAATAACCTTCTTTGGACTTGGATCATCTGGTCCCTTGTCTCGTTGCCCCGAAGTGAAATACAACCATCCGTCCCAGAAACCGACCAATGTGGTTTTCACTCGAAAGGGAAGTTTTCCAATCACTGACCACTCCTGCAAAAATATATCATTATGGTAAGAAGTACAAAAAGGAAATAACTTATTTTGTTTTTGGATATAACAGTGAAGATCTAAGAAGCACAGTCGACGTTTTTCATGCCATGAAAATCAACATCTATGATGGAAAGACTAGAACAACGCATTTTCAAATGCAACAAAGATCAAACTAAATAAGAAACAAGTTAGGGGACAAAAAAGAGACCCTTTAGCATCGATTTATCATACCCTTTCATTGAATTTTTGTATGGCAGCACAAATGTAATATGTTTACGTACATATTTATTTAATCATGAAAAGGCGAGGAAGGTACCAGTTTATTCAAGTTAAACTGAAAAATCTCTCCGACCAAAACCATCTTTTTGGTTACGGGATGCTTCTCGGTTGTGCCTCCAACAAGGACAATAGAATTGTTGACAATCACCCAAGCAAATTCAATATGGGAATCCGGCTTTGGCATCGGAGGTAGCACTTTCCACTTCATCTCATCATCCAGCATGTAAACATCACTATACACAACCTGAGACAAAAAATAAAACAAAATAAAAAATAAAAAAACAAAACAAAAATGCCCTCCCTTGTACCCTTCTATACATGCATATGGAATAAATTTCAGACGAGAGAATCCATCCATTGTTCAAAAACCGCCTTGAAACTCTATTCCTTTTCTTTTTCTTTTCCCTCTCCTCAAGGTTAAATACAGATTAGCAATTTAGTTAGAACCGATCCAGAAATTATTATTATATTTTTTTTAAGGGAGAAAATTAAAGGAGTAAGGAGCACACAAACTGCTTACCTCATTCCTTCGAGAACATTTGAAAATAGGTGACCCAGGTTTTGCCATAAAGTCACCTTCTTGACCACCAATAGCATAAAGACGATCATCAACCACGACACAAGCTCTGCGAGAAAAACATAACATGATCGACATAGCTCAAAAGAAAAATAATAATAATAATGAAATTGGTCTAGATATTATAGACTATGACCATCCACAATAACGTTTTTCTTGAAAAGAGTTCCAACAAGGCTTGTTTCAGAAATGGGTAGAGGAGGATTAGATTCCTAAAGCATATCATCTCCAGAACAACAAGTTGTTTTATGTCTTTCTCCGATACATTCAATATTTCTAGCAAAACCTTTGCAAATCAGACGCAAGAGACTCCAAGGAGATTATAATGATAAGGAAAAAGAAATAAAGAAGAAAACATCAAACACGAACATAGTTCAAGTTCCTGAGAAAACAATTAGATCCCAGTCCCACCCACCAATGTGTACATAAATAAATCCATTAAGAACTTTTAAAAGATGTTGAGTTAATCTGTGAAGGAAATGAAACGTTTAGATTTCTAGATATTATTCTTATTTCTGAGAAAAAGTTCACATTCACACAAACCTATGAGGTCCTCCACGAGGAATGGGAATCTCATCCCTCCAGTCCTTTTCTAAAGCTTTTCCATCCTTGACAGCAAGACTCCAGTGCTCTAATGCAGGAGTATGTCGGTTTTCCTTGCTACCTCCCATGACATGGAGTCTACCTCTCCATAGTTGAGTTGCCGGTGCATACCTGAAAAGTATAAACTCTTTGAACAAAGTTTCAACCTCAGTACAAAAAAACTCCAATCAGTTATTTCATACTAAATATGACAACCACTGATTAATTTTGAATATTAACATATTAAACACACGCAACAGAAAAAGCCAATTAAATCATTTATTTGTTGTTTGACCAGTCATATGACCAGCCAATTAAATCTTTCAACAAAAGCCACTCATGTAACAGATTTTAACTACTGTATTCAACAAAAACAGATTGAGAATATGAATACAACAAGAGCATTAAAAAACCAAAAACTAACAGATTGAGGCTGCATCGAGTTATTTTATGAACCATACAAGCATTTTATTGCTTGACAAAATCCGGTCGCCATCCACATACAACTTCAATATAGGACATCTGGAACCCATGAGTAAATAATAAATACCCTTCGAGAAAGATTTTCTTACAAAATCGGACAGCTGAAGAAAAAGGCTTTTTCTGCTTTTCAGTTTCTCTTAATCTAAATCTAATTACCAACCTATCCTTATATCAAGCAAAACCAAGGATGGTAACTAAAGAGTTTTCGTTGAAGCATCACCATAAACCTACATTAAATCTCAAACTGATAGGCTTACTAGCTTAGTAAAGCTTTTTAATCAATGATACTAGATAAATTAATAAAGAATTATCATTAAACAATGGCTCCAGGAGCTAGAATAATCATAATGCAACTTGCATCATTTGACAAAGGAAAATAACATGTTGATCTAAGTAAAGGTGGAGAAAACAAGGCACTTCCCAATACCTTTAATGATTTGTGTACAGCGCCGTCTAATTGTACTATTACTAATGTCACACAATGTGTACACTATTTGGTAGCTTTAAATGGTATTGGGTGACGAAATCTCTGTCTATTTTGTTTGCACACATTGTTTGATTTTTTTTATAAATTCTTGTTTCTTTTCAAAAATATATTATAATGGTAAACCTCAGGAAATTTAACATAATCAAATGGGACAATTTTTCTCCTACTAATGTACCCAACCCACTCATCGGTAAATTAATCAACATGTGTAAGAAGAAACCAAAGTTATATCTACACTAGCATATCATTTGAAATCTTAGATGCCATGAAGCACATAGAGATATAGGATTTCTTTCCACGAGTAAAACGAATGAAGACATCCCATATCAACAATATAAAATCCACAATGCCATCAATCATTATAACTTATTATAAGACAATAGCACTTAACAGAACGGAAGCATAAGTTCAGGTTTAGATGCTCATTTTGCTTTGAAATACTCTCAACCCTCTTAAACTGTTTTTAAGCCCTAAACCTTTTCACTTCATAAACAAAGTTCTGCTACAATGAAAATATGCTCAAGGTTCTTGGGATAACGTGAAATCTTGATAAAGCACGCACCTAGGAAACGGTAAAGATGGCAAGTCACTCCACTTCTTTGTCTTTGTATCAAGCACAAATGTATGAGCTGTGGGCCCTCTACACTGTGGACCATATTGTCCTGTTACAACATAAATGTACCTCCCATCTGTTACCATTCCTAGATGTGAATGCGCCATTTCTTTAGGCATATCAAACCTTCCTCCCCATATGTTGTCCGTGAAATTGTAGATGTCCACGTGAGAATGCACCTATTTCATATCAACAGACAGAGCAGATAGAGATGATAAGAGCATATATATGGCAACAAAAATGCAGAGAACAAGAAAATACCTAAATGCTATTCTGGCCTAACAACAGTAGTTGATATGACCACTGCAGTTAAGTCCTTGTCGGTTATTTATTATCAGACTCGGATAGCCAAAACTCCCATAATATCTATTCGATATTGATTTGCTGATTTTCTCTTCAAAAAATGTTTGCACTATCAAAATCTTAGACAGAAAACCAGCACATGGTTGCAAGAAAATGTTTGGACAGCAAACATTATATCCAGAGCTACAACGTAGATCATAACTAAAGCAACCAGGCAAATTGTTAATGTAAAGGCAAGCTAATAGAGTAAAGCACTCAACAAAGAAGGACAAGGTTCTCACAAGGTCAATAGTGCCATATCCTGCAAACACAAAGAGAAGATCTTTTATCTGAATTGCAGCCCCATCAAGACGAGGCACGGGTGCAGGAGCCATCATTTCCCATTTTAACTCGGGTGCGGGCAGATCTGCAAAAGTTGCGGACAAAACTCTACCAGAAAGGGACGCATTCTTATGACTCAGAACTTTTTCCTATAAGCAATATGAATTGTTGATTAGCTATCATACAGACTCTATTAACAGCCAGCATCTTCCACCGTTAACATACCAATTAAGGCCTATAAACTACATATCAGAAACCCATCGGGTTCTAAAAAATCAAAACCGAATTCAACCAACCAATCTAAAGCAATTAAGTTCAAAGCATATACAATCTATTTAGTGCGTTAAAACTTAAATCCCAAGATAAACTAAGATAGATCCCAAATGTCCAACCTTAATGTACACTAACAGTTTCTCAGAAACTAAGCAAGGAGCTTCAATATAAATGGAAAAAGCAATTAAGAAAAGGGTTTTTTCTCAAGAAACAAACAAGACCCAGTTGAGAATTATCAACAAAATTCAGAATAAAATAAATAAACAACTTACTTGTGTGGTGGGTTTTGGAGGGTGGTTGGGAAAAGGCAAGGAAGTCTGGGGTTTATCGTGAAAGACCCAAGTCGAAGAAGAAGAAGAAGAAGAAGCCCAGAAGAAGTCTGCGATGAGAGCGAGAGCCAAAAGAGCAAAGCAGATCAGAAAAAGCTTCGCAGTCGTGGATGTGTGCTTCCCAGAGGGCCTTACCATTTCGATCTCATATTAAATTCAGAATTTAGAATGTGTTTTTGATTTGATTTTCGATTTTTACATATTCAATGGACGAGTTTAGATTTTTTTTATTTAGATTTTTTATTATTATTAGAATATTAGTTGCAGTAGTTGAATTGGTAAGACAGACAAAACTCTTTTTGTGTTCTGGGCTTTTTACCCATCCGCCATTTTTTAACGTCGGTGGCCTTGTTATTAAAGACTATTACCGGTGAGTGACCTTTCAAAGCACCCATCTTAAAATAGGGAAATTACTTAAGAATTAATTTAAAAAAATCCGTTAACAAAAACACTCCATCGGTTGGGGTTTTTAACCTAAATAATATGTTAGACTTCACACAACATTGATTAAAGTTAGATTTTATGATATAAAAAGCCAGTTATAAAATATTTAAATTTTTTTAAAAATGATATGACATAATATTACCATTTGGGACATTAAAAATTATACAGAAGATTTAAATCTGTGTCACACAAATATTGCTAAGGGATCGTTTAGGTGACAATTGGACACGAAGTCTCTAGTTTGATTTTAAAATGTATATTTGAGGTAGAAATAAATTGTAATATGAAAAATATTATATAAAATTTGAAATATGTTCGAAAAAATATACAATATAGATCTTATTTTATTCACTTCATTATTTTTTATTTTTATTTATTTATTTAAAAAAAAATTTTGCGAGTTGAGGGGAAAAAATCTCGTTTTGACTTTAAGTAAGAAAATTATGAACATTTAAAATTTGAGTTTCTTAAAAAAGAAATTGAGAAAAAATGAGATGTAAATTTAAAAGTTTTAAAGTTGAGTAAGAAAACTTTGTCTGGAGTTGTTCCAAATGGGGACTAAACTATACACTGCATGATTACTTTTTTACCTATTCATCTTCATTCTTATTTCCAAAAAGTAATTTACATTGATTACAATTTAAAAATGATAATAATGATGATGATGTTGATGATGATGATGATGATGATAAATGATAAATTGTTAGGTTGGTTTTAAAATTTTTAAGTTTGTGCAAATTTACTTCATACTTTTTTTTTTGGTACTTTGAGTTCCCTAAAATATTAAAAACATTGTTATCGTAGTACTATTCATTAACTCTTACATAGAATCAGTTAGTAGTTATCAATTTTTTATCGAAATTACAATAGTAACCATCATATACATATAACAAAAGATTTTTTTAATTCTCTGATTTTCTTTTAAAAGAGAATGGATTTCATAATTACATCGAATCAGTCATTTTTTAAAAATGCTTAAAGTAAATAACATATTTTAAAAATGTTTCAGTTGAATAGCATATTTATGAATTTTTTAAAGGTAATTTTATCTTAAATATACAGCATAAATAAATATTTATCATAAATATGATATTTATCACAAATATGTTATTTAAAATAATATTTTTATTATAATTTTGTCGCGAATAATACTTTACAAATATATTATTTACTATCAACCAAAAAGTTTTATGTTAGTTGTTTTAAATAATAGAGGTTTTTGGTCTATTCCCTCCTTCTCCCTAAATTAAATGCTTCATTTTTCATCACATTAATTAAAAAAATTCTCTAATTATATGATTATATGTACATGTGGGTTACTATAATAATTTTGATTTGAAATTGATACTCGCTAACGGATTTATTCAAAAATTAACGGAAATGATTAATGTAGTTAATTTTTTAATAGTTTATGATCATTTAAATTACGAAGAAAAAAAATGAGACTAAAGTTGTATAAATTTAAAATTTTAAAGACTAAATAAGCAATTTAAATGAAAATAAAAACAGACTAAATCTTCTTCTTCTCCAAGAGTCAAATACACAAGAACCCTCCCACAAATCCCGAAACGTCGTGTCGTGACTCCTCTACCTCCTCTACTAACGGCGGGAGCAAACTCGAAAGGGAGATGTATTTGAAGAACCCAAAAGAAAACAAAAAACAAAACAAAACAATCAGGGTGTCCAAAAAACCAAACTTCTTGTGGTAGCTTGCCAACAACGGCAGCTTTTCTATCTTGCAATGTTTCTTGGATTTCTCGAATTTGTAGTAAAGTAACCCATGAAATTATTTAGCCAAAAAAAAAAAAAAAAAAAGCAACCCATGAAATTGCAAATTAGGTCTCAATGTATTGAGCTTCTTTTTTGAGGGGATAAAAGAAAGAATAAATATCAGCTGGATTGAGTGAATTTTTTTTGGACTTTTCAAACCAACCAAATAAATTTGGATGAGTTGGACAAAGTTTTAACCTACCTAATCAACTCAAAGATTAAAATCGACTATCCTAATTAAAATCAGGTGGGGTTGGGTTTTTATTTCTTTACAATAATTATATATATTTTTATATTCATTATAACATTTATCTTAATGATCAATTATTTATTATAGCGATTGCTTTTTACATATCATACAACTTACATCTACTGTGATATTTTTTTATTTATAATAAATCAAATCAAATGGTCTTTTTTTCTTTTTATAAAAGATTTGCTTAGCGTGATTTGTTTTTTGGGAGATTTTTTCTTCCCTTTTTTAGCTCTTTTTTTTTTTTTTTGTTTATTTTCAATTCTTTATGAAAGGACAATGTGCTCTTTATACATATCAACTTAGACATTTCATTAAAGAAAAGAAAAAAATGGACATTTTTAAATCATAGTCTCTAGTTTGAATATTTACGTAAATACCTTTTATAAATGGAAAGGCACTTGCATGACAAATTTAAAAAGCATTACATTATAATGACACAAAATTTTGATACTAGACTAATATGACATAAATCAAACACTCCAATACAATGCCAATTTGTTGTGCCAATGGTCAAATTTGACATTTTGACAAAAAAGGTGTTCTCTAATGCAATGCTATATTTGATGCTAAATTTGTCATATGACAAATATTGTGGTAAATATACCACAAGACATAGCCAATGCCAAAATTTTGGCACAAAAGATGGACTATTCAGTTTTCAACATTTAATATTTTAAAATTTCAAAAAGTTCTTGATAACTGGAAAGACAAAGTTGCCGTATGTGTATTACATACTCTCTTCTCTTTCATATACTCTCTCCTCCATTAACAACAACGAAGAAAAATATGGAAGAATCACAAAACTAGGTAAAACGTGGGAAGTTATTTACCAATAAACAAGATGTATCCATTTGTAATGCTTGGTTGAGCATCACCCAAGATCCCATAATCGACAATTTTCAAACATCCAATAACTTTTGGGGCCGGGTCTTTGAGAATTATATGAACCAAGTAAATGATGAAGGTGCATGAACAAAAGTTTCTATTCAATCTTGTTGGGGAACAATCATGAGAAATTGCAACAAATTTCGTGGGTATCTCAGTCAAATAGAAAATATGCAACAAAGTGGAGTGACTGAAGCAAATAAGGTGAGATTCATTTTTTCATTCTTTAAATTCAAATTTGTCATTGTTCTGTTTCAATCTATATTCTGTAGCTTGTCCCTTTTTTTTGTTTTTGTTTTTTTTTTTTTACACTTTGGTTGTGTGGGTGTTCTTTATAGGTGATTGAAGCTGATAAGGTGAGATTTATTTTTTCATTATTTGATCTCTTAAACTTTCCATTACTCTGTTTCAACCTATAATCTATAGCTTGTTCTCGTTTTTTTGCACCCCACCCTTCTTTTTCTTTTTTTCTTTTTTTTTCTCCCTTTTGTTGTGTTGATGTTTTTTTATAGTTGACTGAAGTTGAGAAGATGTATTTGTTTTTCCATTTTTTAAATCTCTCAAATTTTCTATATCTTCTATTTCAACCTATACTCTGTAGCTTATCCTTGTTTTTGTCTTGTTTTCCCTTTTGTTTGTGTTGGTGTTCTTTGTAGCTAGTATTTTTGGCTTTGTCTCATAAATTCTCTACGTCATAAGATTATTTGCAAATGACTAATTTTGTAAACTATGTCCAGGTTCTTCAAGCAAAACTGTTGTACAATGAGAATGAGAAAAAAAAAAATACATTTGATCATTATTGGGAAATCTTGCAACATAGTGTAAAGTGGCAAGATTCAATCATTCAAAAGAAACAGACTTCTTCCAATAACTCTCCCAGCCCTTATTCCCCTTCAGAAGTTTCTAAAACTCCAATTTCTCTAAGCTCCAATCATGATCCAGTTGAAGATGATATTGTTGACCTAAATGTTGAAAGGCCTATAGGGAAGAAAGCTGAAAAAGAATCACGAAAGAAAAGCAAGATAGAGGATACTTCAAATATATATGTTTTTGTGATTTGTTTTCTGAATTCAGCAAACAAGCATGTGAGACGGAAAACGCAAAGCTCTTGCTAAAGAAAGAAAACTACAAACCTTGGAAGAGACAAATGAAAGGGAGCGAAGGAGGGCAGAGGTTGAAGCAAAGAAGGTAGAAGTAGAATTAAAATTGATGCTGGATAAAAATGAAAGAGAACAAAAGGAAAAAGATGATAAAATTATGATGAAGGACGCCTCCAATATGGATCCTCAAACAAAAGCCTATTATGAGCTCCGCAAAGCTGAAGTTTATGCTAGATTAATGCGTTCATCAAGCTCAGAAGATTATGTTCCCACAAGTTCATCTCCATAGGCTTAATTCAACTTTCATTTTCTAGTTTTTGCTTACATAATTGTCCAAGCCTCTTAGAGGTAGGCACTGTATGTGAACATTCAGCTTGAATATTATTAAAAGTTTTCATTTTCAAAGATTTACTTACATACTTGTTCAAGTAGATGAGAAATATGCACTGTTTCATAAATATTCATGTAACATATTAAAAAAAAAAATACAATCACTCAATACTTTCTCCATGTCGTGCCCACAAATGTTCAATAAGATCATTGCAAAGTGTGTAACGAATCGATTGTGATCTAATCATTTTGTGACGAGCAATAAACTCAGTCAAGCATAGTGTTCACTCATGTGACATTTGAATTGAAGGCATATCTGTTGCATCGTAGTCATGATCTAGAAATTAATTACGCTCATCTTCAATGATCATATTATGCAAAATAATACAAGTTTTCATAATGCAAGCAAGATCCTTTGGACTCCAAAATCGTGCTGGGCCTCGAACAATAGCAAATCGTGCTTGGAGTACTCCAAATGCCCTTTCCACATGCTTTCTACATGCTTCTTGCATGGTTGCATATAACTTCTTCTTCAATCCTTGAGGTTGGGAAATTGATTGGACAAGTGTTGCCCACTCTGGATAGATGCCATCATCAAGATAATATCCTATATTGTAGTTGTGACCATTTATTGTATAGTTGGCAAGTGGGGGCACGACCTTCAGCAAGTTCAGAAAATAGATGAGATCTTTCAAGAACATTGATATCATTGTGAGACCCAGGCATTCCAAAAAAAAAACATGTCATATCCATAAATCATATGAAGCCACTGCCTCAAGTATAATTGTGGGTTTATGAGCATGCCCAGTATATTGTCCATGCCATGCACTTGGATATAATTCTTCCATACCCAATACATACAATCCAAACGTCCTAATATTTCAGGTCTCAGTTGGAGATCTCAAATATATTCTTCTTCAAAAGTGCCAATAACTGCTTGACAAAAATCTTTTCAAAGACGATCAATTGTTGTGCTTTCTCCAATTCTTACATACTCATCCACATAATCAGCAGACATTCCATATGCGAGCAACCGAATTGCTGCCATCATCTTTTGTAAACTAGATAGCCCAGCTATACTCAATCCATCATTTTTTTGAGCAAAGTAGCTGTCCTAAATTAACTTGTATTGCAGTTAATATACGAAAGAACAAAGAGCGATTCATTCGAAATCTTCTTCGAAAGATGTTGGAAGGATTAATTGGACTTTCAGAAAAATAATCTGTAAATAATCACTCGTTGCCGGAAACTCTATTATGAAAAATATACCGACGACCAATTGAAGAACCAGTATGCTTTCCTTGTTTAGCTTCAATTGTGTGAAACTTTGATGCTGCAAGTTGAACCATTTTTCTTCTTTCATCTTCATCAGATGAAGATTCATCGTACCGTCCTTCTAGGATTTCATTCAACACTTTGCTCATTATCTGTATCAATCCAAAAGAATGAAAAAAAAAAAAAAAAAAAAAAAACAGGGTAAAAACTCTCTGTTTATTGAAATAGATGAAGAATGAGAATGAACGTTAAAAAAAAAAAAAAAAAAAAAGTGTGTTTTTGGACTCCAGTTGTCAGCATTAATTACTTTCATATATCTTTTATTGGACTTTGTAATAGAAAACAATAAAATAATATTATAGCATTTAAAATGACATAAATGTATTGGAGCAAGAAACGAATGCCAATGCTAAATATAATATTTTGACTAATTTTTGTGTTAAATGTAGCATTCGCATTAGCATATGCATTGGAGATGATCTAAAAAAACTAAAATTTATATCATATTAGTGAACAAGGGGGAATTCGTGTCATATTAGTCAAGAAATGAAAAAAAATCGGTAATTTTCAATTTTTTTTTTTTTAGTTCCAAGAAACCGAACCTTTCCCTGCAGTGGAGTGTGGCCCAGCATCAAAAGCCCAAGACTACCAAAGCTCCAGACCCATAATACATCATTTGGTAACTGACAGTTGAAATTATTCTCACTCTTCTCGTACAATATTTTTCTCAATTGTGATTGATGATGACGACAAAGAAAATGGCATTTTCCTGAGTTTCCTTGTTGGGTTCTTGACCCTATCATCATTCCTATGTATACAATTTATATATATATATATATATATATATAATCCAAAGTTACCGACACCAATCTTTCTTTTATTTTCGATTTCATTCTTTTTGTTTAATTTTTCTTTTGGTGTGGTATTAATCTCTTTTCGTCTTCCCGTATATTTCCTCAAGAAAAAAGAAAAAAAAAAAAATCTTATCAACGGTTTAACAGTTAAATCTTTATTTTATTTTATGTTGAATTTTGGATGGTCATTGATCCACATTTAAACATGTGCTGTTATATAGTCAAATGTTAATTTACTGTAAGTTTAAACATAATTTAAAGACATGCCTCAATTTCTTAACTGTGTATATTTTTCTTCATCAATGAAGTGTAATTGAGGGATTTAGGGAGAGTTTTTGCAAATGGGGAATGTGATCAGCAAAGTCACGGATGGCTTTAGAGATCTTTTAGGGAACACGTTTCTGGCTCCCTTTAAGTCTGTTTAACATCGGATATGCACTGTAATGAAATAAAGTACGGGGCCAACAACACAGGCAAGGGTCCAGTTGTGGTTGGGGAAGTGTTGCCCTGACCAGTATCACGGGTCCTGACGGTTATCTGCTCGGGGTCTATAAAAGAGAGCCAGCACGAGGACCAGCACCATGAATTAGTGCTCGGGGAAGAATCCTTGGCAACCGACTTACTTGGTTTGGTCAGATATTTCTGGTCACCGGATCTTCTTCACTGGGTGATACGAACCCCGCCAAGAATAACGAGACCCGACAACGAAAAGGAACCCAAGAACGTTCTACAATCAGGTTTGGGGGGGGAGACCTCGACCCATTGCTTCAACAAAAACAAGAACCTTGGTATGTTTGACCTCAACCCATTGTTTAATGCGAAACAAGAACCTCGGCATACGGAAGACGCCACAAACGGTGGTGGAAATGCGTTTGATAAGTCGACCGTGAACGCCACGGAAAATTCCGATAAGTTCAAATGGTTCGTCAAAGAACCGAAGAGAAAATTCTCTCACATTTCTGAATTCAAAAACTGATTATTAGCTTCAAAACATGCCTTTTTATAGGCTGCTGAATACAAATATGGTTTTCCTAAATTATTCTCTAATAAATTCGGATTTAATTCCAAAAGGAAAACAAATCAGGAAACTAACCTATTCTTCCTAAATCACTCCTACAACTAGAAAAGGAAAAATAAAATTCAATATTTAAATTGGCTTTATTATCAGCCATTACCTACAGAATCACTTCTAACAAATAAGGAAAGTTAAATAATTTGGCATGCAAGCCTTACAACCCAATTTAACTTGCTAAAATTAAACTTAGCCTTTGGCTACATTCTTCTAGAACTGAAATATGATCAACATTCCATGCTCTTGTGCTTGCCATGTCCTCATCATTCCCCTCCTCTTGAAAATGATTTGTCCTCAAATCAAAGTTCATCACTTGCGAAAAAGGGCATCTGCGACGATGTTTTCTTCTTCCACTTTTTTATTTCTTTTTTTTTTTTTACGGACTCCTTTCTGTTTTCGTTTCTCTTTTTTTTTGACGTTTTTTTTTAATTCAAATTTTTTTTGAATTTTTTTTAAATTAGAAACTGAGATAAACTAGGATTTTAAAAAAAATTAAATTAAAAAAAAAACAAAAAAAAAATTAAAGGATAGATAAACCTGATACTAGAACCGAAGCTCTGATACCAAATGATACGAACCCCGCCAAGAATAACGAGACCCGACAATGAAAAGGAACCCAAGAACGTTCTACAATCAGGTTTGGGGGGGGGAGACCTCGACCCATTGCTTCAACAAAAACAAGAACCTTGGTATGTTTGACCTCAACCCATTGTTTAATGCGAAACAAGAACCTCGGCATACGGAAGACGCCACAAACGGTGGTGGAAATCCGTTTGATAAGTCGACCGTGAACGCCACGGAAAATTCCGATAAGTTCAAATGGTTCGTCAAAGAACCGAAGAGAAAATTCTCTCATATTTCTGAATTCAAAAACTGATTATTAGCTTCAAAACATGCCTTTTTATAGGCTGCTGAATACAAATATGGTTTTTCTAAATTATTCTCTAATAAATTCGGATTTAATTCCAAAAGGAAAACAAATCAGGAAACTAACCTATTCTTCCTAAATCACTCCTACAACTAGAAAAGGAAAAATAAAATTCAATATTTAAATTGGCTTTATTATCAGCCATTACCTACAGAATCACTTCTAACAAATAAGGAAAGTTAAATAATTTGGCATGCAAGCCTTACAACCCAATTTAACTTGCTAAAATTAAACTTAGCCTTTGGCTACATTCTTCTAGAACTGAAATATGATCAACATTCCATGCTCTTGTGCTTGCCATGTCCTCATCACTGGGTGTGAAAATTGGTCCATTTGTTCTTGCACACCTAGTTCACCGGTGAACAGGTGGTCTCCAGATGTCGAGAAGATTAAACCATCAATAGGTAGCCGACAAGATCAGAGGAGGTGTCTGTAGACAAAGGAAGGTGACGGGAAAGGGAAGGGAAATTCTTCCTTCCTTTTTTTTTTTTTTTTTTTCCTCTCTCTCTTTGTAATCTTGTGTAACTGATCTATTAAAGTTTTGGCGTATTTTTTCAATCACGATCATCCACAGAAGATCAAATGACTGAAATTTTTGACCTCATTGATGGGAGAAAATGAGGTCTTATTATAGAATTAACCTAAAATTAAAAATAATACCTCGTTATGTGTGCAAGGTTTGAAGCCAGTTAAGATCACCGCACAAAACTAGTATCACGTGCTCCAAAAATACATAGCACTCAACTACGTCCTAGGTTTGAGGTATTGATTTTTGATTCATTTAAAATTCAAATTCAACTTCAATTAAATTATATTTTTTTAGTTATGTTTTTATTTTTTTATTTTCTAAAAAATTAATAAAATTTATAATTAATTTTTAAAAAATTAACCAATTCCAACTTAAAAATTTCAACTCTAATGATAATCCAAACATAAGCAGACCATTTCTTGTATTGCCTATTTCCCCGAATAATTTATTTTTCATTTTTTTAATTTATTTTTTAACAACTTGTCATTGGTATTTCATACGACTTTCTCACTTGGGCTACTACACCTATAAATTAAATTTTTAGGGTTTTGTACGCCCAACCAAACCAAATCAAGCCAAACAATCTCACGAGCTCAACAATGGCGGACGTGACGCCGCCGACGGAGCATCTCTCTCAAACAAGCTTAAGCGATGCCATTTCCAGCTCCGAGACCCTGCGAGCCGAGTTCTCCGACCGCGTTCCGATCCGATCCATCCTCTCCCGCCCCGACGCTGGAGCCGGACTCGCCGGCAACCATGTCCGGATCGGCGGCTGGGTGAAGACCGGTCGGAAGGCCGACAAGGACGCCTTCGCGTTCTTGGAGCTCAACGACGGTTCCTGCCCTGCCAATTTGCAGGTCATTGTGGACTCCGACAAGGCCGACCTCGGCCAACTCGTCCCCACCGGCACTTGCGTCTCCGTGGACGGAGTTCTCAAGCTTCCGCCGGCCGGGACCAAGCAGAAGGTCGAGCTCCGGGTGGAGAAGGTGGTCCATGTGGGCCCCGTTGATCCTGCCAAGTATCCCCTGCCGAAGACCAGGCTCACGCTTGAGTTCCTCAGGGACTTTGTTCATCTCCGTCCCAGAACCAATACGGTAAAGTTTATATACATATATATATATATATATATATATGTTGCCGAATTAAGGTTGTCTGATTATGATTAAGATAAATGTTGTTTGTGCTAGTTATGTTTGAAGAGAAAAATTGCATTGGAATCTGAAAACTTACATTTAATTTTGTGAAGTCAATTGACGTTGTTATTGTGTTTTTATTTTTTAAGGATATGTTAAAGGAATATTGTAATTACTGAGTTTTGTGTGTAGTGTTGGAATCTGGAAATTAACAATTTTTATTTAATTATGGGGTTTTGATTGAGCATGTTATTGATGTGAATTAACAATTATGATCTTGAATGAAATTAGTTTGTGCTAAATTTATCTGTGTCTATTCATTTTTCGATTAAGAGATGTGAACGAGTATTTTGATGGGAGGTTTGTAGAATTCAATTAAAAGATAATTCTGCATTGTGTTGTGTTTTGTATTTTGGACGCTTTTTCAGATTTCAGCAGTAGCTCGAATCAGAAATGCACTTGCATATGCGACCCATACTTTCTTTCAAAAGCATGGCTTCCTTTATGTGCACACGCCAATTATCACCACCAGTGATTGTGAGGGTGCTGGTGAAATGTTTCAAGTGACAACTTTGATTGCGGAGGCTGAAAAGTTGGAGAAGGATCTTATTAAGAATCCTCGTCTGACAGAGTCGGACTTAGAAGCTGAGAGGCTTGTTGTGAAGGAGAAAGGAGATATTGTTGCCCAGTTGAAATCAGCTAAAGCAAGTAAACAGGATATTGGTGCTTCTGTGGCTGAACTTAAGAAAGCAAAGGAGAATCTCGCAAAGCTAGAGGAGAGGTCGAAGCTTAAGCCGGGAATTCCCCAAAAGGATGGAAAGATTGATTACACCCAAGACTTCTTTGCCCGTCAAGCCTTTTTGACAGTTTCTGGCCAACTACAAGTTGAATCTTTCGCGTGTTCTCTTAGTAGCGTCTACACATTTGGGCCTACTTTTCGTGCTGAGAACTCTCACACCTCAAGGCATTTGGCAGAATTCTGGATGGTGGAGCCCGAAATAGCATTTGCCGAACTGGAGGTATTGGATGCATAAATCTATTGCACTTGTTAACAAACAGCAAAATTGTGCATGTTTTGTTTGTTGATATATTGTCTCATAGTCCTTTTTGGTCACATCTCCTCACAATATCTTCCATGCTTTACGGTTTGGATTGGACATATGTACAATATTTTTGAATTTCGTGAAATTGTTTATCGTAAGTAGTGTTAGCAAACAGGCAGGATTGTCTATTTGAAACATGATTCTGCTAGATGAGACCTTAATGTTTTAATAGCTGTGCAGGATGATATGAAATGTGCGGAGGCATACGTGAGATATTTATGTCAGTGGTTGCTTGACAATTGCTATGACGATATGGAGTTTATGGTCGACAAATTTGACAAGGGTTGCATCAACCGACTCAAAATGGTTGCTTCGACCCCCTTTGAACGGATCACATATACCAAAGCAGTAGAACTTCTGGAGGAGGCTGTGAAGAATGGAAAGGTGTTTGAGAATATAGTGGAGTGGGGCATTGATTTGGCGTCTGAGCACGAGAGGTTTGCATCCTTTCTTGCTCTGATAAACCTTGCTATTGTTAGTTATCTGTAGAGGATGCTGATTTCTTTGTTGTCTAAATTTTGCAGATACCTGACGGAGGTTAAGTTCCAAAAGCCTGTTATTGTATACAATTACCCAAAACAAATTAAAGCGTTTTACATGAGGGTGAACGACGATGGTAAGACAGTGGCCGCTATGGATGTTCTTGTACCAAAGGTAGGCTGTTTTTCTGTACATTTCTATAGTGTATCTTGCACAGAGTTCAACCATTTAAGCAGTATAATCGTGTAGTGACTTTTGTACGCATATAATTTGATATATTTTGTGTTTCAGGTAGGGGAGTTGATAGGAGGAAGCCAAAGGGACGAACGTTATGATGTCATTCAAAGCAGGTATGAGAAAATGTTGTTCTGTTTTGAATTCCGAAAATGGGCATGTACTTGTTCTCCTTTTATTCGGAAATTTTCCATTATGTTTCTCTATTGGACTATCACTAATAGATTTATTCCCTGCCGTCTTCTTTGATGTTTTATTGATTGATGTGACGCATCCCATTGTTTTACAGAATCAAGGAGATGGGGCTGCCTTCTGAGCCATACGAGTGGTACCTTGACTTGCGTCGCTATGGGACGGTGAAACATAGTGGATTTGGTTTAGGATTCGAAAGAATGATTCTCTTTGCCACTGGCATTGACAACATTAGAGATGTTATTCCCTTCCCCAGGTACCCCGGGAAAGCTGATCTTTGAATTGTAGTTTCAACAAAAAGTTTAGTTTTTCGGCCATTGGATTAGATTACAAAGAAAAATTGTCCCCGGATGTCATATTCTAATTTTATTCTTACATGATCATATAACACAAATGAATTAAGAAGTTGTTGGGATTTTAATTTATTTATTATTATTATTATTATTTTTTTGAAGCACTATGTTTGATATATCTTTGGATGTTATTTTGAGCATATTGCAGTAATTGTAATTGTTAAGTTAATCAATTGGAAAGTTTGTGTGTTATAAATTCATTTTACACATAGTTTCTGAATTCAGAAGCAGCTAGAAAACAAGATTGAAGATACTTCTGAGCTACGGGAAGGAATATCAATACAAGTTGATGTTCTTTTTCCTCTTCAATTGATGGAAGTGATTTAACACGTTTTTCTTCTTTTTTTTCATGGGACTTTTTTTTCTTCTTCAATTGATAAAATTGTGGAGCTGGTTCTAGTTTGTTTTAGGAGCGGAAATCACAATAAAGTTTTCTTAATCTACATCCATACATGCTTAAATATATATATATATATATATATGGAAGAGTTTTTAATGGTTATTATTATTATTATTATTATTATTATTATTATTATTATTATTATTTTTTGTAACTATTAGAGACAAATTTATTGAGTAGTGCATGTCTTAATTGCATTTGATGATGTGGGATTGTTGATATCTTGTTATAATAGGTAAATAAAAAATAAAAAAACTGGTTTACCAAAATTTGAAGTACAAAGATTTTTTTTTCAAAGATGAACAATTGTAGATCTGGAATCAAAATCCAGACTCCATAATGGACTGCAATATATTTTTTTTTCCTTCTTCTTTTGGTTTCCATATATATATATATATATATATATATATATATTACGACTCTTTTTTAACAAATTTTTCTTGAAAAAATTGCATTGAAGTGACTACATCCTTCATTAACGCATATGGAAGTTTCAATACAAACTTCAATTTTAGACTGCAAGATTTAATAACTTCCTAATAAAAAGAAACATATTACAAGATATAGTTAATAACTATAGCTAGCCACTTATTATTCGTTTGAACTTCTCTCCCATAAAGGTCTTGATTACATGTTACTGGAGCAAAATAGAAATTTCATCATCCAAGAGACCAGGCAGGAATAACTTGGACAGTTTCATTGAACATTTTATGATAAATTTGCTTGGTTCCGTTTGAATTTCTTATTTCTTCTCGCTTACACCATTATTTGTTTCGCAGTTATATAAAGTCGAGTGATTATGGAGCCCTTAAACTTGAGTACAAGTTAAATGGAGAAAAAGTTCAATAACTATTTCTTTAACCGATCATTTTGCATGCAATAGAATAAGGAAGAAAGAAAATGCATAATATGAAGCAGCAAAAAATTTGTAAAATGAAAAAATAAATCTGGACGGACAATGAATCAGGATTCAAAAATTAAGCAATGAATCTTAGTTTCCTTTTAAATCTAAATAAAAACAACAAAGCATAGCAGATTAAGAACAAATTTATCCATCAACATCATATTTAATAAACTTTATAAGTCTATACTTATTAATTTTCATAAATGCTTTTTATTTAATTATTAAATTCTTTTAATTTACATCAAATGGTTAAAATAACGATAATTATCGATGGGTAAATATTCAAGTAACCATTGAAATCATATATATGTATATATAATTTGTTTACCAGTTTTTTTCTGCTTTTTGTTTTTTATTTTTTACTAGTAGACCCCTCCAGGAGATCCACCGTCGCAACCCCTGCACTCCCCCCACCCCACCCCACTTCCTCTGAAAATCGCTCTCACCTTTTCCCCCTCCCCCAGATGCTCTTAGTTCGTATAATTATTCCTTTTTTTCTTTTTTCTTTTTTTCTTTTTAGTTTATGAAAGTTTTTTTTTTTGTTAAAAAAAATCTTTTTTTTTTTGTTAAAAAAAAATCCTAGCCCTTCTCCTAAATCTCTATTCTCTCTAAAATTTCCGTTTTTTTTTTTTTTTCCTGTAAAGATTTTTTAATTTTAAATTTTAAATTTTCTTGGAGATTTTCTTCTTGATTTGGATTGGGGAATATTTGAGTGGCTTAAAGGGAATTTAATCAATATATGCTCAAGAGTTAAGTGGAGAATGGATTGAACTCTCCCGGCATCTTTTCTTTAGTTTTACTTATGCTGATATATAGTTTGGATTTCATGCTTTTGATATCTCTCTTCTTTCTTAGTGCCTGTGCTAGTTTTTATCATTTCTCTCTCTGGTGTGATTATATCTTCTTTTTTCATGTCAATGAATTTTTTTTTTTTTTTAAATGGTTGTAGCGTGGGGTAAACAACTGAACTTTTTTCAGTTCACATTAGTTCTTTACCTATATTCTTGGTTGGACGGGCCTGTTTGGTCGGTAAGTTTGGTTTAAACCAAACTGTACTTTTTTCATCTTGTTTTTTGTCTTTTTCCTCAAAAGTTTTTTGTCTTTTCTGAAAAAGTCAATAAAAATTATTATTCAAACTTAAAAATCTCAACTCAACTCAAACTCAACTTATACACCAAACACTCCCAACGGGTGTTTATGTGTAGGTATTGAAGTTGTTCATTACTTTTACAAAGTTTTGCTCATAAATGAATAGCAACATGTTTGACAGAGTTTTCTAAAAATTATTTTTATTTTTTCTTAGTTCAAAAATTATTTTTAAAAGTATTTGAAATACGATTTTCAAAAAAACAAAAAAAACAAAAAACAAAAAAACTCTTTTAAATAAACTTTAAAACTTAAATAAGAATTTAAATTAAACATTATAAATTTTACTTTAATATTTTCATTATTTATGAGAAAATTTTAAATTTAATTTGACTTCAAACATTCTTTTAAAAATATGGTTTTGAGACAATTATCGAAAAGTCATATTTTTTACTTTTTTTTCCTTCCACTTACTCAAAACAAAAGTAAAAATTATTTCTATGCAACTTTACGCTATAAATGCATGGCTTTTTATTGGTAAAAGACATATCTTTAACAAGGTCTCTTAATTTTTTATTCTTTTTGAAAAGGGAAATTAGATTCATATTAAAAAGGGAAACATATATCAATAACAAAGATAAAACAATCCTATGATACAAAAGACATAATCCTCAATGAAGACCGATTCAATAAGTAAAATCTGATAAAATTCAGTGACGAGGACATAAGTGGAGACTCAATAACAGGAAAGTTACTCAGCACTCCTATAAGCTTAAAACCAAAAAAAGCTAAGACTTGATCAGCACTTAAATGATTTTTATTCTTTTAGGGGGGAAAAAAAAGCACTTAATGAAATTTAATATGGAAATAAAACCATGATTTGGTATTCATGTCAATTGCTATTCATCTAAATAATGATCATACGACATCTAATGACTATATGTGGAAAGAAAACCATATAATATAATTCATGTCATATGTACAATTGGAAATTCGTCTCAATAGTTAATATATAAAGCGTGTATGACATCTCATGATTATATAAATGGAAAGAAAACCATAATCCAACAAAAGCACAATTGACAATTCTTGTCCATCTCTACAACAAACGGCTTTTCATTAGTTAATTATAACCAAGTTAAATTGTAACTCTCAAGAATTTCTAGTGACTTAGCTAGCAAGTTGTCTACTAAATTTTTAATTTAAACAAATCATCCTTTAAATTATGACATCATTTAAATTATTAAAAGGTAGTAAAATTTGAAAAGAATTATATTCGTGTCTGTTATATGATATGCTCATTTTTCCCAAAAAAAAAAAAAAAAGGGATACACACTGCAATTTTTATTATTATCTGTTCTACCTTAGAAACGAACTTCCATGATGTGTATGAAAATATTAATCACTTCTAAATTTAACCAATCATCGTTTATTAATTATGAACAATGTGTTAAACTTTATTAAATTTAGAGAATTATTCGGTCAAACGGAAATCATACAAGGTAGCATATTTTTTATACCTATTTTAAATATATAGCATATTTTGTTATTCTTGTTTAATTATAACATATTCACATTTTTTAATATGTTAAATTCCTATTTTACCCCAAATGTTTATTTTCTTATGTTTTCTTATACCATCTAATACGTTTCTTTCTCTTCTTTCTCTCACTCTCTCTCTCTCATCTCTCATCTCTCATCTCTCTCCCTTCTCTCCCTTTCCCCTCTCTTTCTCTCGATGTCATCTATCTATCTTCTCTCCTCTGTCTCTTTCTCTCTCCTCATTGATCGGAGAATATACGCGAAATCGCCGACAATGTCGCGATCTCTAGAGTTCCCCGAGTGACGACCAACGGCCTCCCCCTCCCCTGCGTGATCGTCGGCCGCGAAATTGCGACGAAAGGAATCGCAAGAATCACCGGGGGGAAAATTGGCATTCTCTCACTCTCTCTCTCCCTCTCTCTTGCGTGCAATTCTTTGGGTTTTGTTGGTTTTTTATTTCTGCGGATCTCCATTGTCGTGGTTTTTGTTGGTTTTTCTTCTTCGATCTCTGGCGGAAAAGGGGTTGCGACAGCGTTGGTTTTCTTCTTTGGTCTCTAGTGGAACGGGGGCTGCGACGGCGACCGAGAATTCGCGATGTTGCCTCCATCGCATGGTCGTCGACGACGGTGAAGAGTATTGTGGTGGGCAGCGAGCAACAATGAGCTAGAATTAGGGTTAGAGTTGATTTGGGGCTAATTTGGGTTATTTTGTTATGTTAACTAATTTCATGAAGATTTTGTAAATATTAAAGAACTATGGTGTTAGTTGTTAAAAAAATATTAAATGTACCAATAGAATTTGAAATACATTAAAAAAATTAAAAAATAAATAAAACCAAAAACAAAGAGCTAAAAACAAAGTAAATAACGGATTTACTAGTAAAAATTGATATTTACTAATAACTACTAAATTCATTAAAGTAAATATCATACAAATATTAGATTTACATGATACAATTTAAATTTATCATAGAAATCAAAAAAATTACCAACAAAATAATTATCGAATTTATTAGTAAATATTAGTATTTATTAGTAAATATTAGTGCACATTAATTACATTAAATTTAGCAAATACTGTGTTAATACAATAAATCCATGTATTTACTAGTGAATTTAGATACTTACAAATAAAACTAATACACATTAACTACTTGAATCCAAGTAAATAATGGGATTTATCTTGCTTAATGTTGACTTTTAATCTTTATAAATACAGAATTTATCAAAGATACTTAAAAAAGTCACGATGCATAATAATATTTATCTATTCATTTATAGTAAATTCATTTTACTTTTTAGTAAATGTTATTATTTACTGATAATAATATTTTTTACTAAGAATACTAAATATGTAAATATATTATTTCTTGACAAATATTATATTTATGAGAAAATTTATTAACAAATATAGGATTTATTAGTCAACACACGTACTTACTAATAAAAATTTGATTTCCTAATAAATAAATCTAATAAATATCATTATTTACACATAAATAACATTGTTTATTGTTTTTTATTTAACGTATAAATATTAGATTTATCAAATTTATCAGATTAATGCTAGATTTACTAATAAAATAAATAAGATAAATACTATTATTTACAGGTAAATATCATTATTTATTATTTTCTATCCAACAAGTAAATATCAAATTTATCAAGCTAATATCAGATTTACGGATAAATAAATAATGTAAATACCATTATTTATTGTTTTCTATCCAACGAGTAAATATCACATTTATCAAGTAAATATGAGATTAACTGATAACTAAATCAGGTAAATACAATAATTTACAAGTAAATATCATTATTTTATTTTTTTTAATTCACAAGCTAATAGTTTATATCTACTAATTAATGTAAATAATTAAAAATTATTATAGATTTTTTTTTTACTATTTACAATTTATTCTTCAAAATTTTGAATATTAAGAAAAAGTCCCAATCTATTCCCAAATCTAACCCTAACCCTAAACCCCCCCACCCCACCCCACCCCACCCCCCAAAAAAAAAAAAAAAACCATGGCAGCCACCCCTAATTCTAGCCACCAGTGTCGGCCATGGAGCCACCAAAGGATTCGACCACGGAGACGGAAAAGATGGAACCACAGGATCGTCGGAGATTTCAAGCTGACGATGACGAGATCTCATCAGATTTCATCGCGATTCCCACCTTGTGCTCGCGATTCCTTTGGTAGCGAGGATCTATCTTTCACGGCCTTCCACGACGATTTTTTGAAGCCATCGTGGAAGCGTGAATCTTCCACGACGGTTTCTAAAAACCGTCGTCCAAAAAATTTTAATTTAATTTTTGTGACCTATCACAACGGTTTTTCGGAAAAACTATCGTGGTAGACTACCTACCACGACGGTTTTTGGTTTTCCCCAAAAACCGTCGTGGTAGATCTCAGGAATTTTTTTTTTTAATTTTTGTGACCTACCACGATGGTTTTTGGGAAAAACCGTCATGGTAGGTATGAAGGCGGAAATTTTGAAAATTTTTTAAATTGTTCAACTTTTTGGAGCGTATATTAAAACTCAAAAAATTACTCTCTTTCCCATCCCATTACATTCCGAGACTTTTTCACTCTCTAATACAAACTCTAACTCCAAACCCAAAGCCGCCCATATCCTCCTTCCATTTATCTCTCTCCGCTCCCGCCATACATTCTCGCCGCCATTCCTCTCTCTCTCTCTAACTCCGACCCTTTTTCCCTCTCTCTCTTGCCGTCGACCCTTCTTCCCTCTCTCTCTCGCCGCCATTCCTCCGTCCCCTACATTCTGTACCACTCCGCCCGTACCCACGCTCGACAATCCGATAAGTTGAAATGTATCTTGCTTGGGTAAGACACGTATTTGGGAATTTTCCGTCCAAAATGTTAATTTTGTTGATTGTGGTTGTTGATTATGAAATTTCTGTCCAAAATGTCAAAAATCCACAATGTTCCTTCCAAAATGTTGATTTGGGAATTTTTCATAGAAAAATGTTCAAAATCCGTCCTTTCGGTGATTGTTGATTATTGTTGTGATTTAGATTGCTTTAAAATTGATTGGGTAAGGCACGGATTTGAGAATTTTCTGGAAAAAATGTTGATTTTGTGAGTTAAATTTTCCGGATTTGCCACCCGTGGGAAATGAAATGAATTCGTAATTTTTTTTCGACGGACCCTACCACGATAGTTTTTGGGAAAAACCGTCATGGTAGGTCCGCCTATTACGATGGTTTTTTACATAGAACCGTCATGATATGTTCTTAAATGTCCATATTTAGGTCATATTTTTACCTATTCCACGATGGATAAAAAACCGTCACGGAATCTAAAAAAATTCCATGACCCTGGATTCCACGACGGTTAGAAAAACCGTTGTGGAAATATTACCACGACGGTTAAAAACCGCCGTGGTATCCACATTCTGTACTAGTGCTTGTTCAAAATTTGGCGGGCAACCTTTGGTTAATGTGGCCAGAGTGATATCACTTGTAGTGAATGATGACAAATAACTCATAATGACAAATAAAACTAATTTCCAAATTTAAGTCATCATCTTAATTAATGACTTGAATTCCAAATTCGTAACAAAGTTTAAACGTCACACTAAAGGAAACGAAAGTAAATGGGATACTGCTCTCTGTATAAAATCAAACTACATTCCTAATCTGTTTAATTTACGTGAATGATTTAATCTGAATATTTCATATTCCGAACCCACAAAAGAAAAAAAACAAAAGGGTATAACAAAGTCTATAATTAAATGACCAGTACTATAAATACTAACTCGAATTCTAACTTTTGAATAATAACTTTTGTGATGTTAAGCTATCATCTTTTAATTAATAGATGTAACTTTTTTTTTAGTTTTTATGATTATTTTTAAAGATTTACCATAAAAAGAATGCAGCTCATGTTGCGTAGAATAGCACTTTAAAACTAGGTATTGAGTTGATGCATCTAAAATTATTATGATTAAACTAGTTTCTTCCTAGTAAACTTAAAGTTAATTAAGTATCTACTTTCTGGGACAAGTGTCTAGGAGTATGTCAATCTAATTAGAGTGTTTTTAACCATTGTAATGTAAGACACTACTTCTCATCTTTTATTAATAAAAAAAATATGTAGTATATGATAATTATTTTAAAAATAATGGTGAGAAGCGTACGATATAAGGAATTGCTGTGTAGAAGATCTTGCATGATATATAATCTAGTATATATACATGCATTGAGTTATGAGACCCTTCACTAAACTAGCTTGAAGGACGTCGCTAGCCAGACCCCATAGTTCAGCAAATTCAGTTCAGGAGCTCTTTACAAACGGTTCGCTGCAACACTTTCAATATATATAAATAAATATATATATAAATATATATATATATATATATATGTATAAACGTACATATATATTATTTCGTTTTTGTGTTTGGTAACCGATTCAACCCTTGTTTTAGTCTGTCATAAAATGTAGCACATCCTAGTACTAATTGATTATGTCTAACCATCTTAAACTGGTTCATTTCATTTGATTATTATAATTAACACATCATTACTCACAACCATGTGCATGTGTGTATTTATATAATATACATATGTACATATATGGGTTATATTTGTAGATCATGATCGTCTCAAAGATCAGTACATACAACGATTTCTTTTTTTTTTTTTTTTATAAATAATTTCAGGTAATTACAAAGATGAGTTGGGATTGGGACAGGTATTTTATACTATTCCTTGCAATATCCATAAGATTGTGGTCATTAGAATCATCAGAAGCAGAAGTTGTGAGTGGAACAAAGTGGGCAGTTCTGATTGCTGGGTCCAACGGTTATTTCAACTATAGGCATCAGGTATATATAATTTTAATATTTTTAAAACTTTAATACATAAAATTAATCACACTTTATTTGAATTAAATACTTTGATAATTCATAAATGATTTCTTAATTAGCAAATAATGCACCCTAAAAAAATTAATAAATAACACAAATAATTAATATAAAATTTGATTTTACAGGCTGATGTATGCCATGCATACCAAATACTGAAGAAAGGTGGATTGAAAGATGAAAACATAATAGTATTCATGTACGATGACATTGCGTTCGAGATCGAAAACCCTAGGCCTGGTGTCATCATCAACAAGCCTGATGGCCCTGACGTTTATCAAGGAGTTCCCAAGGTTTTCCTTTTTATATTAGTGATTAATCAAATATATATATATATTTTTTTTCACTAATGATGATCTAGCGTGAGTAATTAGTTGTATATGTATATATACATACATATACATATATTTATATATATAATGCAGGATTATACAGGAGATAATGTTACTTCTGGGAATTTTTATGCTGCTATTCTTGGGAATAGAAGTGCTCTCACCGGAGGTAGCGGCAAGGTTCTTGATAGCGGTCCCGACGACCACGTTTTCATCTACTATGCCGATCATGGTTCTCCAGGGATTCTCGGTTAGTCGATTTACTTGATTGAAATTAAAAATAAATATATATGTTCTGAAACAAGTTCTCTAGACTAATTAGTTATATATAGAGAGCTAATAATATGTATTTTTAAGTGTAAATATCCTCTAATTGCAGTCTCTCTATATATTCAGGAATGCCAGTGGATGATGATTGTGTCTATGCAAACGATCTCGTAGATGTCTTGAAGAAAAAACATGAGGCTAAAGGTTACAAAAGCATGGTAAAAATATTTACTTATTATTTTTTTTCACCTTTTTTAGTATCATTAATTTCGAAAGGCTAGTTTATAAATATTTTTGTATATTGGTAAATGATGTATATATAAAAATAAAAATGCAAAATGAAAATAATGAAGGTGATATACATAGAGGCGTGTGAATCAGGAAGTATGTTTGAGGGGATACTGCCAGAGAATATAAGTATATATGCAACAACAGCAGCAAATGGAAATGAGAGTAGTTTTGGTACCTATTGCCCCGGTGATATCTCTTCTTCTGAGTTTGATGTTTGTTTGGGAGACACGTACAGTATTTCTTGGATGGAAGACTGGTATGTTTAACTTACTAATCATACACTTATACATATATATAGTTATATTAATATACATACATATATATATATACACACACATATATAGACTGTCTCATATCAGATACCTTTATAGGACGATATTTAAAACTTTTTTGAACGTTATTGTAAACAACCGGTTGGTTCTACATAATAATTTTTGAATGATACTTATCATTTGTACTAATAATTCTACATAATATCATGACACAAAAGTTTAATTAGAAAATTATATTTAAATTAACTAATATCCTATACACATATTCTTTTTTGGAAGGATATATATTTATATTTTATGTACTTTTTTTCTTTTTTTCTTCGTGGCATGTGATCAAAAGCGACAAAATTGACTTGAGCAAAGAAACACTGGGACGTCAATATGAAGTGGTAAAATCAAACTTATACATTTAGAAATTTTGGTTAATCAATTTTTTTTTTTTTACAGATATATAAATATATGTGTGTGTGTGTGTGTGTAAATGTGACATAGGTGAGAAGGAGAACAGCATATAGTGTAGAGGGGGATGGTAGGTCTCATGTGATGCAATATGGGAATATGGAACAAAAAGAGGATAGCCTCTCCTCTTACGTGGGCTCTAATCCTGAAAATGACAACTACACTTCCATTGTTAATCATGATTATCATCATAATGATCAGAGTCATTTCTCTCCATCAGCACTGCAAATGCATTCAACGGTTGTCAGCCAACGTGATGCTCATCTCCTCTACTTTTGGCGCAAGGTTTCTACTTCTACTACTATTACCATATATATAGAAAACGACATTGAGTTAGCAACAAAAACCAAAAATCAAAAAATAAATAAACAAAAAAAAAAAAAAAAAAAAAGCAGAACATTGAATGGGACTCGAGACAGGATGACCCATTTAATAGGTATCAATCTAATTAGAATGTACCAGATGATTTTAATATCAGTTGTCCCCTATCGTTTCTTATTTATTTACTTATTTATTTTTAAAAAGCCATAAAGTAGAACTAAAGAGCTCAAAATTTGCATCCATTTGAATATTAAAAATGTGACTTAATTTGCAGTTCCACAAGGCTCTGACGGGCTCTCGGGAGAAGCTAGAAGCTCAAAGGCAGCTCAATGCCGAAATTTCTCGAAGGAAACGAATTGACTATGCTATGCAACAGATTGCAAAGTTTTTTTTTGGCACCTTTGAGGAAAGCTCTAATGTCCTTAACAATGTTCGTCCACCGGGCCAACCACTTGTGGATGATTGGGACTGCTTTAAGATGCATGTAAGAATCACGTACACATATACATTTATATATGTATATAATTTCTATTTATACACACACATTTAAACCTCACCTGTATTTTATCTTACATGTCACATTTTATCTTGTGTTTTTAAAAATACCTCGATCGTTCCTCTGTTTTTAATTTTTATGTGTAAAAATACCACTTAAATCACAAAGTTGATCAGATTGGTCAAATCTTAAGGTGTTCTGAGATTTGTTAAAATGATTTTTTCACACTTTAAGTTTGACCAAATTTTTATTAAAATGGGTATGAAATGAAAAACCATACGGTGAAACATGACATTTTTTATCACGAAATTTTGGTAATTTGACAACTAATTGACGTAATAATAAACATATTTAATTGCAGTTGAAGACGTATGAGAAATACTGTGGAAGATTGTCAAGGTATGGGATGAAGTACACAAGAGCCATTGCCAACATGTGCAACGCTGGGATCACTACGGACCAATTGGTTGCTTCCTTAATCCCAACTTGTCCCAATTAAAGTTTAACAAGCCTCACCCTTTTTCCATTTTTATTACTAATTATATCCTTAGACATGTAATGATCAAGTTCTACATAAATATAAAAATGGAAATGTCCTAAACTATTAGCATTAAAATACATGGATACTATTCAGGCAGAGTGAGGCCAAAAACCAAAAACTCTCTTTTGTTGCAATATTAAAAGTTCCCGTTAGGAGGAAGCCTAAGCAAAGCAAACAAGTAGCAGGCGTTCGACTTCCCCCAGGGGGTTGATCAATGAAACAATCCAGTAAATCCAATTAGACCTAGTTCTAACGATTATACTAGAAGATTTCTAGTACAAACCGAAAACATGAAGTACATCTTTTGGTCTCTACAAATAGCCATTGAGTGTGGATCTGACAATCTGACATCTCTTCGCTTCTTAATAGCAAGTCATTTAACCCCCTCATGTGGCCTTTGACGGGTCCCTCTGTCTTTGTACTTTCATCTTATGCAATGAGGTTTCTCTGAGCTTGTTGAGAAACCTTCTAGACAAGGGTGCTAACAAATTTACAAAGGTGTACCTGAACTTACTCACGACATGTTTGTTGATGACTTTCTGTTTCAGCACGCTAAAAGGAAACTGATCAGAGAGTTTGATAGGTGTTTAAACGTATATTGTTAATTGTCCGGTCAAGAGATTGGAACTAAGAAGTCATCCATCTTCTTTAGTAGAAGCACCCTAAGTTTTAAATCCATTCCATTGTGTATTGTTTTTCGGAAGGATTAAGGATGAGCTGCCCTCTTTTCCTTCTTCTGTTCGGCCAGGAATGACTGTAAGTTTTCGATGGATCGAGTAAAATCTTGAGATTGCTGGCTGGAAGTTGAGTTAGCTTTTGAAAATTGGTCGTTTAAATTTAACTTAATCCTCTCTTGTTCCATTTGAGAAAACTTTGGTGGGGTTCTGATGGTGGTGGGAGCTTTGATTTCACTTTGAGAAATATATTTTTAGAGTTTTGATGCTATAATTAATTATTCTATGCCTACAATGACCATCTAATTTTTGTTTTTGTTTTTGTTTTGTTTTGTTTTTTTTTTTAATTTCGCTATATATATATATATATATATTCTCAAAGGCACAAACTTAACCTAAAAGGTAACCCACCTCCAAACCACCTATAATATTGATGGGTGGTTTTGCGTTTGGATTTAGAAATTTCCTCGTCTCCAAAGGAAATGCCTACTTTTACTTGGTCTATCGGTTCAAAGGGAAAGAGACAAATGAATTCATGAAAACAAAAACCAAATTAGGTTCTAATTCTGCGATTCTTATTCTCCAATCACCCATTTTTCTTGTGAAAGCATATTAGCATAGTCAACATACAAAAAGGAAACCCGTTGCTATTACTCTATCAGCTACAGGTTGAGAGGACTTGAAGAGACTTTATTAGTGAAAGTAGCCAAGAACCTGACCTCCTACTTTCCGTCGAAGAGCCTCTTCATGATCCAAAACGCCATCTGGAGTTGTGATCACAATATAACCCCACTGCACAAAGGGAGAATTTCAGGAAATTAAATAATTATCCGACTATGAGCTTGTAAGGACCTAACTGTTAAATCCTTTTTGACAAGAAGAAAGACGGATGAGAAGAGAAAAAAAATATATAACGGGTTTCATAATTAACAAGTAAACAAACCTGACGCGTTGGAAGTGTACGTGTTTTGTACTTTTCAATCTCTCTTGCCTTGATGTCTTGCCTGTAAGTAAGAGCTCGACAATCGTTGATCCTGCCTTGTAGCTGAACTGTAATCCTCCCCACTCTATGGGGATCATACACTTGAAAATCCTTGATATAACCTAAATGGATATGTATTAGTCAGGGACAACAAAGCACAATTGTCAACATAAGGCCTCATTAATCATATCCATATCGAGGGGAAAAAAAAGCACAGCAGCATAATGGGTTCATCCATGGACAAGCAAGAGCATTAAAGACAAGCCTAATTTATCCAAAAAAGATTCAACGCAACGCAATAAACCTCCAATTTGCTATGCATCTGAAAGAAAGAAAGAAGAAAAGTCGAGTAGAGAATATTACCGTGTGAACATGTATTATGTCATAGATGTGAGAGTTGTTAGCATTAGTTTGTTAGCTCTTGTATTATGAGAATTAAGACAGGGAGTTAGAAAGTTTGTTAGGCCTTGTTCGAGAGTATTGACAGGCAGTTCGTTCTGTTAAAGGTTGTTAGTCTAGTGGGTAGAGTAGGAGAGGATATAAAGTGTAAAGATAGAGAATAAGGGGAATTGGTCTGATTTGCAGGAATTGGTTGGGTGAGTGCAGGGTCTCGAGTTCTGCAAGTTTATTGTTCTCGTAAATCTAGGATCTTCAAGTCATCATTTGCAATCAACAAAGATCTTGTCTTGTTTCCTAAGATTTTTCTGTTAGAAATTAGACTCCAATCATAAGGCTGCTAATGGCCTTTAAAGCATAGCATATAAAGTAATATAGAATGAAGTGTACGAGGGTTATAGGTTTCAGACAAGCAACGCAAGTACTTTCGTTGTTCTTGCAGCACAATTAGTTGCACCTCACAAAAAACAACTAAGGTATGAAGATGCATACTCGCAAGATAAGCGAAACTAGGTTCAATTTGTACAGCTGCAACTGAACTTTAGATAGCAAGAATTTTCTAATTGACGAAATTCATTCTGTTGCATATCTGCAATCCCTCTCGACCTCTACCTTGGCATCACTGTAGTATTTCATGCCACATTTCTTCGCAATCCCCCCTTCGTCCTCTTATGTGCCCCAACCTTAAATGGAGCTTTATTTCAGAAAGTCCTTGTGCTTTTCTAGAATGGTGGGTGGGCATACAGTGCATATTAAAACACTCATATACAGTAGTTCACAACTCGGCTACTTACCTTTCTTCAGCCGCAACTAAAAGAGAATGAATGAATGAAGGAAGAAGGAATTAGCATTAAAAGACTACAAATGCATTCCGTGCCAACTACTAGATTACAACGACAATCAAGTCATGAGCGATAGCGAATGCCAAGCGGAAGGCCTAAAAGACTACGACTACAAGCCAAGCTGGAAGCGACTCGTTAAATCTCTGACAAACTCGCAAGAGTGACCTTATCATCCACAACATAGCCATACAAATTCTTGAAAAAAGTAGACAAAGACGGATAAAAACTAGCGGTGAAGGTGATAGAGATGTGCGAAACACTTTGCAATTATGTTCGCAATTTTTATAACGTAGCAAAGACAAATGATATAACAAAATGTAAAAGAAAAAGCGAGAAGAAAATTGGGGGAAATACCTCGATCCTTCATGATGTTGAGGAAAGAAGAAATGACAGTGGAGATGGGTTTCAACTCGACGGCAGACTTCCCTCTTCTCTCAGCATTCACCATTGCTCTCAACGCATCATTCAATATCCTCCTACCCATCTCTCTCTCTCTCTCTGTAACCAAAAATAATGAATCCAAACTCAGACTTGTCACAAACTTCTCTATACCGCAGAAGATAACCAAAACAGAATAACAAAAACCCACCTAAGCTTCAGTCTTCTGTTCAGACCAGACCAGAACAGAGTATTTCACGGCTTCACCAATTTCAGGACAGCAACCCGCGTCGGGCACGGAGGCGGAGTAACGGGCGGTGCTGGGCGGCGCAGCCTCGGCTTCGGCAAGAGACAGAGTTAGAGATTGTCAGTTAAATCCAAAATGGGAATTGGGGAAAAGGGGCTTTCTAGTTTCTCCTCCGTAGGGTTTTATTTTATTTATTTATTTTTAATATTTTTATTTCAGTTCTGAATTTTAAATTTTTTTAAGGTAAGCTATTTCAACTCACTATTGACGTGGTTAATTATAAAATTACGGTTAAGTTATACTTCAAATATAATATTAATATTTATTTGAGTGATTATACATTCCATAAAAAGTTTATCACGATTTACTAAAATTACAAAAAAGCCCATCTTTGATTATATAATTATTCCAAGAGGATTAGAGATACATTATAATTTAAGCCCTATTTGAGGGCACTTTTTCAAAGGTAGAACACCGTCTGATTTGCAAGTGGATGTTTATGGGAATTTTGAGATTCTAAAAGTCTTTTTCAAAAATTTATTATTTTCCAATTTTTTTATATAAAAATTAAGAAAACATACATTTCAAAACTTCTTTTTTATATAAAAATTAATAAAGAAAAATGCTAAGGATACCAACTCTTGTCCCAACTTTTGAATACAAACTTATATGGCAAATGAGTTGTCATTTGCTTATTGATAAGTATTTAAAGTATTGTCACATCAATTGATTACATTTACTAATGAAAATATGACACATGAGTTGACACTCCAAAAGTTATGATTAGAATTGGTGTCCCTAGCATTACTCATTAACAAAACATAACGGTTTAATTACAAGGGTTTCCCCTTCTCTCTCCCTCTTTTTCATATTTCTCATACACTAGGGTTTCCCTTTGAGGGGGACTTCTATGGCCGCCGCCACCGTGGTTGGCGAGGGTGATCGGTAGTTCGATGGTATCGACAGGGATGGAGTCGGATGGTTCTAATTGGGAGTTTCTTGACCAGATCAAACCCGGTGAGTTTCCGACAGTTTGGGATCCAGTAAGGTCTAAGTAATCCGATGGTTGGTACGCGATTGCTTATCTTTAATCGAGCTAATCGATTTCCCTTGAGTTGTGACATGCGGCGGAGTGGTTGTTCCACATGGGGCAAGAATTTTGTGGTCGATGTTATTTTATATTCATGCTTTGTTTTTGAGTTTCAATTTTAATTTTCTAATAAAGGAGGTAGTTCCCCCACCTCCTGTTGTTTTTGTGTGTGTGTTCTGCTAGAGTTATTTTATAGCGGTATATGTCTAATAGTTCTTAGTTGCAAGTGACTGTCTCTCGATCGATTGGAGTATTCCATCAATTGTAGATGTTTTTTCAAAAAGAGCTTTATAAATGCTCGATTATAGGATTACCGAGTAATTCAAGGAATTTTCCCATCATCAGATCTCGGCTTATGTCCTCTTCACTGAGTTTCATCTGATTTTACTAATGGAATCGTTCTTAGTCGAGGATTGTGTCTCTTGTATAACATGATTGTTTTATCTTTGATATTGGTGTTTGTATCCAGTTTTAATTTGAATGATAATTTCCGTTTAAAAAGAAAAAAGAAAAACTTCTCTTTTTCTGATTATTCTTCCACTAAACACAAAACTCCAAAACAACTTTTTTTTTTTCTCAAAAATTTTACTACATACCCACATTTTCAAAACTCAACTCAACTACAAAAGTCCCAACTGCATACTCCGCTCCAAAAGTTTCCCAAACAGGCACTTAGTCACAATCATAATTATTACAAATAATTATCATAATTACAATATGAATCATAATGATGGTTATTACTAATAATTGTTATCCAGTCAAAAATTGTGGGACATTTTCAATTCATAATTTAGTCACAATCACAATTATTACCAATGATTATCATAATTAGGAATTTTTAATTATTTAACACACAAAATGTGATGTTATGGTTCTAAAAAAATTATCAAATAGTGGTGTTAGATTTGAAATAAATCTTTCAAAGTGTTGTTGAAATTGGAAAGAAGAGAAATTGATGTATGGATTCTACTGATGGTGTTTTCGATAACGTATGTGACAATATTACAAAAAAAAAAAGTTATTATTTTGATTTGAAATAAAAATTTTTAGAAGTAATACTATTGATATTAACTACAAAAATTTCCTTGGCTTTCCGTTCGAGAAAAAGAAAAAGAAAAAAAAAAAATGGTTTCCTTGTATTTAAGGAACGCTTTCCATGAAAAATTTTAGTCCAACCGGATAATTTCGTAATATGCTCCAACACCATGGCCTTTTAGAAGAAAAGGGAAACATAATTTTTTTGACCTAATTAGAACAAAAAACTTACTATAGTCTTGGCCGGTTGTTCGAAGAAGCTCCGTGGGTGTTGGCATAGTGATTAGAGACGCTTCGGGTATTGTCTTGGCCGGTTGTTCGAAAAAGCTCCGTGGCTCTCACTCTCCTCACATGGCCGAGTGTTTAGCAGCCCGTGAAGGAGTCCGGCTTACTCAGAGATGTGGTTTTAGCATGTGGATTCTTGAACTAGATGCTTCCAATGTGGTTAGAGCTATTTCAAGTCCTCTTACTAGAGCTCTGTAATCAAATGTCATTGGAGATATCCAAGACCTTATGTCTTAAGCTGTAAGTGGCACTATAAGCTACGTATCCCATCAACGGAATGGTGTAGCTCACTGCTTAGCTAGTCTTGCTTTAACTATTTCTTGCGAATTAGGTTTTCAAGATTTTGTTCCTTTTGTGCTGGGATCTTTTGTACCACTGATTTTCCAAGTTTGCTTTGAATGAAAGTGCTTTTACTCAAAAAAAGAAAAAAAAAAAATTACTATAGTCCCAACTCATATTCAAAGTAGATAAAAACAAAACTTGACCGTTTTTATTTTTATTTTATCTACTTTACCTTTATGCATTTTAGTAATTCATTTATTTTCAACTTTTTTTTTTTTGGCGGGAGAAGACTATTTAATACAAGAAACAACATTACATACAAAACAAAATACATCAATCTACCAGACACAAGACATTACTAGCTACTGTTGACAAAGTCAAGAGCTCACCAAAATCAAAATCTACACAAATGATGAGCAACCTCATTAAAGACTCTAGAAACCTAATTATAAGAGATACTACCGAACTTTTTTTTTTAATAACAAGGCTGCAGAAATAAAAGGCTTGAGCCTCCCACGGCAGCTTTCAAAGAACCTGAACAAGCCTAAATAACATAAAGACAATCACCTTTCATCCTGACTCTTGTCCAACCTTTGTTGAACCGCAAATTCCACTCCCTTGAGCACAGCAAAAGCGTCTGCACAATCCACGCCTAAAGGACGCCCTTTAAATACCTTCCAATCACATCACCATCTGAGTTCCTAGCAACAACTCCAATTGATGCTGCTAATTCAGAGACAGCCGCATCGACATTAATCTTAATAAAACCATACTCATGACGAATCTATCCAACCATGTTGTAAGATTGTTGTTCCACTAAGCCCGCTCCCTTGTTCTTGAAACCATAAATTCATCCACTCTACTATGACAAGAGCGCACACTAACAGTAGGACTGGGAACCCTTTTTTTGTGCACCACTTAATTTCGCACTTTCCATACAGTATCCAAGACCACAGTCCCCCATGTTGAAAAATAAACACCTTCAGTACCTGCATCAACAACCCGCCTCGGGGGGTTAACTATAAAATTAACAAGCTCTCTAATTTCAAATCCATTTCACCTATTTTGTCTAATGGAGAAAGGACTTGCAAACCGGAGGACCCAAGCAAAAGGGCACAAAAAGAAAAGATGAACCTCATTTTCAGTCTCTGCATCACAAAGAGGGCACACAACATCTATATTAGTATTGAGACGGAAAAGTCGTGCTCTTAGGGGAAGAACTTCCTCCGCCACTCTACAAAGAGGAACATTAAGCTGCTCATGGAGCTTAGACCTCCAAATATTCTTCCAAAAAGGTTGGCAATTATCTCTGAATCTATCTTGCTAGTCCAACAAATAAGCCGTCTTCACACTGAATTTACCGTTACTAGCACCTGTCCAGATGATTTCCTATGGAATTCCTCTGCCTAACCACTTAATTTTCTTTATCTCCAATATGGAGCCATCAGTGAACAGTTCTTCTAAACGCTTATGGTTCCAATCATCTTCTTCGAAATTCCATAAATCAGCCACCTTTCAACTGAGTACTTGCAACCCGTGTATTCTTTGGCTTTGGCTTAAAACCATTCTCCGGCCACCATGCCAGGGTATCCATGGGTCTTCACAAAACATTAATGGATCTACCCAAACCAACTCTATAGCAAATCAATATTCCATTTTGAGTGCAAAAATAACAGCTTATGGGAATCCCAAAAATCGGCAGGCCTTCATTTGATTGTGCTTAGACCTTCAATTTGAAGCAAGAGCATTGTTGGTGTCGGATTTCATCTCCTTATAATGTTATGACTATGTCATCACGATCACAAGACCAATAACGGCGAACAATGAGCCATAACAAATTAAGTGCTCCTAATCTCGAACATTCGAGTTTGGCCCAACGAACGATTACCACTCACTAAGAGAGTGACCAACGACGAATGGTGGTCCTTGACCACTCGGATTCTGTTCCCTTGAGACCCATAAATTTACCAACTATGGATCAGGTGAGCACTTGATTCAACAAAACAAATGGTGAATGATCGATCGCTCGATGCTCGACCATTTATTAGTCATCACGGATGATCTGTTCGTCATCCAACATTCATATTCAGTAAATAATGAACGGTGAGAGATCAGTCTCCATAACTGCTAGACCCACGATCAATTGTGGCATCATGGTTCATGTCCTAGTGCATGTTCTGAATTATTCGGGTAGTGGGAAATGGCCACTACCATCATGCGGATCCATACCCACAATCTCCCCTCCATAAATAGAAGAAGATCATTCTCATTTGGGGGGGGACCTTGAGTTTTTATTGTTATTCTGTTAGAATATCTAGAAATTATAACCTTTTGTACTAAAAGCTCATATAGTAAAACCACAGACTTAGAGGACGTAGCACAACATTCCGGTGAATCTCTCTAACTTTCAGTGTTGCTATCATTTACTGCTCTTTTCTCAGCTTATTGTTCATATTTCCCAATTATGATTGCCTTATGATTCTTTTACGTGATGTTTAAGGACCTTAATAATTCTCGTATGATATTTTTCTTATAATCTAACCATTATTGAAATTTGACTGTAGATCCCATCATCTACAGTTTGGCGCCCACCGTGGGGCCCTTGGCCATCATACACCCAAGATTCACAGAGTAACCATGTCAGACAACCGTGAACAGCAGGCGGAACTACTGTAGAACAATCCCAGTACTTAGCCGAAAGCTTCAACATCCAGAGGAAATGCCTAGATCACCAACCTGATGCGTTTGGTTGAAGAGCTTACCCAGAAGCACAATACCCAACAGACGCAAATGGAAAGCATTAGTGCAGAAAACTAGACCCTGAGAAGCTAGCTGGCCACAATGACCATGCAGGCTGCCTACTCGTACTACTATAACCTGTACGTAGGATACTCAGCAGGAACGACCACCGGGGACTGGCAACAAGCCACGCCCTACTATCCCTAAAGGATGCGAGCCATTGCTCACAGCCCTGTGGCTCCAATGCAACCTCTGTCTACACTAGGGAACACCCCAACAGCTAATGATAGACGAACGCAGACACAACAAGCTCCTGAATTCAGATCCCGTAGGAACAAGTCCTCGGCTTAACACTCGATGCCAGAACTACCACAGCTGCTAGAAGGTCCCGTTCCTCCAGGGATGATGAACATCGAGGGGGTGATGCGCAATATAATATCCAAGGAAATAAGGACATTAGAAATGCAAATGGAGCAGCGATTCACCTTACAGCTCCCCAAGGCGACGAGTTCAACTTCAAGGTTCGACAACCTTGCACGTGGGGTCTGTGGGACACCCTTGATGCAACGAGTCATGAGCATGCCTCCACCCAAATTTGGTAGCATCTCCTTTCCAAGGTTCGACGGCATGTTGGACCCCAACGACCACTTGTTCTAGTACAAACATGTCGTGCAATCAACGAACATCCCCACTGGCATGCTTGATGATATAATGTGCTAGCTCTTTTCATAAAGTTTGAAGAGACCTGTCCTTCGCTGGTTCTGCAATCACCCTCTCAAGTCTATTGATTCGTTCGATGAACTCTCGCTATAATTCATGAGGAGCTACTCTATACACATTCAATCTGGAAAGACCACGAAGGCCCTATGGGGAATGGCCTAGGGACCAAGCGAAATGCTACATGCTTTCATAAGGCGCTTTAACAAAGCAATATCTAAGATTTCAGGATTAAACAATGGAATGGCGAAAGAAGTACTCAAGAAGGGCTTGAGGCCCATGTCTCTCTTCAAAAACGAGATTTGCGCCAAATATCCACCAACCATTCAAGATGCCATGCACCAAGCCAAAGGATTCATCGACTTGGAAGAAGAAAACGAACGTGTTGAACGAGAATTAGCACGAAGCTGAGAGGAGGTGACAAAAGCTTGCAAGTAGAGCGAGGAAAGAACAACGAGGCATGAACGTATGCGGACGCCCTACCGCAATGAGTCCTGTGATGATCGATCGTCGAAACACAAGCAAAAACGCCCTTTGTCACCACCCAAGTACGCTTTCAATATCTACCCTTCAGAGCTTGTTGTTGAAGGGCCGATACAACGTTACTTGACTGAAGAAACTGCCAGATAATCTCGCCAGGGACATGACCAAATATTACGAAATCTACAAGGATTACGACCACCAAAATATCTATTGCAGGGCTTTACGAGCCAAACTTACTGAGCTACTGAAGAAGGGACACCTTAAAGAGTTCCTTACCGACACAGGGAGAGAGACATATAGGCTCGATAACAAGCTCAAAGAGCGGAGGATCATGCAATAGATCGAAGACACACCTTTACCGCCACCTGTTCGAAAGTCCTTTAGTGTCATTTGCGGAGACTGATGGATTTTCGAACAGGTGGAGGAAGGCCACACAACCCATAGCATCAATCTTTCCAAATGACCCGGTCGAGCATTCGATCACGTTCTATAGCAGTGAGGCCACGAACCTTAGTCGGCCACATGATAATGCGTTGGTTCTTAAGCTGAATGTATCCAACTATGAAGTAAGCAGGATCCTGGCCGACAATAGGAGTTTAGCCTACGTACTTTTTCTGTCGACCCTTCGAGAGATGGAGATAAACGAGTCCAAGATAGAGAAATCGACCACGGTTCTGGTTGGATTTAATGGAGAATCAACTGCCACCGTTGGTAAGATTAAACTTCCAGTTTTTGCTGTAGGTGAAAACAAGATGACCACCTTCTTGGTCATAGATTGCCCGTCAGTCTATAATATCATCCTCGGTAGGTCATGGATCCATGCCATGAAGGCCGTACCATCACCAGAGAATCAAATTTCCCACCAAGAGAGAAGTTAGAGAGATTAAAGGAAACCAGAAAGTCGCACGAACATGTTATCTCAATTCCATGAAGTTGAAGACAGACGACCGGTTGTAGCAATCACATGCTAAAAAGGGGTCGACCAATCGCTCATAGCTAGGCATCAAGCACTTGAACAAGATTCAAATCGACCTCGAGAAGCTCGAGCGGTGAGTCAATGTGGGCTCGATGCTCGATGACACCATTCGAACCAGTTAATCAAGTTTCTTGAGGGCAATTGAGATTGTTTTGCATGGTAAAACAACGATATGCCAGGCATCGATCCCGTTGTGATCACTCATCGACGCAACGTCGATTCCAACCACAAACCAGTCAAGTAGAAGAGAAGGAAGCTCGGAATCGAGCTTAATTAGATCGTAAACGATGAAGTGCGCAAGCTGATCGAGGTAGGATTCATAAGAGAGGTTCACTATCCAGACTGGCTAGTGAACATCATCATAGTAAATAAGAAGAACGGGAACTGGAGGGTATGCATCGACTTTACTGACCTTTACAAGGTATGCCCCCAAGGACAGTTTCTGTTGGGATCTATATGTGCCATAAGGATAGAAAATCAATTATAGGGATTTTCTGTAAATATGACATTTTGATATTAATAAAAAGAAGTTATTCATGTTTAATAAATTGTATCCTATTTACTTTCATTTGTTGATTGTATGATTATTTTGAGTAAATATAAAATACTCCAAGGCTGTTGGTAATATATCGGATTACCATATGTATACGGGGTATACATAGAAGACGTGGTAATTTGATAACAGTCTAAATAAATGGTCCGTAATCGATGAAATAAGATTTGGGGATCTTATTCATGATAAGATTGTAAAGGTTATCTACTTCCTTGGAGGGATGGTTTGTCTTGACCATCGGATAGGTCTCGAGTAGAAACTTTAATGTATACCAGTATCGAGGTATGACATTGGACTGGACCTAAGGTGTTAATTGATTCGGTTTAACAATTCCGTTTATAAGAATCAATGACGCTTTGATTATCATCATGCATTAATCTTAATTTTGAATTGAATACTTGAGTTCGCATCCATGACTTATGCACTTTGATCCACTATAGGTGAGACACTGATAATTGATGATCAATATACTTATGTTTTAGGTGTATGACTTATGGATGGAGAAATCAAGATTCATAGATACGGAATCCATAGCTATCTTAACGATAGTACATGTTATCTATTTAAAGGTATTATTCGGGAATTGAAAGATAATATAACAAGATCTTGGCCATTGGTTTACTTTGTATTCTCTGATGGTTTACCGATTGTATGGCGTTACAATTGGTAGTTTTTTCAATGGAGAATAATGGAACTTTAAGTTAAAATGATTGAAAAGGTAAAACAGAAAAAGTCCTTAATTCAATCATGGATAACATATGGGGATTAAGCAAGTGATGAATAAATCATGGAAGAAACACCGCGTTAGAGAGCTTTCATAATACGGTATGTAAACGGGAGTTCAGCTTCAGACTTTTAGTGAAATAGTCTTGAAGTTGATAATTGATGAATAATTAATCCGGGATTAATTTTCATAATTATAGGAGCCTTATTACATATTTCCATCGGGTCCCTCTACTAGCTCATATAGTTCCACAAAGCGTCTCGGGATTTGTTCCTTACGAGATCGGTAAATACAATGGGAATTTAAAATTATCTATTGAGACATGGTACTCTCTTATATGCAGTTCTGGAAAAGGATTTGACATGTGAAATTAATGTAGACAAATAACGTGATTTGTCAACATATGATTGGTTGTAAATAAAATAATTATTTGTTAATTATTTTGGTTAATTGAATTTTGAAAATAAGATTGTGTTTGAATTATTTAATTTTTGAAAACAAAATTTTTCTCTCCTAATTAATAGTGCACGGTTTTTAATGGATGGAGGGAAGAAGATTTTGTTTCAAAATTGTTTAAATATATTACAAACATTAAATTATTAATTGATTTAAATAATAGAGCTTATTTGATAGATTTTCTTTTCTTAAAAAATGGTGCACGTTTTTTTCGGTGGAAAGGAAATCTAAAATATTCCATTTATTTAAATTAATTAAATATGGATAATGTTTGTTGAAAATATTTATTTAAATTCAAATAAGAAAATCTTATTTAAATTCAAATGGTTTATAAGGAGTTTGAATCTAGATAGAATTATGACTTTTTGACTAGTTTAGATTCTTGATTTAAATTTGAACCACCAATTAATCTCTACATTAGGTGGAGCACGAATTTTTTGAGCCTTCTCCTAACAAAAAACCGTCCATAAGATTTAAAGAACCTAACCCGAAATTTGAATGATCATTTGATTCAAAAGATTATCTAGAAAAATAATTATTAATTATTTTTCAAGTAGGAGATATTTTTAAAAAAGGATAGGACAATTATATAAAGGATAGAGGTTCTTGAAAAAAGCCAACTATCATTATATACTTAAATAGGTGGACGATTTTTGGGAGAGAGAAAAAACACCAAAAACTAGTTTTTTGTGCTTGAGAAAATTCGTCCTTCTTGGGTGTGAGAAAAAGAGAGAAATTTTCATTAAATCAAAACTGTGAAGAAGGTTAAGCCGAGTGATATTTTTTATAGAAAGTTAACCGGTTCCTGTTTCGTAGTTTTGAAGAACAAACCCGGATCGAATTCTCAACGAAATACATCGGGATTGAGAAAGTGGGATCTAGACTTCGGAAGAATTACCTGTCGCTTGGATTCATAGCACGTATGTCCACACACACTCTGAGGCGTGGGGACTCGAGAATAGTAGAGAAGACACGTTGGTCGACGCTCTAGCAATTTCGGAATCCGAGAAATAAGGTACGTTTGATCATGTATTTAATTTATTGTTATATACATCATGAGCTTCTTTTCTGAATTGGCATAAAAATTTTAAAACTTCCACTGCGCCGTAACTTTGATATTGGATCTATTTTTCTAACAATTGGTATCAGAGCTAACTCACGATCATGTATATAACATAAATTATTTGATCAAATAAATTTCTCTCTATGTATTAATAAAATATTTTAGAGAGTTGGCACTCTAAGTTTTAGTTTGTGTATGTTAAATATATTGTGAATGGATGTATGGATGAATGAATACTTTATATATATTTTTAATATATGATGCTTGTTCAATTTTACCGGTTATGATTCCATAGAGGTTATAATTTGTATCTAGGTTTTTCAAGTGTAATAGATGCAATCTATTATCACCGCTTGGTCGTTTTTTCAATTCCTAGAATTTTTGTAAGCCGGAAACGGCATAGAAATTTTTTTTTGTAAATTCGGGCTACAATGGATTCAAGGAGATTAAAGATGAATGAAGGTATGGAAATTTTCAAAGAATGTAATTTTTTTTTTGAAATTTGGAAATTTTAATTAATTCAAATTTCATATAATAGGCGTTTTTAGTGGAACAAAAATCACATTATATCCTTTTGAAAATTTTAATTTTTCAAAGATACGTGATCTTGATAATTTGGAAAATCTAAATTCAAAATTTAAATTTAAATTTAATGGACATTTTTATTTATTAAGAATTTTAAAATTTTGTGATTTTAATTAAATTTGGAAAATCACATTTTTTTCGAAAATTTAAAATTTGAATTTTAAATCAAAAACGTGTTTTATTTAAAATTTTGATATTTTATAATTTTGATTAAAATTAAAAATCACATATAATCTTTTTAGAAATTTAAATTTAAAAGGACGTGACATTGGAGAAGGACGACACATTGAAGAAGGATACAAGACATGAATCGACAAAAGAAGGCCGATATATGTTTTGGTTAATTTTTTGTAAATTTTACAATTTTCTTTTCTCTAGGATGGAATCATGATCCACAGCTATTTACATATTTTGCAAACCATGAATGATACGATGCTAGATAAATATTTTATACTATTTCACGATGTATTGATAACATGCCATATAAACTAGGGAGTGCCACTCAATAAATATTGTTTATGCATGAAAAACAAAAACCCTAATTCAAAAGATTGAGTGGAAGAAGGTTTTACACACTAAGACCTACGGCCTCCATCATTGGTCCAATAGTTACGCATGGTAGTGCCTACTACTCAGGTTCGATCAAGAAATTCCCTTCGGATAGGTATCTTACTTAGAGTGCACACTGATTTGGATTTCCGAAAGGATAACAATTTTGGGCATATTTTATATTTAGATTACCCCTCGGTGGCAGATGTAAAATATGGATTCAAAACTGAAAACGATGGTTACACACTCATGCTACTTTATTTATTAACCCTCCCTCGAGGCTCTAATATTTAAAGTAGTGGCCAAATAAGCGATAGTTAATATATATTTAATGGGGTTATGCGCCATGGACAAATATGTATTAATCGGAGGGGATCCGTGTTCTTGGCTAGTTCTTCCATGACTACCCCTCGATAGCTTGGAAAGCAGAAGCTAGGAATTATCGTTGTAAGACATGTGTTTTTTAAGGGCTTTACACTTAAACATTTAGATTGCATATAGATTTTTTTGTTTCATTACAAAAACAAATTTTTTTTTAAAAATAAAAGGATGTTTGCTCATACTTATTACATATTTTTTTATTATAGATTAAGATGTCGAGTCCATTATCTGTGATACTTACGCAAAACAAATTAACAGGCGAGAATTTTAATGACTGGAAAAGGAACTTGCTTATTGGCTTAAACTTTGAGAAACACAGTTTCGTCCTTACCCAACATCGACCGACCACGCCTGCGATCGATGCTTTTGATAGGGAATTTATAGCGCTTGAGTGCTAGGACAATTCCAACCTAAGTGCTATGTACTATATTCGGGCGAGCATGTCTAACGTGCTCCAGAAACAGCATGAAGAGCATGAAACTGCTAGGCAGATCATGGACAACATGGAGGAGATGTTTGGTGAACAAACTATCCAGGCTAAGACCGATACTATTAAAGGTCTCATGAACTGCAAGCAAAAGGTTGGAACTCCCATCGAGGAGCACATGATGAAAATCATGGCCTATTTGTCTGAGACTCAGGCAAATAGGGCTGAGATCGATGCTACAACTTAATTGGTCATGGTTTTCCAAATTTTGTCCAAGGATTTCGATTTGTTTCAGGCATCTTACAACCTTAACCGGAAGGAGATGTCTCTAACGGAATTGATGAAAGAGTTGCAAGCCTTTGAGAACATTTTCAAGGGTTCTGGATTTAAGGCTGAGGCAAATATGGCTGAACCTGGTTCACCTGTGCCTATCCCAAAAGGAAGAAGGAAAAGGGGAAGAACAAGGGGAACAAGCCTACAGCAAAGGCACCTGCTCCTAAGAAGTCTACCAAGACTAAGAAGTGGAAGGTGGATCTTAAGAAGGCTAAGTGCTTTTTCTGTGAGAAGAAGGGACACTTTAAGAAGGATTGCAGAGACTACCTGACTATGCAGAAGTAAAGAGGTAATTTCGATATCCTGTATCTTGAGGCTTGCTTAGTGGAAGAATCTAAGGACACTTGGGTTATAGATTCTGGAGCCATTAACCATGTTTGTATTTTTCTGCAGGGGTTCAAGGTAACGAGAAGTCTGCATGAGGAGAACTTCATGTTAAGAACTGGTGATGAGACATTGGTGCGAGCTGAAGTAGTGGGAGATGTGCATCTTTTTTTTTTGATAAATTTAGATTTATTATTTTGAGACATTGTTTTTATGTTCCTAGTTTCAAGAGGAACTTAATTTTAGTAGCTTATTTGATTCAAGACTCCTATTCGGTTTATTTTAATAATAAAGTTGTTTATTAGGAAAAACAATTCTCTTATCTGTAATGGATGGATGCGTGGAAATATTTATTTTATCAAACCTAAGATGCACTCACTGCTTGATACAGAATTGGAAAGGAACTCTAAAAGACATAAGTCTTCTCACTCTAACAAATCATATCTTTGGCATTTACGACTACGTCACATAGGCCTTAATAGAATTCAAAGGATGGTAAAGGAGGAATGCCTAGACTTGTACGAGATTGAACCTTGGTCACAATGCGAATCCTGTTTAAAAGGCAAGATGACCAAACGGCAGTTTGCTGCCAAGAATAGTTGTGTCGAGGATCTTTTAGAACTTGTGCATACGGATGTTTGTGGTCCCATGAACATAGAAGCATGTGGTGGGTATGAGTATTATGTCACCTTTATTGACGATTACTTGAGGTATGGATATGTCTATTTGATGACCCACAAAAGCGAAACCTTTGACAAGTTCAAAGAATTTCGGACTGAAGCGGAGAAACAATTAGGCAAGTCTATTAAGTCACTTCAATCGGATCGAGGTGGGGAATACCTATCGGATGAGTTCTTAGAAAATTTGATAGAGAACGAGATACAATCCCAGTTGACTGCACCTGGTACTCCTCATTAGAATAGTGTAGCTAAGAGAAGAAATAAGACCTTATTGGATATGGTCCGAGCTATGTTGAGTTACTTCACATTACCTTTGTCGTTTTGGGGGCACGCCATACAAACTGCATGCTATCTTCTGAATAACGTTCCCTTTAAATTGGTTCCTAAAACTCCTTTCCAGGTATGGACGAGTAGGAAACCTAATTTGAATCATATTCAAATTTGGGGTTGTCCGACACACGTCCTGGATAAGGAAGCGAAGAAGTTGGAGTCACGATCAGAAGTGTGCTTGTTTGTAGGTTATCCAAAAGGGACAAAATGTGGCCTGTTTTATAATCCGATGCAAAATAAAGTATTTGATTACGCCCAAACATGTACAAAAACAAGCGGTCGATTGTAGCACAATTAGGACGGTCGATCCCACGAGGAGGTGATAAAAACAAACAAGAAGAGATTAGCGAAATAAAAGCGTTAGAGAAATAAGTAATCAAAGAAAGAAGAAGAAGAAGAAGTATTTTTGTGATTTTAAAACAAATTTAAAGACAACGCAATTTAAATATGAAGAAAATTCAATAATCAAAAGTGGTAAGACATCGAGAATCCCCTATATGTTTCGTTTACCTATTTGGATTTTGATTCATAAAATAACTCAATTGAAAGTTTTACATCCCAAACAATCAATCGGAAAATAAAAATTTGAAGAACTAGTGAATTAAAATTTATCTGAGTAAATAAAATTTTTACGTGTAAAACTAGCAAAAATTATCTTATAAGAAATTCAAAAGCGACAATATACCATAAGTAATATTGCAGTAAAAGACTACATATTAAATAATGCTATTAATATGTCCTATCATGCAATTATCACATAAAAGAACTTGACTAAATTTATATAAAAGTTGACAACAAATTATATTGATATGAGAAAGAAATAAGATGAAAGAAAAATTATTTACTCAAACGTATAAACCTTACAAACCATTAGAGAATCAAAACCTAAACAAATTCACTACACATATATGGTCATCTCTAGCCTCACCAAAGAAATCTAGCCTAACTTGCAACTCATCTCACAAAATTCTAATAAGAAAACATGAGATGAAAATGCAAGGCGAAGAAAATTTTCACTCCAAACTCAGCCAAAAATTGGTTGGAAAAACGTCACATGCTTGCTGCATAACCTCCTTTTTATAGGCCTCAATGTCCAGCATCTAAAGAGAGATTTTCGGCCCAAAAATCATGCTATCAAGCTGGTAAGCTGAATGGAGAGAGGCGCTAATCCAGCTAGAAGAAATTGATTGCCTGGGCTGGAGTTGGCACCAAACGCACGGGCTTGGCTGGGAATACGGCCCGAAACTCGCGGTAAGCAAGCTGGAGGAGATTGGTGGCCTGGGCTGGAGTTGGCTGAGAATTCGGCCTGAGATTCTCGCGGGCTGAGATTGCGGGCCTGATAAGTGCAGTGGGCTGGTTTTACGCGGCTGGGATCGCGGGCATGAGAAGCGTGAATGGGCAGGTTTTATGCCGGCTGCCGCGCACGTGGAGGAGGAGTTGGGGCCCGCGTGTCTGGGCGGCGACACGTGGCTAGGAGGAGCTGGGCGGCACGGCAGCTGGCTGTCGACGTGGCTCAATGGCTTGGGCTGAAGGGTTGTATTTTGTTGGGCTTTTTGATTGATTTTTGCTTGCAATTTTGGCCCAAATGTTTTATTTTCCTACAAAACAAATTAAATTAAATTGAAACATAATATTTTCACATCGAAGTATTGTTGAATTAATTTTATGCAAATATCTAATTAAAACTTAATTTATTTTAATTTATTTTGACAATTTTGAACAATAAAAGTGTATTTTTGTGCACTTATCACAACCCCCAACCAGCTTATTGCTAGTCTCTAGCAATTCAAGTGGGAGAAAAATCAAGTCAAGTTGAAAGTTCAAATCGAAACCTGTAAAATTATATTAGCACTCAAATAAAAACATCAGCAAGAAATCAGAAAATACTATCAAAACTACTTCAGTCATTACTCCAGAGTTGTGTGTGTGTGCACCAAACCATATCCTTCTTACCGCAGTCCGTAACACAAATAGCATCGAAAAATTCATGAAGAAAAAGTCTCAGTTCCATTACCTCATGGGTGTTGGAAATATTTTAGTGCAGAGGTTTTCACTCATGGAGTTGGAAAGGAATCAGTCAACGCTCAAATGAGATAAGGTAATTTAAGGACATGCTAATAAACAAGCATTGATCAAATGATAGGCGAATCAAATATTCGGAGCATTACACCATTTACACCATAAACCAGCTTTTGGGATTTCATTCGGATCAAATAGAAAGTACACAAGCAAAGAGCCATAATATACAAACAAACAAATATACATCACTTTTTTTTTCACATTTTTTTTATTTTTTATTTTTATTATTTTTTTTAACAAGAGACATCATGCTTAATAGAACAAATGTAGTAAGGAATTCTTTTGACTGCTATGCAGTACCAGATGAGATTATAACCGAACTACATGAATATTGATGATGAAATGAATGCTCTTGCTTCTTTTTTTTTTTTTTTTGGACAAACAAAAGAAAAATGACGAATATTTATAGAACAAGGCTCTATTACAAAAGATCAATTCTATCTAACAAAAAATCATCCCTCAAGCAAAAGTACAAGTTAAGTAGTGGTATTTCAAATAGTGATTGTACCAACTCGAAAGATCAATAAAAGTTCAAAAAGCTGTTTTCTCAACTCTCACAACTCACCAAAAATGAAACACCTAAACTCGAGAATTTTTCTCAACTAAATGTGTTAACAACCATCTTACCACAAGGTTTAGCATGTGCACAAAAAGAACTCTGGAAATCATTTCTTAATAGTCAAGATAACAAAAACTGACTCAAACCGAACATTTTGAAATCACACTTAGGTAACTTTGCAAAAATTTTGATCCAAATTCCAAAATGACAAAAATTAAACTCACGCATGAATATACTCTCCACCCCCAACCAAAAATCAGACAATGTCCTCAATGTTTAAAAATATGTACAAATGTGAAGAAGACAGGGAAAAAGAACACCTGGATGATGACGGTAAGAACATAGATGAGCTACCTGATCTGATTCACCAAAACACACAAACAAATATAAAAGCATATAAAAACAAACTGAAAATAAAAGCACACAAAAAAAAAAAAAGAAACAAGCAAAACAAATAAGCAAAAATATGATACAAAAAGGGTTGGAAGCAAACTACTTATAAACCAGGGCCTCAAGAATGATTTCTTCAGCCTGGCTCACTCGTTCAATGTAATGCTTCAGTCTCTGACCATTGACTTTGAAAATTCTCCCATCACTTGGGTCCTCGACCTCGACAGCACCGTTGGGAAAGACTTATTTCACCACAAATGGGCCAGTCCACCACGACCTCAACTTACCTGGGTGGAGATGCAGACAGGAGTCATAAAGATGCACCATCTGATTTGGCTCAAAGTTCTTCCTCAAAATCTACTTGTCATGAGCCACCTTCATTCTAGCCTTGTAAATCTTGGAGTTATTATATGCATCATTTCTCAACTCCTCAATTTCTGACAGTTGGAGCTTGCGATGTATACCTGCAGCACTGAGATCAAAGTTAAGGGCTTTGATAGCCCAATAAACCTTATGTTCAAGCTCTACATGTAAATGATAGGCTTTTCCAAAGACAAACCTATAAGGAGACATTCCAAGAGGGGACTAATATGTAGTACGGTATGCCCAAAGAGCGTCTAAGAGACGTGAGGACCAATCTTTGCGGTCGGGGTTCACCGTCTTTCCAGAATCTGTTTGATCTCCCTATTCGCCAACTCAGCTTGGCCATTTGTCTGTGGATGGTAAGCAGTGGAAACCTTGTGAATGACACCGTACTTGCGCATGAGAACCTCAAAAGAACGGTTGCAGAAATGAGTTTCTTGATCGCTGATGATAGCACGCGGAGTACCAAACCTAGATAACACATTCTCTTTCAAGAACTTCACAACTGTTGCATTATCAATGGTTCGACACAGCATGACTTCTACCCATTTAGAAATATAATCCACAGTAAGGAGAATGTAGAGGTAACCAGAAGAAGATGGAAAAGGTCCCATAAAATCTATCCCCCAATAATCAAATATCTCTATCACAATAATTGGGTTCAAGGGCATCATATAGCGATGGGACAGAGCACCTAACTTTTGGAACCTTAGATAAGAGTGACAAAACTCATTAGTATCTTTAAACAAAGTGGGCTAATAAAGACCACACTGCAAGATTTTTACTACAGTTTTCTTCACGGTGAAGTGACCACCACATGCATCGTTATGGCAAAAGTTTAGAATACTATGAATCTTATCATCAGGAATGCATCGCCTTATGATTTGGTCGGGACAGTATTTGTAAAGGTATGGATCATCCCAGTAGAAGTTGCGAATCTCGACCAAGAATTTTCGTTTGTCTTGAGCACTCCACGCGGAAGGAATGTCACCAGTTACCAAGTAGTTGACGATGTGAGCGACCAAAGTAGCTTGGTGACAGCAAACAGATGTTCATCGGAGAAATCATCTCGGATAGCAGGACTGTTGGCGGGGTCACTAAATTCGAGTCGAGAGAGGTGATTCGCCACAACATTGTCGACTCCTTTCTTGTCCTTGATTGTGATGTCAAATTCCTACAACAAGTGGATTCACCTAATCAATTGTGCCTTGGCATGCTTTTTGGAAAGGAGATACTTAAGGGCTACATGATTTGTGAAGATAGTGATTGGGGATCCAATCAGGTATGCATGAAACTTATCGAGAGCGAACACTACAGCAAGCAACTCTTTTTCAGTAGTTGAATAGTACATTTGAGCACTATTTAGAGTTCGACTTGCAATGTATACAACAAATCCCCTCCCTTCGTTGTCCAAGGATGGCCCCCACAGCATAATTACTTCATCACACATGATTTCAAAAGGACGGCTCCAATCTGGTGGTTGTATGATAGGGGCAAAAGTCAGTTTTGCTACAAGTGTTTGGAAGGACTCCTCACACTCTTGTGTCCATGTGAACACTGCGTCTTTAGCCAGGAGGTTGCATAGCGGTCGGGAAATCGCTGAAAAGTTTTGAATGAACCTCCTATAAAAATCAACATGCCCAAGAAAAGACTTGATGTCTTTGACCGTTTTTGGGGTGGGCAATTTAGAGATAAGATCAATCTTAGATTGATCAACCTCAATCCCTCTTTCAGAAATGACATGCCCCAAAACTATTATGTTCGGCACCATGAAATGACACTTCTCCCAGTTGAGCACGAGACCTTTCTTTTCATATCTTGTCAGAACAGCTTCTAAGTTGAGAAGGCACGAGTCAAAGGAATCACCGAATACGGTCAAGTCATCCATGAACACTTCCATACATTTCTCGACCATGTCGTTAAAAATACTTATCATGCACATCTGAAAAATGGCCGGTGCATTACACAGTCCGAATGGCATGCGCCGAAAGGCATAAGTATCAAAAAGACAGGTAAAAGTAGTCTTGTCTTGATCCTCCAATGCAATCTCGATTTGATAATAACCTGAGTAGCCATCAAGAAAGTAGTAGAAAGGATGACCAGCCACGCGTTCTAGGATTTGATCGATGAACGGAAACAGAAAATGATCCTTGCGGGTGGCGGCATTTAGCTTTGGTAGTCAATGTACATGCACCAACCCGTGATAGTCCTTGTGGGGACAAGAGCCCTTTTCTCATTCTCCACCACTGTCACCCCTGATTTCTTGGGCACTACCTGAGTTGGACTGACCCACTTGCTATCAACGACCAGATAGATGATACCTGCATCTAGAAGCTTCAAGACCTCATTCTTCATAACTTCTTTCATTGTTGGGTTCAGTCTCCTTTGGGGATCCCTTCGTGGAATAGCCCAGTCTTCCAAATTGATGTGATGGGAGAAAATTAAGGGGATAATACTCTTAATGTCAGCAATCGTCCAACCTAACGCAGCTTTATGCTCTCGCAGCATGTCGACTAACCGCTGCTCTTGTGATGCATTAAGTTTAGATGAAATGATAACATGAAAGGTATCACCAGCTCCTAAGAAGACATGTTTCAGACCCTCAGGAAATTGAGCCAGCTTAAGTGTTGGGATCTCTTCGGTGGATGGTTTTGGCTTTTCTTTCTCTCGAGGAAGCTCTTCAAAACGTGGTTGCCAAAACTTGGTTCCTCTGCCTTGTGAGTCTTTATAGATGGTAGCGTTGTTGGCCAACTCACAAGGACCGTGTAATAGCCGCTCTTTTTGCTGATTCATGATTTCCTTGTTAAGGAATATGAATGTTTATGTAAAATATCTGATCTGATTTTATCAGAGTATATTTGAGTTCTTATTGTGACGACCCGCCTAGCGCTGGCCGTTACCATACATTCTTACATAATAATATATGAAAATTTAGACATAAAATTTTTTTTTTTTTTATACAACTGATAAGTATTGTTTAACTTGGAAATTTCATAATAAACACTTATATCCATACATGTACTTATACATAATTACTTATAGCGGAAATGCGTTTTTTGTACTTAAATACAGCATATTTAGCGTAGCATAATTTAACAAAAAAAAACGTAGCGATTCCGTCCCACAGTTTCACAGCTTTGCCTTGCCATGCTCCACCGCCTTGTATCAAGAAATACCGCAAGGTTGCTTACCTACAGCATAAACTTAAAACATGAGCTTTCGCTCAGCAAGCACAACTATTTATCCACAAAACATATCATGATAACATAATGCATGAACCATTTATGGTCAATTTCTGTTTTCATAAGTTAGCATAGATTTTGGGCCCTTACATAACTTAACATGAATGTACGTACCGTGGCGCGCTGCCATGGAGTGGTTGGGGCGGCCAGCCCTGTCCAACTCAAACCATGAACCAAACCCGACCTGACGCGGGTCGATACGACATATAGCATTTTGCTTGTATTAAAAGTCTTGTTCTTGTCTTATTTCATACTTGAAATATTGTTTCATATTCATAACCAGTTTCTTAACTGAAGCTGGGATTTCATATTTTACCAACTCGTTATTCTTTAATGAGCATACTTCGTGATGTCATAATATCACATTTCTCATCATATGAACATACATACTATAAACATACATACATGAACTTGAAAACATACATGCCATACATTCATCATTTCTTGCATACATACATGCCATTCGTACTTTAATATTATCATATCTTAAAAATGTACATACATACATATCATAAATATTTCTTATACACATAACATTATAAACTTGATATCATACAGGCCATAACGTTTTATCATGCTTATATCATTATAAACTTGAAGGCATTCAACAAACAAATTTTGTTTATGCTGTAGGCGGAGTCGTACTTACCGTTACTGCGCCTTGAATCACAATCCTTCACTCAAACAGGTCGTTTCCCTGTTTTCAAGAAAATCATAGGATGAGTATCATCCTATCATAATAACATAATGATTCTAATTGCTAACAACCATTCCTAAATTTCAACTCCTTTTTGAAATTTAGTAAAAACTCTAATTATTTTGAAAATCGGATTCCAAAACCAATTCATAAAGTTTAGTTCTTTTCTCACAAATCTGTTTCGAATTTGGAAAAGTTTTCTTCATTAAAGTTGTAGATCTTGAAGTCTCCTACAACTTTTGTTTTAAACTCAAACTTCAAATCTGCCTTTAACATGCTTATTTTTGCCTTATAAAATTTTTCGACCAAACTTACTGCTCATAATTTGGTCTCGGGTTTTTATAGAAATAAAGGTCTTAAAAGCCTTATTTTCAAAAACTGGCCGCGTTGGCCCCTAGGATTTTCCCTCCTCTACAACTTTTCAGTTTTAACTTTTTTAAGATTCGGCCTCTAAAGGCCTCTAAATGTTGTTTCAGAAAAACTGCTCGGATAGAGACTTAATCAAACATACAAAAACCCTAGTGCATGTATCTTACAAAATTTAAACTTATCAAGATCTTGGCTTGCCAAGTGTGTAGAGCTAAGCACTCTTACTCACCAAGGCTAGGTTTTTGAGGTGTCACATTCTTGAGGTGGCCGGCCCTTGGGTGGTGGCTTAGTGTGCAAGCCTTGGTTTGCTTGCTCACCAAGGCTACACCATGGTGTGTTACTTCCTTGGGTGGCCGGCCTTTGGTGCCTAGGTGTGCAAGCCTTGGCTTGCCAAGGGTGCAAGGCTAGGGTGTGACTTAGCCAAGCTAGAATCTAGGGTCCCTTATCCTTATGTGGCCGGTTTTTGGTGTAACCAAGTGACACAAATTACCAATTGTTCTTAACACAAAATCAACCAACTAAATTAAAGTGTTAAAACACTAAACTTAGGGTATGATTTGTAAACTTTTATTAACACTTAAAATCTTCTAATTTGCATAATCTTTTTCAAAAACAAGATTACTTGCTCAACAAGCCATGACGTGGCCGTTTCCTATGGTGACACATGGCATAATGGGATTGGTTCTAGCTAGAGTTTTCAAAAACAATCTTAACTTGACATCCTTGATTTCCAACCAAAATAACTAAACTAAAAATGGGTCATTGACTTAATTGAACTAAGAAACTTTACTTAAAAAGTCCCTGGTTCAAAAATTTACATAATTGCTGATAAGTTTACAATTTTCTTTAAAATTGCACATTGGCCCCTAAAAGCAAAATATTTGCACTTTAGTCCCTATGACTTGGCCAATTTTGGTTAAGCCTTTAAACATCAAATTTTTACTAAATCCTTTCTTAAAAGACTTTTTAGCTTCAAAATCATAAACTTTTCTAAATTTGCAAATTGACCCCTAAACATAAAATATTTGCATTTTGGTCCCTGTGGGGTGACCAATCATAGTAATGACACTTGTCATCAGAGGTGTCATCCTTAAAGGCCTGGTTTGGCTTATCTCCCAAATGCAGTCCAATTTTTTTAAAATAACATAAAATCATAAAGCATAAACTTACACCTTTTTCTTTTAACAAAAAGGTCTTAAACTTGCATAACTAACTTATTTGAATCTTTTAACTAAAGATTCAACAACTTTTCATAGAAACATATCATACATATAACATAAATAGACTTTGATTCTTAACAAAAGAAATCATAAGTTTACAAACAAGTTGGTCATTACAATCTACCCTCCTTAAAGAAATTTTCGTCCCCGAAAATCAACACAAGTAGGGATAGTTCTTTCTCATTTCTTCTTCTACTTCCCATGTTGCTTCTTGAATATTATGATTCTGCCATAACACCTTAACCATCGGAATGGTTTTGTTTCTTAAAACCTTTTCTTCCCGATCTAGAATTTGTATTGGCCTTTCCTCGTAAGTCAAATCTGTTTGTACTTCGACCGGTTCTTGACTTAGCACATGAGAAGAATCAGGTACGTATTTCTTTAACATGGAAACGTGAAAAGCATCATGTATAGAAGCTAAAGCTGGCGGTAAAGCAAGCTTGTAGGCAACTTTTCCAATTCTTTCGAGGATTTCAAACGGACCTGTGTATCTTGGACTGAGCTTTCCCTTCTTACCAAACCTCATAATCCCCTTTACTGGAGCAATCTTGAGAAAAACAGAATCTCCAACTTGGAATTCTAAAGGTCTTCGACGTTTATCAGCATAACTCTTCTGTCGACTGAAAGCTACATCGAGCCGTTGCTTGATCATCTTGACGTCTTCTGAGGTTTTTCTGATGAAGTCCGTAGTTTGAAGTTGCTTCTGTCCGACTTCTTGCCAATGGATGGGAGATCGACATTTCCTTCCATATAGCGCTTCAAATGGAGCCATACCAATAGAAGTGTGGTAACTATTATTATACGAAAATTCGATCAAGGGTAACTTTTGATCCCAATTTCCCTTGAAATCCAAAACACAAGATCTCAACATATCTTCTAAGGTCTGGATCGTGTGCTCCGATTGTCCATCTGTCTGAGGGTGGAAAGCAGTACTGAATTTCAACCTTGACCCCATAGCTGTGTGAACACTTTTCCAAAATCGCGAAGTAAATCGCCCATCTCGATCTGAAATAATGGATTTTGGAACTCCATGCAACTTAACAACCTGATATACATAAATTTCAACTAATTTCTCAACCGAAAAGGTGGCTTTACTAGCTATGAAATGGGCTGATTTGGTTAATCTATCCACAATTACCCAAATCATATCATTTCCACTAGCGGTCCTGGGTAGTCCAACTACGAAATCCATGGTGATTTGTTCCCATTTCCATTCTGGGAGTTCTATCTTTTGAAGATCTCCGCTAGGTTGCCGGTGTTCAGCTTTTACTTTCTGACAAGTTAGACACTTTGATACAAATTCAGCAATTTCTCTCTTCATGTTTGGCCACCAAAAGTTCTCCTTAAGGTCCTTATACATCTTAGTAGCTCCAGGGTGAACTGAGTATGGCGTTTCATGCGCTTCTGACATGATTTGTTTCCTTAGAAACTCAAAGTTAGGAACACAAATCCTTCCTTTGAAAAGAATTAGCCCATTCGCAGATGTCTTAAATTCCTTATCTTCTTCACCAAGTAGCTGAATTTTCAACAAAAAAAGGAATCTTTCCTTTGATAGCACTTAATGGTTTCTAGGAGATTAGACTGAAGAGTCAAAGCAGACAATTTTCCGATTAGCATTTCTAATCGGAAATCAGAAATTTCCTTTTTAAGGGGTTCGGACATCATTTCAAGAGACATGAGCATACCGGATGACTTCCTGCTCAACGCATCTGCTACCTTGTTGGCCTTTCCAGGATGATAAAGAATTTCACAATCATAATCCTTTACGAGTTCGAGCCATCTTCGTTGCCTCATATTAAGCTCCTTTTGAGTAAAAATGTATTTGAGACTTTGATGATCGGTAAAAATCTCACATCTATTACCATACAGGTAATGTCTCCAAATCTTCAAAGCGAAAACCACCGCAGCAAGCTCCAAATCGTGAGTCGGGTAGTTCCGTTCATGGTCCTTCAGTTGACGTGAAGCATAAGCAACCACATTTCTTCCTTGCATAAGGACAGCTCCTAGTCCAGTTTTCGACGCATCACTATAAATGGCGAAATTTCCTGCATCAACGTCCGGAATAATCAACACTGGTGCACTTGTAAGTTTCCTCTTGAGCTCTTGGAAGTTTTCTTCACACTTCTGTGTCCACTCAAACTTTCTCCCCTTTTTAGTAAGAGCTGTTAGTGGCGCTGCTATCTTGGAGAATCCTTCAACGAACCGTCGGTAGTATCCGGCCAAGCCAAGAAAGCTTCGTATCTCCGTAACGTTTCTGGGTGCTGACCATGCACTAACTGCTTCTATCTTAGCAGGATCAACAGAAATTCCTTCCCTTGAAACTACGTGGCCTAAGAAATGTACTTTCTCCAACCAAAATTCACATTTAGTGAATTTGGCATAAAGCTGATTCCGTCTTAAGGTCTCCAAAACCATCTTGAGGTGCTGCTCATGTTCCTTTGTAGATTTTGAGTAGATCAAAATATCATCAATGAAGATGATAACAAACTTATCTAAATAATCTTTAAACACCCGATTCATAAGGTCCATAAAAGCAGCTGGAGCGTTAGTTAGTCCAAAAGGCATGACTAAATACTCATAATGTCCATATCGTGTTCGAAACGCCGTCTTGGGAATATCTCCTTCCTTGATTCTGAGTTGATGGTAGCCTGAACGCAAGTCAATCTTCGAGAATACTAAAGCTCCTCTAAGTTGATCAAAGAGATCGTCGATTCTCGGGAGAGGGTACTTGTTCTTAATCGTGATCTTATTCAACTCGCGATAGTCGATACACATTCGTAACGTTCCATCCTTCTTCTTGACAAACAACACAGGTGCTCCCCACGGGGAATGGCTTTGACGAATAAATCCCTTGTCCAACAGTTCTTGCAACTGTACTTGAAGTTCCCTAAGCTCAGCTGGGGCCATGCGATAAGGTGCTTTCGATATTGGAGCTGTTCCTGGCAACAATTCTATTTCGAAAGAGATTTCACGCTCGGGCGGAAGTCTAGTTAAATCTTTTGGAAAGACGTCTACATATTCCTTAATAATAGGAACATCTTCGGGCTGCAGCTCTTTTTCTTGTTCTTTGTCCACCATGTTAGCTAAGTACCCTTGACATCCATTAGCTAGCATTTTCCAAGCTTTCATTGCAGAAACAAGCCGGGTTGATGAGCTCTTAGACTGGCCATGAAAGTTGAATTCCTCTTCGCCGAAAAGACTAAACGTAACACAACGCTTTCGACAATCAATCTTAGCATTGTACTTATCTAAGAAATCCATTCCCAGGATTACATCAAAATCCTGAAGCTTAATTGCGATCAGGTCTACATATAATTCTCTACCACACATAACTATCGGAACATTTCGCATCCAGGAATCAGATAACAAAATATCTCCCGATGGAAGAGAGGTTCTAAAAGGTTGCCCTATACTTTCTACATTTCTATCTAACTTCCGGGCATACTCCATCGATATAAACGAATGGGTGGCACCAGAATCAATTAGGGCAAATGCATCATAAGCGGCTATAGAGATCTGACCTGTTACTACATTAGAAGTTCCAGCCTCAGCGTCTCCCCTCGTGTAAGCATAAATCCTGGCTTGTGGTTCAGGAGCTTCAAGTCTTCCTTGTACCATCGAAGGACTTTCGACCTTTGCTTATACCGCGTGAAGCTGTCGGTTTGTATTCCTAGTCTGGTACTGAGGGTTCTGGTTCTGACTAATGGAGGTACAATTCCTCGCATAATGACCTTCCTTGCCACAAAGGTAGCAAGCGTTTGTTCCCATCCTACATACGCCTGGATGTTTCTTTCCACATTGAGTACACACAGGATAACTGTTATTATTACCCTCATTCCCACGGTTGTTCCTCTTCTGGGGGTAATTCTTCTGTTGGCCCTGGCCCGTAGCATTCTCTCTTCTCTTATTCCTTCCAAACTGCTCGGAATTTTGGCTGGAATTACTAGTCTGGCCTTTTGAGTTCGGTTGTTGATTCTGCCTAGACTGTATCTGTTTCTCTACAGCCTTTTCCTCCTTCTTAGCTTTAAATATCTGAACCCGCGCTTCCTTATCCTGATTAATCCAGTATTCTGCTCTCATAGCTCGACCTATACAATCAGCTACAAGAGTTGGAGGGCTACTTCCAGCACTAACTTGCTTGACGATGTCTGTTCGAAACATTTTCATCATCCTCCTTACTTTCTCTCTTTCATTCGGTACCAGTTCCGGACATAAACGGGCAAGCTGTTCAAATTTCTTGACTGCTTCCATCACGGACAAAGATCCTTGCTTAAAGCTGGTAAACTCATCCTGCTGAGCTGCAAGAATCTCCTGATTGTAGTACATTATTCTGAATTCGTCTACAAAATCTTGCCATCACATAAACGCCACGTTTCTGTGCATCTGAACCGTTCTCCACCAATGACGTGCATCTTTCTTAAGTGCAAAAGAGGCACAAAGAACTTTCTCCTGTTCCGTAAGTCCCATAAAATCCAAAATTACTTGGATATTGATCAGCCAATTATCTGCTACTATTGGATCTGTGGTTCCTTCAAATTCAGGTGCCTTCATTCGCCTAAATCGTTCATACAACAGATCTTCCCTAACTAAAGGTGGATTCCTTTGCAGTCCCTCGGGTGCTAACGGAATTTCTTGATGAACCTCTGGTGCTTGAGGCGCTGCTGGGGGTACAGGGTTATTTTGCAGTGGGACTTCGTTCACTCGAGGCACTTGATTCAGTTGGGCTACTTGTTCCCGAAGTTGGTTCGTCTCTTGCTGTTGTTCCCGCAATTGTCGTTGCAAGGTAGCTACTATATTTGCAAGATCAGGTTCTTGCGGAATAGGATTTGCTCGGGTACGTGGACGTGACATCTTCTATTTCTTATCTAATTACGATAAAGATATTGTTATACTACAAATATCTTTTCGTTCATTCATATCTCATCATAAAATCTTATTATGAATACTACTTACTTATCATATCATATCATCGTATCATACCATAACATCATAACATAAAACAGAACATTAGAGATCCATCATGATCTCATCATTCCATGACATATCATATGTTGTTCATAATCTTGCATTCCATTATCATTCATAATTCATAATTCATAATTCATACATACATTCATATTCAACCATACTATCATGTACATATTCTATACTTGCTATACATATACATGATCAAGTACACGATAGAAGTGATTATCACTATCTATCATACATACATATTATTTTATACTTAAACTATCTATTCCGATGATATCTCAGAGAATACGTCCCAATCTTCCTCATCGAACAAGACTTCCTCCGGATCATTCTCCATATGAACATCTTCTTCTTCTTCATCTCCGTTATCCAGGATGATTTCGTGGGGATCCTCTTGCAATTCGGGCTCACCAAGAATATCTTCGAGATTCATGTCATCAATATCCTCTTGTGGAGGAATCTCCTGAAGTGGTATTGCCGGAATAGGGTCTTCTGGCAATGCTGGTCCCCATTGGAAGGGTGGCTCCTCCACGTCATTGTTGTTAACTGGCACTTGGATATTGTTTTCCACTACAGCATCTGCTTGAACCATGTGAGCTATCAACTCCGCTTCCATGATGTCGTTAATCATGTGTTCCAGAGTCATTCCAATTGCCGGTGGCTGAACGTGTTCCCTGACGTTAGGTGGCAGTCCTTCCCGGAGTAGTTGCAATGCCCGAAACTCTGGGTCGCCCATATCTGGAATATGAGGCAACATAGCCTCCTGAAATCTTCGACAATAATGGCCCATCGACTCTCCCGGATAAGCATGCCAATCATAAACGTAGTTAAGATATCGGACAAGGTTCATGTCACGATAAATTTCTGGATCTCGATAATGTACGTCGGCGTTTTCCTCTAATGGAGGTCCAAAACGAGCAGTGATGACATGGCGAAAATTTTCCCATGATCCTCCCTGAACTTCCTATTCTCCTGTTATTCTCCACCATAATCTAGCATCTACTGCTAGACAACGACTTGCTAACGATACCTGTAAATGGGGTGGAATATGACCTATTCGGAATATAGACTCCATATCATGAAGCCGTGCTGCGAGAGTCACAGTTCGTCTAGTTCCATCAAATACTAACGGAGACATCATGAAAAATGCGTAGGCTGCACCTCGATCGTCGTCCATTATCCTCAAATCTAGATTATACAAATTCATAATATAAATACGAAATATTTTTTTTTTAACTTACAATGACTGTGGCGCAGGCAAGCAAACTGTGAAACCGGAAGGTAGGAACTTAGGCTCTGATACCAACTCTGTGACGACCCGCCTAGCGCTGGCCGTTACCATACATTCTTACATAATAATATATGAAAATTTAGACAGTAATTTTTTTTTTTTTTTATACAACTGATAAGTATTGTTTAACTTGGAAATTTCATAATAAATACTTATATCCATACATGTACTTATACATAATTACTTATAGCGGAAATGCGTTTTTTGTACTTAAATACAGCATATTTAGCGTAGCATAATTTAACAAAAAAAAACGTAGTGATTCCGTCCCACAGTTTCACAGCTTTGCCTTGCCATGCTCCACCGCCTTGTATCAAGAAATACCGCAAGGTTGCTTACCAACAGCATAAACTTAAAACATGAGCTTTCGCTCAGCAAGCACAACTATTTATCCACAAAACATATCATGATAACATAATGCATGAACCATTTATGGTCAATTTCTGTTTTCATAAGTTAGCATAGATTTTGGGCCCTTACATAACTTAACATGAATGTACGTACCGTGGCGCGCTGCCATGGAGTGGTTGGGGCGGCCAGCCCTGTCCAACTCAAACCATGAACCAAACCCGACCTGACGCGGGTCGATACGACATATAGCATTTTGCTTGTATTAAAAGTCTTGTTCTTGTCTTATTTCATACTTGAAATATTGTTTCATATTCATAACCAGTTTCTTAACTGAAGCTGGGATTTCATATTTTACCAACTCGTTATTCTTTAATGAGCATACTTCGTGATGTCATAATATCACATTTCTCATCATATGAACATACATACTATAAACATACATACATGAACTTGAAAACATACATGCCATACATTCATCATTTCTTGCATACATACATGCCATTCGTACTTTAATATTATCATATCTTAAAAATGTACATACATACATATCATAAATATTTCTTATACACATAACATTATAAACTTGATATCATACAGGCCATAACGTTTTATCATGCTTATATCATTATAAACTTGAAGGCATTCAACAAACAAATTTTGTTTATGCTGTAGGCGGAGTCGTACTTACCGTTACTGCGCCTTGAATCACAATCCTTCACTCAAACAGGTCGTTTCCCTGTTTTCAAGAAAATCATAGGATGAGTATCATCCTATCATAATAACATAATGATTCTAATTGCTAACAACCATTCCTAAATTTCAACTCCTTTTTGAAATTTAGTAAAAACTCTAATTATTTTGAAAATCGGATTCCAAAACCAATTCATAAAGTTTAGTTCTTTTCTCACAAATCTGTTTCGAATTTGGAAAAGTTTTCTTCATTAAAGTTGTAGATCTTGAAGTCTCCTACAACTTTTGTTTTAAACTCAAACTTCAAATCTGCCTTTAACATGCTTATTTTTGCCTTATAAAATTTTTCGACCAAACTTACTGCTCATAATTTGGTCTCGGGTTTTTATAGAAATAAAGGTCTTAAAAGCCTTATTTTTAAACTGCTCGGATAGAGACTTAATCAAACATACAAAAACCCTAGTGCATGTATCTTACAAAATTTAAACTCTTGCTTAATCATACTAATCATTCTCTTAATTCATAAATGGAGAACTAGAGGATGGCAGTATTTACCTCAAGTTTCTCTGATAAAGTTCTTAATCTAGGGTAATTGAAAATTCTCTCACACTAAACCGAAAATCTTTTCTAGTTTTCTTTTCTTTCTTTTCTTTCTTTTCTTTCTTTTCTTTGCTCGGTTTCTATGGCAGGGTTGGGGGAGTTTGTGCTGCTCAAGGTTGTGTGTGTGTGTTGGCTAACCAAATGATACAACAGCACCTTCACCTATTTATAGATGAAGCATAAGTTTTGAATTTGCTTATCAATCCCTAGAAGTATAACAATTGGCTTCTTAGTCCTTAGAGGAAGCCAATTTGAATTTGTTTCCTTGAAGGGTGGCCGGCCATCCTTGGCTTCTCATGCCACTAACCCAAGCTAGGGTTGCTTACTCATGTGGCCTAGGGACCATGAGGTGTCCCTTCCTTGGTGTGGCCGGCCTTAGGTGTTAGTTGTGCAAGCCTTTGCTTGCCAACAAGCAAAGCTAGTATGCTTACCGAGCTTGCCTAAGTGCATTAGGTGTCAAGCCCTAAAGGAGTTCAAGAAATCAATCTTTGGTAATTTAGGCAATAGTCCTTGAAGCTAATTTATTTTCCTCCTTGGTCCCTATGTGTTGGCCGGCCATACTTCACCCAAAATGCCAAGCAAGCTTAGCTAGGGTTGCTTGCTCATCAAGGCTACATTTGAGGTGGCACTTCCTTGGTGTGGCCGGTCCTAGGGTGAGGTGTGCAAGGCTTGTCTTGCCAAGGAGGCTAGGCTAGGAAACCTAGGGTGTTGGCTCATCAAAGCTAGGCCAAATATGTGTCTTTCCCTTGGGTGGCCGGTCATGGTGTGATCTTGGCTTGCCAAATAGGTGAAGCTAAGTTTGCTTACTCACCAAGGCTAGACCATGAGGTGTCTAACCAAGGTGATGGCCGGTCATGGTGTCAACTTATCAAGATCTTGGCTTGCCAAGTGTGTAGAGCTAAGCACTCTTACTCACCAAGGCTAGGTTTTTGAGGTGTCACATTCTTGAGGTGGCCGGCCCTTGGGTGGTGGCTTAGTGTGCAAGCCTTGGTTTGCTTGCTCACCAAGGCTACACCATGGTGTGTTACTTCCTTGGGTGGCCGGCCTTTGGTGCCTAGGTGTGCAAGCCTTGGCTTGCCAAGGGTGCAAGGCTAGGGTGTGACTTAGCCAAGCTAGAATCTAGGGTCCCTTATCCTTATGTGGCCGGTTTTTGGTGTAACCAAGTGACACAAATTACCAATTGTTCTTAACACAAAATCAACCAACTAAATTAAAGTGTTAAAACACTAAACTTAGGGTATGATTTGTAAACTTTTATTAACACTTAAAATCTTCTAATTTGCATAATCTTTTTCAAAAACAAGATTACTTGCTCAACAAGCCATGACGTGGCCGTTTCCTATGGTGACACATGGCATAATGGGATTGGTTCTAGCTAGAGTTTTCAAAAACAATCTTAACTTGACATCCTTGATTTCCAACCAAAATAACTAAACTAAAAATGGGTCATTGACTTAATTGAACTAAGAAACTTTACTTAAAAAGTCCCTGGTTCAAAAATTTATATAATTGCTGATAAGTTTACAATTTTCTTTAAAATTGCACATTGGCCCCTAAAAGCAAAATATTTGCACTTTAGTCCCTATGACTTGGCCAATTTTGGTTAAGCCTTTAAACATCAAATTTTTACTAAATCCTTTCTTAAAAGACTTTTTAGCTTCAAAATCATAAACTTTTCTAAATTTGCAAATTGACCCCTAAACATAAAATATTTACATTTTGGTCCCTGTGGGGTGACCAATCATAGTAATGACACTTGTCATCAGAGGTGTCATCCTTAAAGGCCTGGTTTGGCTTATCTCCCAAATGCAGTCCAATTTTTTTAAAATAACATAAAATCATAAAGCATAAACTTACACCTTTTTCTTTTAACAAAAAGGTCTTAAACTTGCATAACTAACTTATTTGAATCTTTTAACTAAAGATTCAACAACTTTTCATAGAAACATATCATACATATAACATAAATAGACTTTGATTCTTAACAAAAGAAATCATAAGTTTACAAACAAGTTGGTCATTACAATCTACCCTCCTTAAAGAAATTTTCGTCCCCGAAAATCAACACAAGTAGGGATAGTTCTTTCTCATTTCTTCTTCTACTTCCCATGTTGCTTCTTGAATATTATGATTCTGCCATAACACCTTAACCATCGGAATGGTTTTGTTTCTTAAAACCTTTTCTTCCCGATCTAGAATTTGTATTGGCCTTTCCTCGTAAGTCAAATCTGTTTGTACTTCGACCGGTTCTTGACTTAGCACATGAGAAGAATCAGGTACGTATTTCTTTAACATGGAAACGTGAAAAACATCATGTATAGAAGCTAAAGCTGGCGGTAAAGCAAGCTTGTAGGCAACTTTTCCAATTCTTTCGAGGATTTCAAACGGACCTGTGTATCTTGGACTGAGCTTTCCCTTCTTACCAAACCTCATAATCCCCTTTACTGGAGCAATCTTGAGAAAAACAGAATCTCCAACTTGGAATTCTAAAGGTCTTCGACGTTTATCAGCATAACTCTTCTGTCGACTGAAAGCTACATCGAGCCGTTGCTTGATCATCTTGACGTCTTCTGAGGTTTTTCTGATGAAGTCCGTAGTTTGAAGTTGCTTCTGTCCGACTTCTTGCCAATGGATGGGAGATCGACATTTCCTTCCATATAGCGCTTCAAATGGAGCCATACCAATAGAAGTGTGGTAACTATTATTATACGAAAATTCGATCAAGGGTAACTTTTGATCCCAATTTCCCTTGAAATCCAAAACACAAGATCTCAACATATCTTCTAAGGTCTGGATCGTGCGCTCCGATTGTCCATCTGTCTGAGGGTGGAAAGCAGTACTGAATTTCAACCTTGACCCCATAGCTGTGTGAACACTTTTCCAAAATCGCGAAGTAAATCGCCCATCTCGATCTGAAATAATGGATTTTGGAACTCCATGCAACTTAACAACCTGATATACATAAATTTCAGCTAATTTCTCAACCGAAAAGGTGGCTTTACTAGCTATGAAATGGGCTGATTTGGTTAATCTATCCACAATTACCCAAATCATATCATTTCCACTAGCGGTCCTGGGTAGTCCAACTACGAAATCCATGGTGATTTGTTCCCATTTCCATTCTGGGAGTTCTATCTTTTGAAGATCTCCGCTAGGTTGCCGGTGTTCAGCTTTTACTTTCTGACAAGTTAGACACTTTGATACAAATTCAGCAATTTCTCTCTTCATGTTTGGCCACCAAAAGTTCTCCTTAAGGTCCTTATACATCTTAGTAGCTCCAGGGTGAACTGAGTATGGCGTTTCATGCGCTTCTGACATGATTTGTTTCCTTAGAAACTCAAAGTTAGGAACACAAATCCTTCCTTTGAAAAGAATTAGCCCATTCGCAGACGTCTTAAATTCCTTATCTTCTTCACCAAGTAGCTGAATTTTCAACAAAAAGGAATCTTTCCTTTGATAGCACTTAATGGTTTCTAGGAGATTAGACTGAAGAGTCAAAGCAGACAATTTTCCGATTAGCATTTCTAATCGGAAATCAGAAATTTCCTTTTTAAGGGGTTCGGACATCATTTCAAGAGACATGAGCATACCGGATGACTTCCTGCTCAACGCATCTGCTACCTTGTTTGCCTTTCCAGGATGATAAAGAATTTCACAATCATAATCCTTTACGAGTTCGAGCCATCTTCGTTGCCTCATATTAAGCTCCTTTTGAGTAAAAATGTATTTGAGACTTTGATGATCGGTAAAAATCTCACATCTATTACCATACAGGTAATGTCTCCAAATCTTCAAAGCGAAAACCACCGCAGCAAGCTCCAAATCGTGAGTCGGGTAGTTCCGTTCATGGTCCTTCAGTTGACGTGAAGCATAAGCAACCACATTTCTTCCTTGCATAAGGACAGCTCCTAGTCCAGTTTTCGACGCATCACTATAAATGGCGAAATTTCCTGCATCAACGTCCGGAATAATCAACACTGGTGCACTTGTAAGTTTCCTCTTGAGCTCTTGGAAGTTTTCTTCACACTTCTGTGTCCACTCAAACTTTCTCCCCTTTTTAGTAAGAGCTGTTAGTGGCGCTGCTATCTTGGAGAATCCTTCAACGAACCGTCGGTAGTATCCGGCCAAGCCAAGAAAGCTTCGTATCTCCGTAACGTTTCTGGGTGCTGACCATGCACTAACTGCTTCTATCTTAGCAGGATCAACAGAAATTCCTTCCCTTGAAACTACGTGGCCTAAGAAATGTACTTTCTCCAACCAAAATTCACATTTAGTGAATTTGGCATAAAGCTGATTCCGTCTTAAGGTCTCCAAAACCATCTTGAGGTGCTGCTCATGTTCCTTTGTAGATTTTGAGTAGATCAAAATATCATCAATGAAGATGATAACAAACTTATCTAAATAATCTTTAAACACCCGATTCATAAGGTCCATAAAAGCAGCTGGAGCGTTAGTTAGTCCAAAAGGCATGACTAAATACTCATAATGTCCATATCGTGTTCGAAACGCCGTCTTGGGAATATCTCCTTCCTTGATTCTGAGTTGATGGTAGCCTGAACGCAAGTCAATCTTCGAGAATACTAAAGCTCCTCTAAGTTGATCAAAGAGATCGTCGATTCTCGGGAGAGGGTACTTGTTCTTAATCGTGATCTTATTCAACTCGCGATAGTCGATACACATTCGTAACGTTCCATCCTTCTTCTTGACAAACAACACAGGTGCTCCCCACGGGGAATGGCTTTGACGAATAAATCCCTTGTCCAACAGTTCTTGCAACTGTACTTGAAGTTCCCTAAGCTCAGCTGGGGCCATGCGATAAGGTGCTTTCGATATTGGAGCTGTTCCTGGCAACAATTCTATTTCGAAAGAGATTTCACGCTCGGGCGGAAGTCTAGTTAAATCTTTTGGAAAGACGTCTACATATTCCTTAATAATAGGAACATCTTCGGGCTGCAGCTCTTTTTCTTGTTCTTTGTCCACCATGTTAGCTAAGTACCCTTGACATCCATTAGCTAGCATTTTCCAAGCTTTCATTGCAGAAACAAGCCGGGTTGATGAGCTCTTAGACTGGCCGTGAAAGTTGAATTCCTCTTCGCCGAAAAGACTAAACGTAACACAACGCTTTCGACAATCAATCTTAGCATTGTACTTATCTAAGAAATCCATTCCCAGGATTACATCAAAATCCTGAAGCTTAATTGCGATCAGGTCTACATATAATTCTCTACCACACATAACTATCGGAACATTTCGCATCCAGGAATCAGATAACAAAATATCTCCCGATGGAAGAGAGGTTCTAAAAGGTTGCCCTATACTTTCTACATTTCTATCTAACTTCCGGGCATACTCCATCGATATAAACGAATGGGTGGCACCAGAATCAATTAGGGCAAATGCATCATAAGCGGCTATAGAGATCTGACCTGTTACTACATTAGAAGTTCCAGCCTCAGCGTCTCCCCTCGTGTAAGCATAAATCCTGGCTTGTGGTTCAGGAGCTTCAAGTCTTCCTTGTACCATCGAAGGACTTTCGACCTTTGCTTATACCGCGTGAAGCTGTCGGTTTGTATTCCTAGTCTGGTACTGAGGGTTCTGGTTCTGACTAATGGAGGTACAATTCCTCGCATAATGACCTTCCTTGCCACAAAGGTAGCAAGCGTTTGTTCCCATCCTACATACGCCTGGATGTTTCTTTCCACATTGAGTACACACAGGATAACTGTTATTATTACCCTCATTCCCACGGTTGTTCCTCTTCTGGGGGTAATTCTTCTGTTGGCCCTGGCCCGTAGCATTCTCTCTTCTCTTATTCCTTCCAAACTGCTTGGAATTTTGGCTGGAATTACTAGTCTGGCCTTTTGAGTTCGGTTGTTGATTCTGCCTAGACTGTATCTGTTTCTCTACAGCCTTTTCCTCCTTCTTAGCTTTAAATATCTGAACCCGCGCTTCCTTATCCTGATTAATCCAGTATTCTGCTCTCATAGCTCGACCTATACAATCAGCTACAAGAGTTGGAGGGCTACTTCCAGCACTAACTTGCTTGGCGATGTCTGTTCGAAACATTTTCATCATCCTCCTTACTTTCTCTCTTTCATTCGGTACCAGTTCCGGACATAAACGGGCAAGCTGTTCAAATTTCTTGACTGCTTCCATCACGGACAAAGATCCTTGCTTAAAGCTGGTAAACTCATCCTGCTGAGCTGCAAGAATCTCCTGATTGTAGTACATTATTCTGAATTCGTCTACAAAATCTTGCCATCGCATAAACGCCACGTTTCTGCGCATCTGAACCGTTCTCCACCAATGACGTGCATCTTTCTTAAGTGCAAAAGAGGCACAAAGAACTTTCTCCTGTTCCGTAAGTCCCATAAAATCCAAAATTACTTGGATATCGATCAGCCAATTATCTGCTACTATTGGATCTGTGGTTCCTTCAAATTCAGGTGCCTTCATTCGCCTAAATCGTTCATACAACAGATCTTCCCTAACTAAAGGTGGATTCCTTTGCAGTCCCTCGGGTGCTAACGGAATTTCTTGATGAACCTCTGGTGCTTGAGGCGCTGCTGGGGGTACAGGGTTATTTTGCAGTGGGACTTCGTTCACTCGAGGCACTTGATTCAGTTGGGCTACTTGTTCCCGAAGTTGGTTCGTCTCTTGCTGTTGTTCCCGCAATTGTCGTTGCAAGGTAGCTACTATATTTGCAAGATCAGGTTCTTGCGGAATAGGATTTGCTCGGGTACGTGGACGTGACATCTTCTATTTCTTATCTAATTACGATAAAGATATTGTTATACTACAAATATCTTTTCGTTCATTCATATCTCATCATAAAATCTTATTATGAATACTACTTACTTATCATATCATATCATCGTATCATACCATAACATCATAACATAAAACAGAACATTAGAGATCCATCATGATCTCATCATTCCATGACATATCATATGTTGTTCATAATCTTGCATTCCGTTATCATTCATAATTCATAATTCATAATTCATACATACATTCATATTCAACCATACTATCATGTACATATTCTATACTTGCTATACATATACATGATCAAGTACACGATAGAAGTGATTATCACTATCTATCATACATACATATTATTTTATACTTAAACTATCTATTCCGATGATATCTCAGAGAATACGTCCCAATCTTCCTCATCGAACAAGACTTCCTCCGGATCATTCTCCATATGAACATCTTCTTCTTCTTCATCTCCGTTATCCAGGATGATTTCGTGGGGATCCTCTTGCAATTCGGGCTCACCAAGAATATCTTCGAGATTCATGTCATCAATATCCTCTTGTGGAGGAATCTCCTGAAGTGGTATTGCCGGAATAGGGTCTTCTGGCAATGCTGGTCCCCATTGGAAGGGTGGCTCCTCCACGTCATTGTTGTTAACTGGCACTTGGATATTGTTTTCCACTACAGCATCTGCTTGAACCATGTGAGCTATCAACTCCGCTTCCATGATGTCGTTAATCATGTGTTCCAGAGTCATTCCAATTGCCGGTGGCTGAACGTGTTCCCTGACGTTAGGTGGCAGTCCTTCCCGGAGTAGTTGCAATGCCCGAAACTCTGGGTCGCCCATATCTGGAATATGAGGCAACATAGCCTCCTGAAATCTTCGACAATAATGGCCCATCGACTCTCCCGGATAAGCATGCCAATCATAAACGTAGTTAAGATATCGGACAAGGTTCATGTCACGATAAATTTCTGGATCTCGATAATGTACGTCGGCGTTTTCCTCTAATGGAGGTCCAAAACGAGCAGTGATGACATGGCGAAAATTTTCCCATGATCCTTCCTGAACTTCCTATTCTCCTGTTATTCTCCACCATAATCTAGCATCTACTGCTAGACAACGACTTGCTAACGATACCTGTAAATGGGGTGGAATATGACCTATTCGGAATATAGACTCCATATCATGAAGCCGTGCTGCGAGAGTCACAGTTCGTCTAGTTCCATCAAATACTAACGGAGACATCATGAAAAATGCGTAGGCTGCACCTCGATCGTCGTCCATTATCCTCAAATCTAGATTATACAAATTCATAATATAAATACGAAATATTTTTTTTTTAACTTACAATGACTGTGGCGCAGGCAAGCAAACTGTGAAACCGGAAGGTAGGAACTTAGGCTCTGATACCAACTCTGTGACGACCCGCCTAGCGCTGGCCGTTACCATACATTCTTACATAATAATATATGAAAATTTAGACAGTAATTTTTTTTTTTTTTATACAACGGATAAGTATTGTTTAACTTGGAAATTTCATAATAAATACTTATATCCATACATGTACTTATACATAATTACTTATAGCGGAAATGCGTTTTTTGTACTTAAATACAGCATATTTAGCGTAGCATAATTTAACAAAAAAAAACGTAGTGATTCCGTCCCACAGTTTCACAGCTTTGCTTTGCCATGCTCCACCGCCTTGTATCAAGAAATACCGCAAGGTTGCTTACCAACAGCATAAACTTAAAACATGAGCTTTCGCTCAGCAAGCACAACTATTTATCCACAAAACATATCATGATAACATAATGCATGAACCATTTATGGTCAATTTCTGTTTTCATAAGTTAGCATAGATTTTGGGCCCTTACATAACTTAACATGAATGTACGTACCGTGGCGCGCTGCCATGGAGTGGTTGGGGCGGCCAGCCCTGTCCAACTCAAACCATGAACCAAACCCGACCTGACGCGGGTCGATACGACATATAGCATTTTGCTTGTATTAAAAGTCTTGTTCTTGTCTTATTTCATACTTGAAATATTGTTTCATATTCATAACCAGTTTCTTAACTGAAGCTGGGATTTCATATTTTACCAACTCGTTATTCTTTAATGAGCATACTTCGTGATGTCATAATATCACATTTCTCATCATATGAACATACATACTATAAACATACATACATGAACTTGAAAACATACATGCCATACATTCATCATTTCTTGCATACATACATGCCATTCGTACTTTAATATTATCATATCTTAAAAATGTACATACATACATATCATAAATATTTCTTATACACATAACATTATAAACTTGATATCATACAGGCCATAACGTTTTATCATGCTTATATCATTATAAACTTGAAGGCATTCAACAAACAAATTTTGTTTATGCTGTAGGCGGAGTCGTACTTACCGTTACTGCGCCTTGAATCACAATCCTTCACTCAAACAGGTCGTTTCCCTATTTTCAAGAAAATCATAGGATGAGTATCATCCTATCATAATAACATAATGATTCTAATTGCTAACAACCATTCCTAAATTTCAACTCCTTTTTGAAATTTAGTAAAAACTCTAATTATTTTGAAAATCGGATTCCAAAACCAATTCATAAAGTTTAGTTCTTTTCTCACAAATCTGTTTCGAATTTGGAAAAGTTTTCTTCATTAAAGTTGTAGATCTTGAAGTCTCCTACAACTTTTGTTTTAAACTCAAACTTCAAATCTGCCTTTAACATGCTTATTTTTGCCTTATAAAATTTTTCGACCAAACTTACTGCTCATAATTTGGTCTCGGGTTTTTATAGAAATAAAGGTCTTAAAAGCCTTATTTTCAAAAACTAGCCGCGTTGGCCCCTAGGATTTTCCCTCCTCTACAACTTTTCAGTTTTAACTTTTTTAAGATTCGGCCTCTAAAGGCCTCTAAATGTTGTTTCAGAAAAACTGCTCGGATAGAGACTTAATCAAACATACAAAAACCCTAGTGCATGTATCTTACAAAATTTAAAATCTTGCTTAATCATACTAATCATTCTCTTAATTCATAAATGGAGAACTAGAGGATGGCAGTATTTACCTCAAGTTTCTCTGATAAAGTTCTTAATCTAGGGTAATTGAAAATTCTCTCACACTAAACCGAAAATCTTTTCTAGTTTTCTTTTCTTTCTTTTCTTTCTTTTCTTTCTTTTCTTTGCTCGGTTTCTATGGCAGGGTTGGGGGAGTTTGTGCTGCTCAAGGTTGTGTGTGTGTGTTGGCTAACCAAATGATACAACAGCACCTTCACCTATTTATAGATGAAGCATAAGTTTTGAATTTGCTTATCAATCCCTAGAAGTATAACAATTGGCTTCTTAGTCCTTAGAGGAAGCCAATTTGAATTTGTTTCCTTGAAGGGTGGCCGGCCATCCTTGGCTTCTCATGCCACTAACCCAAGCTAGGGTTGCTTACTCATGTGGCCTAGGGACCATGAGGTGTCCCTTCCTTGGTGTGGCCGGCCTTAGGTGTTAGTTGTGCAAGCCTTTGCTTGCCAACAAGCAAAGCTAGTATGCTTACCGAGCTTGCCTAAGTGCATTAGGTGTCAAGCCCTAAAGGAGTTCAAGAAATCAATCTTTGGTAATTTAGGCAATAGTCCTTGAAGCTAATTTATTTTCCTCCTTGGTCCCTATGTGTTGGCCGGCCATACTTCACCCAAAATGCCAAGCAAGCTTAGCTAGGGTTGCTTGCTCATCAAGGCTACATTTGAGGTGGCACTTCCTTGGTGTGGCCGGTCCTAGGGTGAGGTGTGCAAGGCTTGTCTTGCCAAGGAGGCTAGGCTAGGAAACCTAGGGTGTTGGCTCATCAAAGCTAGGCCAAATATGTGTCTTTCCCTTGGGTGGCCGGTCATGGTGTGATCTTGGCTTGCCAAATAGGTGAAGCTAAGTTTGCTTACTCACCAAGGCTAGACCATGAGGTGTCTAACCAAGGTGATGGCCGGTCATGGTGTCAACTTATCAAGATCTTGGCTTGCCAAGTGTGTAGAGCTAAGCACTCTTACTCACCAAGGCTAGGTTTTTGAGGTGTCACATTCTTGAGGTGGCCGGCCCTTGGGTGGTGGCTTAGTGTGCAAGCCTTGGTTTGCTTGCTCACCAAGGCTACACCATGGTGTGTTACTTCCTTGGGTGGCCGGCCTTTGGTGCCTAGGTGTGCAAGCCTTGGCTTGCCAAGGGTGCAAGGCTAGGGTGTGACTTAGCCAAGCTAGAATCTAGGGTCCCTTATCCTTATGTGGCCGGTTTTTGGTGTAACCAAGTGACACAAATTACCAATTGTTCTTAACACAAAATCAACCAACTAAATTAAAGTGTTAAAACACTAAACTTAGGGTATGATTTGTAAACTTTTATTAACACTTAAAATCTTCTAATTTGCATAATCTTTTTCAAAAACAAGATTACTTGCTCAACAAGCCATGACGTGGCCGTTTCCTATGGTGACACATGGCATAATGGGATTGGTTCTAGCTAGAGTTTTCAAAAACAATCTTAACTTGACATCCTTGATTTCCAACCAAAATAACTAAACTAAAAATGGGTCATTGACTTAATTGAACTAAGAAACTTTACTTAAAAAGTCCCTGGTTCAAAAATTTACATAATTGCTGATAAGTTTACAATTTTCTTTAAAATTGCACATTGGCCCCTAAAAGCAAAATATTTGCACTTTAGTCCCTATGACTTGGCCAATTTTGGTTAAGCCTTTAAACATCAAATTTTTACTAAATCCTTTCTTAAAAGACTTTTTAGCTTCAAAATCATAAACTTTTCTAAATTTGCAAATTGACCCCTAAACATAAAATATTTGCATTTTGGTCCCTGTGGGGTGACCAATCATAGTAATGACACTTGTCATCAGAGGTGTCATCCTTAAAGGCCTGGTTTGGCTTATCTCCCAAATGCAGTCCAATTTTTTTAAAATAACATAAAATCATAAAGCATAAACTTACACCTTTTTCTTTTAACAAAAAGGTCTTAAACTTGCATAACTAACTTATTTGAATCTTTTAACTAAAGATTCAACAACTTTTCATAGAAACATATCATACATATAACATAAATAGACTTTGATTCTTAACAAAAGAAATCATAAGTTTACAAACAAGTTGGTCATTACACTTATAGCCTTATAAAACTCAATGATAGTTTACTTAGCTAAGCATAAGGCCTTATAGTAAGAATAAGGTTCAAGACCACTCTAGAAAAATCAAGCACATTATTTAGGACAATAAGGGCTAAGTAGCTTTAAGTCATAAGAAAAATCTATACACAGTCCAATAATACGCAGATGAATTCTAGACTGCAGTCCAGTATGACAGTACTATTATTAGAAAACAGCATTTGTAATATTTACATTAGTATGAAAATGGACTGCATATTAGGAGAATGGCCAAACGGAGGCTTAATGGGAGGACACCTCATCATGGATAAATATGTGAATTTTTGGATTTTTGGGAAAATGAATAAAGAATTATGGAAAGATTACTTGGCCTCCAAGGAACCATGATGGCCGGCTACCTCAAGGGATTCTTTAGCAAATATTTTATTTTTGGGGTTAGATATACAATTTTAGGAATAAAAATAATTCTAGAAAAGAAATTATTTTTTCACCTATAAATAGGTGAGGAGGGTCAAGTTTGTGACCACTTAGTGGAACCCCTAATTTTCTAGTTCATTCTTAACTCTCTCTCTCTCCCACCTCTAGGAACCGAAACCAAAAGAAAAAAAAAAAAAAAAAGAGAGAATGGTCGGATTTTTGAGAAAGGGAAGCAAGAAGAAAAATATTTTGATCCAAGCTTGAGAACCATTCCTAAGGCTTAAAAGTAACCCTCCTAAATCCTTTAAGCAATTCAATTAAGTTATGATTCAAAAGTTTAAGTGTATTTCATGTTGGGTTTATAAGAGCATAAGCTCACTTTTATTTTTCATGCAATAGCCTAGATTGCTTGATATGTGCTTGATTAGGGTTTAATGGTCTTGATTTATGATTTGGTGCATGATTTTGATGCTATGTTTTAGGAAAATTATGGTAAGTGTGGATGCCTATTATGTGTTTGTTATATGCCCCCACATGCTTAAGAAGAAGTATGGTATGTATGAATGATGGAGATGAGGTTATATGATGAATTAAGAATGAACAACCAATCTAAAACCCTAAATTGGTAAAAGATTACCACACGGGTTATATGGATGAGAAACAAATGTATGTTGATGGAAACCCTACGTAATACGCTGCATATTTGACGTAGGCTCACGGTCGTGACCGTTTGAGGTAGGGTGCGTGTAATTTCACGTAAAAATCAACCAAAGTTAAAACTGCTAGTTTCGGGTAAAACTGGGTAGTAATATGGAAAGTAATTTTGAGGCCTTTATAGGCCGAATTTGGAAAAGGTTCAAACTACAAAGTTGTAGAAAATTGAAAACCCTAGGGGTCATATTGACAGATTTTGAAAAATAAGCTCTAAAGGCTTCTGTTTTTATGAAAATCCGAACTTGGTCTGCCCAGACCCTATGCACGGCCAGGCAGTTTCAACAAGGAAAAGGGATAGGTTAAAGGCAGAATTAGGTTTTGAGTTAAAAACAAAAGTTGCAGGACTCTTTTAGTCTACAATGTTTATGAAGAAAACTTTTTCAAATTCAAAGCAGATTTTAAGATAAAATTGGATCTTAAAAACTGTGCAGAAAACAGGAAATTCTTGCACAGGATTTTCAAAACAGTGCATGAACAGGCGATTCCTGCACATGCACTGATAACTGGAATTATGAAACTGTTTTCAAAGATAGTTTTCAGAACTTGACAGTTTTTATTACCCTTACTCAAAAATTATAGTTTTATAAAAAAATAATGATAATAAATAAATACAGTTTTAAAAAGATTAAAATTTTACAAATGGTTTTTATAAAAGGAAAAATTTGAACAAATACTAGCATGTTTGGAATTCCAGCTTGAACTTAGTTTTTCAAGCTCAACTTTTGTCTTTTTCTTTAAAAGTTTTTATCTTTTTCCCAAAAAGTTTTTTGTCTTTTCTGAAAAGTCAACAAAATTTACTATTTAAACTTCAAAAACTCAACTCAAACTTTGTTACCAAACGAACCCGGTTTTGTTTAGAAAAGAGAAAAATAAATAAATGGGCTAAAAATTATTTTGAAAACGTAATAACAAAATGATGACCAACGGTAACCGGGTAGGATAACCAAGTTACTGGGTTGGGCCTTACACCATGGTTACCAATAGTAAATTACTTTAAAAACAATTGGGCCGTAGTAACCTAATGGGGTATCATTTTAAATATGATTGGGCTTATACCCAAGGTTACTAATAGTAACCGAATAAGATATCATTGTACTATGTGGGGGACATATAACTAGGGTTACTTATGAATGTTCGTTAGGATACCAACGTTAAATATGGTTTAGAATAAGATAGGATGATTCTTATCTTATGTCGTTTTTGGAAACAGGAAGGTAACCTGTTGTTGCGACCTGTAGGAGCAACAAACCCAGGATGTAGCATATCCAGTAAGTACAACTCCACCTACAGCATAGGCGAAAAAGGTTTTTTTTACTGCTTGTATGTTTTCAAGCTCATGCATTCATCTTAGAGATGTATATGATTATGTTTTATTATTATGGCATCATGAAGCATGCTCACTAATGATAAATCACTTGGTAAGAATGAGAACCCAGTTTCAAGTAAGAAACTGTTTTAAAAGACTGTTTCGAGAAGGAAAACTATTTTCAAGAAGAAAACTATTTTTAAGAAATTGTTTTTAAGAACAAGTTAAGGAAAAGTTTTCAAGTATGATGGCAAGCAAGTTGCCACGAGGGCGGGTTTGGTTCCTGGTTTGAGTTGGACTGGGCTAGCCACCTCAACCGCTCTATGACTGCGCGCCACAGTACGTACACTTATGTTAAGTAAGGGGCCCAAAAATGTGCTAACCTAAGACAGTATAATGAAAGCATAATTGGTTCATGCATTATTCCACTATAAAATGTTTTGTGGATTAAAAGTTGTACTTGTTGAGCGAAAGCTCACGACTTACATTTATGTTGTAGGTAAGCAACCTATCGGTAATACTTGATACAAGATGATGGGGCTTGGCACGGCTAGCTGTGAAACTTGGGATGGAGACCGCTACGCGTTTTGTTATATTATATTTGTTATTTATGAAATATGTTGTATGTAAGTTTGATGCTTCAGTACTGAAGTGAGTAAGTATATGTGTATCTATATGCAAGTATGTAATGAGATAGATTTCAGTTTTAAAGTCGACAAAAAAAATATATATATATCCGGTATTTCCACCGAGTGAAATAAGTTAAGTATTATGTAAGATAAGATAAGTATGGTAACGGCCCACGTTAAGCGGGTCGTTACAGACCGGAACTCTCAGATTCAGAATTATGGAGGAGATCATCAAGATCATCGGAATTGCTATGCAGTTGAGCCTCCTCTGAGACAAATGTGTCGATTAGAGATGTTTGGTGACACTCGTCGTCATCATGTGGCTGCTTCGCAATGTGGAAAACATTCGCCTCCAAAGTCATGTTTGTAAGAACCCAAAATTGTGATGAACCTATGATTTCCTTAGAGACAAGGAAAATCTAAGACTGAACCATGTATGTCGATATGAAGCTCATGATCTGAGTTGAATATCAGTATATGTTTGAGTTCTCATTTAATTAGCTACGAGACTCATTAATAATTTGCTTAAGTCAAGCATGAGGCATTTTGAGAAAAAGGACAAAATAGGAATTTATGAATTTATGCCGGTCAAAGTTTGACCAGGTTGACTTTAGGTTTGACTGAGATGGTACTGCAGTATAATAAACAGTATGAAAATTATACTGTGAAAAACCGTCATTACGGATGAAGAAGTAAGAATAAGGTATGGGATTGCTCTAGAATAATCATAAATAATATTTGGAGCAATGAGGACTTAGCAGTTTCAAGTCTTAAGAAAAATCCATAAGTAGCCTAGTTAAGTGTAGATGAATTCTGGACTACAGTCCAGTATGATAGTACTGTTTTGAGTGAAAAACATTATTGATATTATCTAAGTTAGCAAGGAAATGGACTGCATAATTATATTAAGGGATTTTTGGAATCAAGTGGATAATTATGCATGAATTGGAAGCCAAGTGGCTCTATCCTAGCCAACCACCTCACAGTGACTAAATTGTAAATATTTTATCTTTAGGGACCAAAGTGTAATTTCAAGGAAAAGTGAGGTAAGCATGATGTAAGCATGATGATGTCATGATGATGTAAGTTTGATGATGTCATGATGATGTAAGTATGATGATGTCATGATGATGTAAGCATGATGATGTCATGATGATGTAAGCAAATTTCTTGGGCTTCAAGGCATGTAATGGCCGGCCACCTATAGGGGTCAAAGTATAAATATTTTTCTCTTAAGGACTAGTATGCAATTTTGGAAATAAATATATCCTAGTTCAAGGACTTACGGGCAATTTTGAAAAGTTTCAAGTCACCTATAAATAGGTGATTGGGGGGGTGGGGGTGCCATTTGCTTCACAGATTGAGGAATTGTCCCAAAACTAAATATCGTCAATGAAAACGATAACGAACTTATCTAAGTACTCCTTGAACACTCGGTTCATAAGATCCATAAAAGCGGCTGGTGCATTAGTTAATCCAAATGGCATGACAAGAAACTCATAATACCATAACGTGTTCGAAAAGCCGTCTTAGAGATATCCACCTCCTTGATTCTGAGTTAAGGGTATCTCAATCGCAAGTCAATCTTGGAGAATACTATTGCTTCCTTGAGTTGATCAAAAAGATCATCAATTCTGGAAAGAGGATACTTATTCTTAATCATAATCTTATTTAACTCGCGATAGTCATGCACATCCTCAATGATCCATCCTTTTTCTTGACGAATAATACTGGTGCTCCCCACGGAGAATGGATTTATTGAATGAATCCTTTGTCCAACAGTTCTTGTAACTGCACTTGAAATTCCCTAAGTTCGGCTGGTGCCATACGATAAGGTGCTTTTGATATTGGTGCTGCTCCAGGCAATAATTCTATCTCGAAAGAAATTTCTCGCTTCGGCGGAAGTCCGGGTAAGTCTTTTGGAAAGACATCCACATATTCCCTGATAATGGGAACATCTTCCGGTTCTAACTCCATTTCTTATTCTTTGTCCACCATATTAGCTAATATCCTTGACATCCATTAGCTAATATTTTCCAAGCCTTCATTGTCGAGACTAGCTGGGTTAATGAGCTTTTAGACTGGCCGTGGAAGTTGAATTCCTCTTCACCGGAAGGACTAAACATAACACAACGCTTTCGGCAATCAATCGTAGCGTTGTACTTACCTAGAAAGTCCATTCCTAGAATAACATCGTAATCTTGAAGCTTAATCGCAATCAGGTCTACATATATATTCTCTACCGCAATTGACTACTGGAACATTTCGCATCCAAAAATCGGACAACAAAATTTCCCCTGACGGAAGGGATGTTCTAAAGGGTTGTTCTAGGTTATCTAGACACCTTTTATCTGATATTTATTTTTTTTCCAAAATTCCATTTTTTTACAAAATTTTAAAAAACTCTCGGTTAGATACCACGACAGTTTTGCCTAAAAACCATCGTCGTTTATCAGATATCACGATGTTTTTTTTAAAAAAACCGTTGTGGTATTGTGACCGGAAAGTTTTTAAAATATTTCTTTTTTCAACTATAATCTCACAGGCGGCCACATCTGTGTGTTATGCATGAACCAACACATCAATAACTCCTGTTCTTGTATTCATTTACACAAAGACATATATAAATAATATAATGTGCATAATTAACATAGTTAATATAACTTACAAATTATATACAATGAAAAAAAAAAAACACTGTCAAAAATTTTTTTGGTCTTCTCAACATGTGTCTACTCGACATCTAAATGAAGCAAGTGTGAGGCATCATCATCCAAATCATCAATCTCCTCCACCGGTGGCAATCCGTTTGTGAAAGATGGAATGTCGGTGCAATCTTCAACATCTTCTTGGCCATTCCGGATTATTTTTGGCTTCATTAGCACAACTAAAGATAACTTTAAATTGTCAGGATCCGTTGTGTAAAAGACTTGTACCGCTTGTGACGCCATAATAAAAGGATCATTTTTGTATCCCAATCGCCTAAAGTCCACCACTATCATGCCGTTCCTATCAATCTTAATAAAATTATTGTCAGTCCATTTGCATTTAAAGAGTGCTATCCGCAAGCCGCAATAATCAAGTTCTCAAATATCTTCAATGAAACCAAAGTAGTTCATGGAATCGTATACCGGATTCTTGTCCTTTATGGATGAAATATGCATAGACTCGGCCCGAAGGGTGACACCACTATTCTGTACGGGATGCTTCTCATCTCTTTCGCGAGTGTAGAAGGAGTAGCTATTGACAAGGTACGATGTATATCTTATGACTTCGATGACGATCCTCTTGATAGCTTCATTGCGTCTTGTGAAACGCCAGCCTTCATATGCAAATATTTTCTTATCCACTCCCGAAATGTCCGATTCTGCTCATCTTGAATCCACTTCTCACTTCTTCCTTTTCTTGGATTCGCAGCTCTTATTTCCGCCATATGAACCTGAAAGAAAGGCTCAATTTCCTTAGCATTGTGCAAAACATACAAACAAACTTTTTCCCATTCATCTTGATTTACTGATGAATGAACGGCCACGGATAGTCCTTTCGACGTAAATAGCCCGCTTGTTGGCAACCCTATTGGGTCCGCGTTGAACAAATACTCAGAGCAAAATTCAACTGATTCCTCGGCTATGTAGTTTTCCACTATACAACCCTCCGGCCTATTTCGGTTCTTCACATGTCCCTTCAAAACCTTCATGTAACTTTCAAAACGATACATCCACCTCAAATACACCGGGTCACATAACTTAACTTCCCGAACTAAGTGCACATATAGATGGATCATTATATCAAAAAAGGCTGGTGGGAAATACTTCTCAAGCAGGCACAATGTCATAACCAATTCCGATTGTAGCGAATCTAGCATCATTGGATCAATTACCTTGGAGCATATTGAATTGAAAAATGAGCATAACTTCGTAATTGAGTATCTCACATCTTCTGTTAAAACTCCCCGCAAAGCAAGTGGTAATAATTGTTGCATCAAAATATGACAATCATGTGTTTTCATTCCAACGAGCCGCAAATCTTTCATCGACACCAACCTTTTGAAGTTGGAAGAGTACCCACTTGGCACTTTCACGGAAGCAAGCCACTTACAAAGCTTTCTCTTTTCGTGTCTAGATAATGTGTGCATTGCTGGCGGTAAGTAAGTGCCGTTCGATCTTTTCTCGGGAAGCAAATTTGTTCTAATCTTCATCTCTTGAAGGTCCAACCGTATCTTTTCACCATCTTTAGTTTTGTTTGGAATGTCAAGCAACGTGCCCACTATCAATTCACAAATATTTTTCTCAATATGCATAACATCTAAGCAATGACTGTAATAACCAACCTTTTTACAAATTATGATTTTCTTTTTAGGGAATCAAAGTTTATAATATGTATATTTATGTGAAATGCTTGATCTGATTTATCAGAATATTATTGAGTTTTTGTAATGTTATAAGACTCAATAATAGCTTATTTATACGAGTATGAAGCCTTTTATTGAAAGAGGAGAAATTAGGGTTTACGAACCTATGTCGGTCAATGTTTAATTAAAATGACCGAAAGTATGATTAAGACGGTGCTACAACAGTATAATAAGTACTATGGAAATTATACTGTGAAAAACCGTCAATATGTATGAATAAGTAAGAATAAGATATGAGACCACTACAGAAAAATCAAGCACAATATTTAGAGCAATAAGAACTAATTAGTTTCAAGTCCTAAGAAAAATCGAACGTAGTCCAGTTAAGTGTAGATAAATTCTGGACAGTAGTCTAATACAAAAATACTGTTTTAGTTGAAAACAGTGTTTGTAATATCTGTATTAGTATGAAATTTGGACTGCATTAAGGAAGAGAGCCAAACAGAGCTTAAGGGTATGACATCTCATCCTATGATAAAAATGGATGAATATTGGAAAAATTACTTGGCCACTAAGCATTCCTAAATGGCCGGCCACCTTGTGTGGTCAATGAGCAAATATTGTACTCTTAAAGACCTATATGCAAGTGTGAAATAAGAGTTTTATTAAGAACTTAACATGTCATGCTTCTAGGTTTGATGACTAAGCACATTAGCCTTGCTTACTTGGCTAAGCTTTGTGCTTCAATAAGCATGTTCTTCCACATAGCCCTATATGGCCGGCCACTACATTGGTTCTATGAGCAAATATTTTGCTCTTGAGGATTAATATGCAATTTTAAAAAAAAAAAGAAAAAAGAAAGAAATTAACCTATTTTTGAGAGCTTGACAAGTGTACTTCTAGTTTTGGTGAGTAAGCACATTAGCTTTGCTTACTTAGCTAAGAGTTGAGCTTGAACAAGCAAGACCTTCCACATGGCCCTAGATGGCCGGCCACCACATGGGGTCTATGAGCAAAAATTTTGCTCTTGAAGACCATCATGCAATTTTAGAAGAAAAGTAATCTCACCTATAATTAGGTGGAGGTGTGTTCATTTGTAAGCTTTTAGTGAAACTCAATATTGGCAGCTCATTCCCTAATCTTTCTTCCCTTTAGAAGCCGAACCAAAAGAAAAGAGAGAGAGAGAGAGAGGTCGGATTTGGTGTGAGGAAGTGTGAAGTAAATTTCTCAACCATAGTCTAGATCCACTCTTTTGGATCTTGAGGTAATCCTTTTCACTCTCTAGTTCTTCAATTAAATTTTGATTCAAGATTTAAGTGTATTTCCATATGGGAATGTAAGAACATAAGCTCATTTTTAAGTTTCATGCCCGAGTTGTTGCCTGGAGCTGCACCGATATCGAAAGCACCCTACCGTATGGTACCTGCCGGGCTTAGGGAACTTCAAGTGTAGTTACAAGAATTACTTGATAAGGGATTCATCCGGCAAAGTCACTCTTCGTGGAGAGCACCTGTGTTGTTCGTAAAGAAGAAGGATGGATCATTACGAATGTGTATTGACTACCGTGAGCTGAACAAGATTACGATCAAGAACAAGTACCCCCTTCCGAGGATTGACGATCTTTTCAATCAACACAGGGGAGCGGTAGTATTTTCGAAAGTCGATCTATGATCAGGCTACCATCAGCTCAGGATCAAGGAGTCAGATATCTCCAAGACGGCTTTTCGAACACGTTACGGGCACTATGAATATTTGGTTATGCCATTTGGACTAACCAACACCCCGGCTGCTTTTATGGACCTTATGAACCGAGTATTCAAGGAGTATCTGGACAAGTTCGTTATTGTCTTTATTGACGATATTTTGATTTACTCAAGGTCTAAAGAGGAACATGAGCATCACCTTAGGTTGGTGATGGAAACACTGAGATGAAATTAGCTATATGCCAAATTCACAAAATGTGAATTTTGGATGGAAAAAGTTCATTTCTTGGGTCATGTAGTGTTAAAGGAAGGAATTTCCGTAGACCCGGCTAAGGTGGAGGTGGTCAGTGCATGGCCAGCACCCAAGAATGTTACGGAAATAAGGAGTTTTCTTGGATTAGCTGGATACTACCGACGATTCGTCGAGGGATTTTCCAAGATTGCTGCACCTCTCACCGCTCTTACCCGAAAGGGGAAGAAATTTGAATGGACCCAGAAATGTGAGGAAAATTTTCAAGCAGGAAATTTTCACCGCTAAAAAGGAAGCTGACAAGTGCGCCTGTGTTGATTATTCCTGATGTTGATGCAGGAAATTTCGTGATCTACAGTGACACTTCTAAAAATGGATTAGGAGCTGTTCTGATGCAAAATGGGAAGGTAATGGCCTACGCATCCCGCCAGCTGAAGATTCACGAAAGGAATTACCCCACACACGATTTGGAGCTCGCGGCGGTAGTTTTCGCGCTCAAGATTTGGAGACACTATTTGTATGGGAACAAATGCGAAATCTACACCAATCATCAGAGCCTCAAGTATATATTTACTCAGAATGAGCTCAAGATGAGGCAACGTAGATGGCTAGAACTTGTAAAGGATTACGATTGTGAGATCCTTTACCACCCTGGGAAGGCAAACAGGGTAGCAGATGCCTTAAGTAGGAAATCCATAGGCATGCTGATGTCTATTAAAGCGTTTCCTAAACCGCTACAAAGGGAAATTTCTAAGTTCAACTTGGAAATAATAACGGGGAGATTGTCTTCTCTGACCTTTCAGTCCGATCTGCTGGAATCCGTTAAGTCGCATCAGGAAAAGGATTCATTTTTGCTAAAAGCGTAACTTTTTGGCGGCCAGAACAAGGAATTTAAGACCTCTGCTAATGGTGTCATTTACTTCAAATGAAGGATTTGTGTTCCTAACTTTGAATTTTTAAAGGATCAGATTATGTTTGAAGCACATAAGACGCCATGCTCGGTACATCCAGAAGCTTCCAAGATGTACAAGGACCTCCGAGAGAATTATTGGTGGCCAAATATGAAGAATGAAATAGCAGAATACGTGTCAAATTGCCTAACCTGTCAGAGAGTTAAGGCTGAACATCGACATCCTGGAGGAGATTTGCAGAAAATAGAGCTTCTTGAATGGAAATGGGAGCAAACTACTATAGATTTTGTAGTAGGACTACCCAGGACTGCGAGTGCGAATGATACTATTTGGGTTATTGTGGATAGATTAACCAAATCGGCTCACTTTATTGCAATCAAGGCCACCTTTTCAGTAAAAAAATTGGCCAAAATCTATGTATCCCAGATTGTTAGACTACATGGAGTACCAAAATCAATCATCTCGGACCGTGATGGACGTTTCACCTCTCAATTTTGGACCAGTGTTCACAGTGCCATGGGGTCGAAATTGAAGTTCAGTACGGCTTTTCACCCCCAAACTGACGATCAATCGGAACGAACCATCCAGACACTGGAAGATATGCTGAGATCATGTGTTCAGGATTTCAAGGGAAATTGGGATCAGAAGCTGCCATTGATCGAATTTTCGTATAACAATAGCTACCATGCTTCGATTGGTATGGCTCCATTTGAAGCATTATATGAAAGGAAATGTCGATCTCCTATCCATTGGCAGGAAGTTGGATAGAAGCAGCTACAAACAACAGATTTCATCAAGAAGACCTCTGAGGATATCAAGAAGATCAAGCAGAGGCTCGACATAGCTTTTAGCAGACAGAAAAATTATGCCGATAAACGTAGGAGACCCTTAGAATTCCAAGTTGGAGATGTTGTGTTCATCAAGATTGCTCCTATGAAAGGAGTAATGCGATTTGGTAAAAAGGGGAAGCTTAGTCCAAGGTATACGGGACCATTTGAAATCCTTGAGAGGATTAGGAAAGAAGCCTATAAGCTTGCCCTAACGCCAGAATTAGCTTCGATGCACAACGTTTTCCATGTTTCGATGCTAAAGAAGTATGTACCAGACCCTTCCCATGTGCTTAGTCAATAACCAGTGGAGGTTCAAACGGACTTAACCTATGAAGAAAAGCCAGTTCAAATTCTGGATCGGGAAGAGAGGTCCTGAGGAATAAAACCATTCCCATGGTTAAAGTGTTATGGCGAAACCACAAGGTTGAGGAAGCAACCTGGGAATTGGAAGATGAGATGAGGAAGAACTACCCCAGTTTGTTCTAATTTTCGAGGACGAAAATTTTTAAGGGGGGTAGATTATAATAACTAAATTTTTTTTAACATTACGATTTCTTGTAGAGAAATTTGAGTTGTACCATGAAGGTATTTATGAAAGAGCCCGATTAAGGGTTTTTATTAAGTTTTGCAAGTCCTTATGATCTTATAAGACTCAAAAATGATTTCTTAACCAAGCATGTGACCTTTTAAGTAAAAAGGGAAGAAAAACTCTATAATTTTATGTTGGTCAAAGTTTGCCCGAAAAAGTCAAAGTTGACCAAAAAGTCAAAGGTTGACTAGGAATGGTCAAAGATTTGACTGTACAGTAACATGTTAAGCAGTATGGGAAATATACTGCAAAAAACTGTTTTTACGGACAAGATAGCATGAATAAGACTTAAAACCACCATAGAAAAAAAAATCAAGCACACCAAGTAGAAATAAAAGGGCAAAAGGGTTTTAAGAAATAAGAAAAATTTTATACAGTCTATTTTTACACAGATGAATTTTGGACTGCAGTATAGTATAACAGTACTGTATATTAGTGAGCACAGTATTAGAAATATCTGTGTTGACACAAAAATGGACTGCATATTAAGTATAAAGGCCAAACAAGCCTTAATGATGCTTACATCATCTAATTCCAAAATTATGACATCATTATTGAATTAAACAAGAGATGGAAAGAAATATGGAGTGTTCTAGACTATGTGTTGGCCGGCCACCTAAGCTCCCCTTTGTGCAAATTTTTGTTTCTTCAAGGGCTTTTTGACAATTTTGAGAAGTTTTCCATCACCTATAAATAGCTGAGAGGGGTTGGCCATTTTATTCACAAAAATTGTGAAATCTAGCCAAACTTTGCCAAAATTTCCTCTCCAAAAGCCGAACCCAAGGAAGGAAAGAAAGAAAAGAGAAAATCAAAAATTCAAAAGAAAAACCTTAGAGGTGGGGTGGTCGGATTTCACATAGAACCAAGCCAAAGTTGGAAAATTTTTTTTGGTACCCATTAGGGAAGGAGGCCGGTTGTGGGAAAGAAAAAGGGGAAAAGAAAAGGTGAAGGAAGGAAGTGCTTGGAGGTGAGGCCGGACTTGTGGAGGACTAATCAAGTGGCCGGAAATATTTTGGAGCCCCATTGCTAGGGGAAGGCCGATTGTGGAGTGCCAAGGAGAAAAGGAGAAAAAGTGGACCAAACCCTAACCTAGCCTTGTGTTGAATCAAGGTAATTTCCCTTAGCCCTAAACTTTTAAATTGAGCTTCAATTTGAAATTTAAGTGTATTTCAAGTTGTTGTGAGAGCATAAGCTCAATTTAATTTGCTGCCCTAGTTTAGAAATAATTAAATTTGGTGCTTGATTTAGGTGTAGGGTGGTTTATGTTGCTAAGTATGCATGATTTTATGCTTTGAATGCATGAACTTAAGGTTTGCATGTTAGATGCTTGATAATGTTGTATGTCCCCATCTATGTTGAAGCATGTTTTAGAATGGTATGCTAGGTTGCTAGGTTAGAACCTTGAATGTTGAAATGATTTGTGCAACCTAGAACCATGCAAACTTTGGATGATCCAAAGTCAATAAGGGTTTGCATGGGATTGATGTAAAATGTGTTTAATGAAACCTTGCATTAGAAAAGTGCTGCATGTGTGATCTTAGGCTCCCGCGGTGGCTGGTTGAGTTAGATTACGCGATTAGGACGTAAAACCAACCTAAAACAAGAAAACTGTCAGTTCGGGTACAAACTGGCCAGTTTTCTGGAAAGCAGATTTTGAGGCCTTTAGAGGCTGAATTTGGTAAAACTTAAAACATGAAAGTTGTAGGGAACGGTTTTTCCTAGGGGGCTGCTTAGACCGTTTTCCAAAATAAGGCTGAGACACCCTATGCTTCTAGCTTGGCTAAGCCACACCCCTAGCCTTGCACCCTTGGCAAACCAAGGCTTGCGCACCTAGGCACCAAAGGCCGGCCACCATAATGAAGCAACACATCATGGTGTAGCCTTGGTGAGTAACATTCCTAGTCTTGCTCACTTGGCAAGCTCATGTTTTGCCTAAGCCACCACCCAAGGGCCGGCCACCACAAGGAAGTGACACTTCATAACCTAGCCTTGGTGAGTAAGAATGCTTAGCTTTACTCACTTGGCAAGTCAAGGTCTTGCTAAGCCAACACCAAGACCGGCCACCCTTAGAGAATGACACCTCATGGACTAGCTAAGGTGAGTAAGCCACTCTAGCTTTGCTCACATGGATAACCAAGGCATTGACACACCCCTTGGCCTAGCCTTGATGAACCAACACTCTAGGTTCCTTAGCCTAGCTCCCTTGGCAAGCCAAGGCTTGCACACCTCACCCTAGGACCGGCCAACCAAGGGAATGCCACCTCAAAATTTAGCTTTGATGAGCAAGCAACTCTAGCTAAGCTTGCTTGGCAATTTGGGTGATGAATGGCCGGCCAACACATAGGGACTAAGGAGAAATAATTTGGCTTTAAGGACTATTGCATAAAATTACAAAAGATGGAATTCTTGAACTCTTTTAGCCCTTGACACCTCATGCACCTAGGCTAGCTTAGTAAGCTTGCTAGCCTTGCTTGTTGGTAAGCAAAGGCATGCACAAACTCCACCTAAGGCCGGCCACACTGAGAGAGGGACACCTCATGGTTCCTAGCCAACATGATTAAGCACCCTAGCTTGGGTTATTTGGCACAAGAAGAACAAGAATGGCCGGCCACCTTTCAAGAAGACAAAACCAAATTGATTTCTTCTATGGACTAAAGAGCAAATTGTTGTACCTTAGGGATTAGTAAGTAATTTTAAGATTTTGTGCTTCATCTATAAATAGGTGAAGGTGCTGTTGTATTATTTGGTTAGCCAACACACACACACAAACTTGAGCAGCACAAACTCTCCCAATCCTGCCATAGAAGCCGAGCAAAGAAAAGAGAGAAAAGAAAGAAAAAGAAAACTAGAGAAAGAGTTTTCAGTTTAGTGTGAGGGAAATTTTAAATACCCTAATTTAAGAATTTCATCAGTGAAACTTGAGGTAAATATTGTCATCCTCTAGTTCTTCATTTGAAATTTAAGAGAATGATTAGTATGGTTAAACAGGAGTTTAATTTTGTAAGATACATGCACTAGGGTTTTTATGCTTGATTAAGGTTTCTATCTGGACAGTTTTTCTGAAACTAGATTTTAAGGCCTTTAGAGGCCGAATCTTAAAAAAGTTAAAACTGAAAAGTTGTAGAGAAGGGAAAATCCTAGGGGCTAGCGCGGCCAGTTTTTGAAAATAAGGCCTTTAAGACCTTCGTTTCTTCTAAAACCCGAGACCAAATTATGAGTAGTAAGTCTGGTCGAAAAATTTTCAAAGGCAAAAATAAGCATGTTAAAGACAGATTTGAAGTTTGAGGTTAAACAAAAGTTGTAGGAGACTTCAAGATCTACAACTTTCATGAAGAAAACTTTTCCAAATTCGAAACAGATTTGTGGGAAAAGAATCAAACTTTATGAATTGTTTTTGAACCCGGTTTTCAAAATATTAGAGTTCTTACTAAATTTCGAAAAGGAGTTGAAATTTAGGATTTGTAGTTAGCAACTAGAATCATATGTTATTATGATAGGATGATACTCATCCTATGATTTCTTGGAAACAGAAAAGCAACCTGTTTGAGTGAAGAATTTTGATTCAAGGTGCAGTAACGGTAAGTACGACTCCGCCTACAGCATAAACAAAAACTGTTTGTTGTATGTTTTCAAGTTTATGATGATATAAGTATAGTAAAACATTATGGCCTGTATGATATCAAGTTCATGATATTATGTGAATAAGAAGTATTATGACATGTATGTATGTACGTTTTTAAGATATGATGAATATTTAAAGTATGAATGGCATGTATGTATTCAAGGAATAATGAATGTATGTATGGCATGTATGCTTTCAAGTTCATGTTAAAAGAAATACGATGTATGTTTATAGTATGTATGTTCATATGATGAATAATCGGATAGTATGGCATCACGAAGTATGCTCACTAAAGATAAGCTAATTGGTAAAGTATGAAATCCCAGTTACAGTCAAGAAACTGGTTATGAATATGAAACAACATTTCAAGTATGAAATAAGATAAGAACAAGATTCTAAGCATCAATATAAGCAGAATGCTATATGTCGTATCGACCCGCATCAGGTCGGGTTTGGTTCATGGTTTGAGTTGGACAGGGCTGGCCACCCCAACCACTCCATGGCAGCGCGCCACGGTATGTACATTTATGTTAAGTTATGTAAGGGCCCAAAAACTATGCTAACTTATGAAAACAGGAATAAAGCATAAATGGTTCATGCATTATGATATCATGATATGTTGCGGATAAATAGTTGTGCTTGCTGAGCGAAAGCTCATGTTTTAAGTACAAAAACACATTTCCGCCATAAGTAGTTATGTATAAGTACATGTATGTATATAAGTATTTATTATGAAGTTTCCAAGTCAAGTTATATTTATCAGTAGTATAAAAAAAAAATTTATGTCTAAATTTTCATATATTATTAAGTAAGAATGTATGGTAACGGCCGGCGCTAGGCGGGTCGTGACAAGAGTTGGTATCAGAGCAGAGGTCCTACCTTTCGGTTTCACAGTTTGCTTGTCTACGCCACAGCCATTGTAAGTTAAAAATATTTCGTAATTATATTATGTATTTATAGGAATTTGTATAATCTAGATTCGAGGATAATGGATGAAGATAGAGGTGCAGCTTATGCGTTCTTCATGATGTCTCCGCTCGTATTCAATGGGACTAGACGAACCGTGACATTGGCAGCATGGCTTCATGATATGGAGGCTATTTTTCGAATATGTCATATTCCGCCCCATCTACAAGTATCATTGGCATGTCGTTGCCTAGCAGTAGATGCTAGGCTATGGTGGAGAACAATAGGAGAACAGGAAGTTCAGGGAGGATCATGGGAAAACTTCCGTAACATCATCACTGCTCGTTTTGGACCTCCCCAGGAGGAAAACGTCGACATACATTATCGAGATCCAGATATTTATCGTGACATGAACCTTGTCCGATATCTTAACTACGTTTATGATTGGCATGCTTATCCAGGAGAGTCGATGGGCCATTACTGTCGAAGATTTCAGGAGGCTATGTTGCCTCATATTCCAGATTTTGGCGATCCAGAGTTTCGAGCACTGCAACTACTCCGGGAAGGACTACCACCTGATGTTAGGGAACATGTCCAGGCACCGGCAATAGGAATGACCATGGAGCACATGATTAATGATATCATGGAAGCTGAATTAATAGCTCATATGGTTCAAGCGGATGCTTTAGTGGAAAACAACATCCAAGTGCCAGTTAATAATGATGGGGAAGAGCCACCCTTCCAATGGGGTCCAGTATTGCCAGAAAACCCTATTCCGGCGATACCACTTCAGGAGATTCCTCCACAAGAGGATGTTGATGCCATGAATCTTGAAGATATTCCTGACGAGCCCGAACTTCAAGAGGATCCTCACGAAATCATCCTAGATAACGGAGAAGAGGAAGAAGTTAATATGGAGGATGATCCGGAGGAAGTCTTGTTCAATGAGGAAGACTGGGATGTATTCTCCGACGTAACATCAGAATAGATAGTTTAGGTGTAAAATAATATGTATGTATGTGAGAATGTACGAATTATGGATTATGATGAATATAAGATATGTGAATTATAAAGTATTAATATGGAATGATGAGATCATGATAGATCTCTAATGTTATGTTTTATGATATGATATGATGTTACGATATGATATGATGATATGATGTGATAATACGATCTATGATATGATCTATGATATGATCAGATATCGTATTATGATATGATGAATAAGTATTGTTCATAAGTATTATTTTTATGATGAGATATGAATGAACGAAAAGATATTCGAAGGATAACAATATCTTTATCGTAATTAGATAAGAAATAGAGGATGTCACGTCCGCGTACCCGAGCGAACCCAGTTCCGCAAGAACCTGATCTTGCGAATATAGTAGCTACCTTACAACGGCAATTGCGGGAACAACAGCAAGAGACGAACCAGCTTCGGGAACAAGTAGCTCAACTGAATCAGGCACCACAAAATAACCCGATACCCCCAGCAGCGCCTCAAGTACCAGAGGTTCATCAAGAAATTCCGTTAGCACCCGAAGGACTGCAAAGAAATCCACCTTTGATTAGGGAGGATCTGTTATATGAACGATTTAGGCGAATGAAGGCACCTGAATTTGAAGGAACCACAGATCCAATAGTAGCGGATAATTGGCTGATCGATATCCAAGTAATTTTGGATTTTATGGGACTTACAGAACAGGAGAAAGTTCTTTGTGCCTCTTTTGCACTAAAGAAAGATGCGCGTCACTGGTGGAGGACAGTTCAGATGCGCAGAAACGTGGCGTTCATGAGATGGCAAGATTTCGTAGACGAATTCAGAATAATGTACTACAATCAGGAGATTCTTGCAACTCAACAAGATGAGTTTACCAGTTTTAAGCAAGGGTCTATGTCCGTGATGGAAGCAGTCAAGAAGTTTGAACAACTTGCCCGTTTATGTCCAGAACTGGTACCGAACGAGAGAGAGAAAGTAAGGAGAATGATGAAAATGTTTCGGACAGACATTGCCAAACAAGTTAGTGCTGGAAGTAGCCCTCCAACTCTTGTAGCTGATTGTATTAGTCGAGCTATGAGAGCAGAATACTGGATTAATCAGGATAAGGAAGCGAGGGTTCAAATATTCAAAGCTAAGAAAGAAGAAAAAGTAGTAGAGAAACAGATACAGTCTAGGCAAAATCAGCAACCAAACTTAAAAGGCCAGACTAGTAATTCCAACCAAAGTTCCAAGCAGTTTGGAAGGAATAAGAGAAGAGGATATGCTCTGGGCCAGGGCCAACAGAAAAATTACCCTCAAAAGAGAAACAACCGTGGGAATGAGGGTAATAATAATAACTATACTGTGTGTACTCAATGCGGAAAGAAACATCCAGGCGTGTGTAGGATGGGAACAAACGCTTGCTACCTATGTGGCAAGGAAGGCCATTATGCGAGGAATTGTACCACCAATAGTCAGAACCAGAACCCTCAGTACCAGAATAGAAATTCGAACTGACAGCTTCACGCGGTGCAAGCAAAGATCGAAGGCCCTTCGATGGTACAAGAAAGACTTGAAGCTCACGAACCACAGGCTAGGATCTATGCTTACACAAAGGGAGACGCTGAGGCTGGAACTTCTAATGTGGTAACAGGTCAGATCTCTATAGCCGCTTATGATGCATTTGCCCTAATTGATTCTGGTGCCACCCATTCGTTTGTATCAATGGAATATGTCCGAAAGTTAGATAGAAATGTAGAAAATATAGGGCAACCTTTTAGAACCTCTCTTCCATCGGGAGATATTTTGTTATCTGATTCCTGGATGCGAAATGTTCCGATAGTTATGTGTGATAGAGAATTATATGTAGACCTGATTGCAATTAAGCTTCAGGATTTTGATGTAATCCTGGGAATGGATTTCTTAAATAAGTACAACGCTAAGATTGATTGTCGAAAGCGTTGTGTTACGTTTAGTCTTTTCGGTGAAGAGGAATTCAACTTTCACGGCCAGTCTAAGAGCTCATCCACCCGGCTTGTTTCGGTAATGAAAGCTTGGAAAATGCTAGCTAATGGATGTCAAGGATACTTAGCTAACATGGTGGACAAAGAACAAGAAAAAGAGCTGCAGCCCGAAGATATTCCCATTATTAGGGAATATGTAGATGTCTTTCCAAAAGATTTAACTAGACTTCCGCCCGAGCGTGAAATCTCTTTCGAAATAGAATTGTTGCCAGGAACAGCTCCAATATCGAAAGCACCTTATCGCATGGCCCCAGCTGAGCTTAGGGAACTTCAAGTACAGTTGCAAGAACTGTTGGATAAGGGATTTATTCGTCAAAGCCATTCCCCGTGGGGAGCACCTGTGCTGTTTGTCAAAAAGAAGGATAGAACGTTACGAATGTGCATCGACTATCGCGAGTTGAACAAGATCACGATTAAGAACAAGTACCCTCTCCCGAGAATCGACGATCTCTTTGATAAACTTAGAGGAGCTTTGGTATTCTCGAAGATTGACTTGCGTTCAGGCTACCATCAACTCAGAATCAAGGAAGGAGATATTCCCAAGACGGCATTTCGAACACGTTATGGACATTACGAGTATTTAGTTATGCCCTTTGGATTAACTAATGCTCCAGCTGCTTTTATGGACCTGATGAATCGGGTATTTAATGATTATTTAGATAAGTTTGTTATCATCTTCATTGATGATATTTTGATCTACTCAAGATCCACAAAGGAACATGAGCAGCATCTCAAGATAGTTTTGGAAACCTTAAGACGGAACCAACTGTATGCCAAATTCACAAAATGTGAATTTTGGTTGGAAAAAGTACATTTCTTGGGCCACGTAGTTTCAAAGGAAGGAATTTCCGTTGATTCTGCTAAGATAGAAGCAGTTAGTGCATGGTCAGCACCCAAAAACGTTACGGAAATACGAAGCTTTCTTGGTTTGGCCGGATACTACCGACGGTTCGTTGAAGGATTCTCCAAGATAGCAGCGCCACTAACAGCTCTTACTAAGAAGGGGAGAAAGTTTGATTGGACACAGAAGTGTGAAGAAAACTTCCAAGAGCTCAAGAGGAAACTTACAAGTGCTCCAGTGTTAATAATTCCGGACGTTCATGCAGGAAATTTCGCCATTTATAGTGATGCGTCGAAAACTGGACTAGGAGCTGTCCTTATGCAAGGAAGAAATGTGGTTGCTTATGCTTCACGTCAACTGAAGGACCATGAACGGAACTACCCGACGCATGATTTGGAGCTTGCTGCGGTGGTTTTCGCTTTGAAGATTTGGAGACATTACCTGTATGGTAATAGATGTGAGATTTTTACCGACCATCAAAGTCTTAAATACATCTTTACTCAAAAGGAGCTTAATATGAGGCAACGAAGATGGCTTGAACTCGTAAAGGATTATGATTGTGAAATTCTTTACCATCCTGGAAAAGCAAACAAGGTAGTAGATGCGCTGAGCAGGAAGTCATCCGGTATGCTCATGTCTCTTGAAATGATGTCCAAACCCCTCCAGAAGGAAATTTTTGATTTCAGATTGGAAATATTAATAGGGAAATTGGCTGTTTTAACTCTTCAGTCTAATCTCCTAGAAACCATTAAGTGCTATCAAGGGAAAGATTCCTTTCTGTTGAAGATTCAACTACTTGGTGAAGAAGATAAGGAATTTAAGACGTCTACGAATGGGTTAATTCTCTTCAAAGGAAGGATTTGTGTTCCTAACTTTGAATTTCTAAGGAAACAAATCATGTCGGAAGCACATGAAACTCCGTATTCAGTTCACCCTGGAGCTACTAAGATGTATAAGGACCTTAAAGAGAACTTTTGGTGGCCGAACATGAAGAATGAAATTGCTGATTTTGTGTCAAAGTGTCTAACTTGTCAGAAAGTTAAAGCTGAACACCGACAACCAGGAGGAGATCTTCAAAAGATAGAACTCCCAGAATGGAAATGGGAACAAATCACCATGGATTTCGTAGTTGGATTACCCAGGACCGCTAGTGGAAATGATATGATTTGGGTAATTGTGGATAGATTAACCAAATCAGCCCATTTCATTGCTATTAAAACCATCTTTTCAGTTGAGAAATTAGCTGAAATTTACGTATCTCAGATTGTTAGGTTGCATGGAATTCCAAAATCCATTATTTCAGATCGAGATGGGCGATTTACTTCGCGATTTTGGAAAAGTGTTCACACAGCTATGGGATCAAGGTTGAAATTCAGTACTGCTTTCCACCCTCGGACAGATGGACAATCGGAGCGCACTATCCAAACCTTAGAAGATATGTTGAGATCTTGTGTTCTGGATTTCAAGGGGAATTGGGATCAAAAGTTACCCTTGATTGAATTTTCGTATAATAATAGCTATCACGCTTCTATTGGTATGGCTCCATTTGAAGCGCTATATGGAAGAAAATGTCGATCTCCCATCCATTGGCAAGAAGTTGGACAGAAGCAACTTCAAACTACGGACTTCATCAGAAAAACCTCGGAAGATATCAAGATGATCAAACAACGGCTCGATGTAGCTTTCAGTCGACAGAAGAGTAATGCTGATAAACGTCGAAGACCTTTAGAATTCCAAATTGGAGATTCTGTTTTTCTCAAGATTGCCACAATGAAGGGAATTATGAGATTTGGTAAGAGAGGAAAGCTCAGTCCAAGATACACAGGTCCGTTTGAAATCCTTGAAAGGATTGGAAAAGTAGCCTACAAGCTTGCTTTGCCGCCAGCTTTAGCTTCTATACATAATGTTTTTCACGTTTCAATGTTGAAGAAATACGTACCTGATCCTTCTCATGTGCTAAGTCAAGAACCGATCGAAGTACAAACAGATTTGACATATGAGGAAAGGCCAATACGGATTCTAGATCGGGAAGAAAAGGTTTTAAGAAACAAAACCATTCCAATGGTTAAAGTGTTATGGCAGAATCATAACATTGAAGAAGCAACGTGGGAAGTAGAAGAAGAAATGAGAAAGAACTATCCTAACTTGTAGTGATTTTCGGGGACGAAAATTTTTAAGGAGGGTAGATTGTAATAGCCGACTTGTTTGTAAATTTATACCTTCTTTTGTTAAGAATAAAGTTTGGTTATGCAATCTGTATGATATGTTTTCTAAGGAATTTGTTGAATCTTTTGCTAAAAGATTCAATGAATTATTGTGTAGGTTTATGATCCTTTTGTTTAAAAAGGGAAAATTGTGATTTATGACTCTATGTTAGTAATTTAAGAAAATCTGATACGTAGTTCAGAAAAGTTTAGGACAATGGTCTAGTTTAATTATACTGTTATCAGTTGAAAACAATATATGAATATTTATGTTATTATATTATTATGAACTGCATTTAGAAGATAAGCCAAACAAGGCCTTTAAGGATGACTCCTCTGATGACAAGTGTCATTGCTATGATTGGTCACCTCACAGGGACCAAAATGCAAATATTTTATGTTTAGGTGTCAATTTGTAAATTAAGAAAAGTTTATGATTTTGAAGCTAAAAAGTCTTCTAAGGAAGGATTTAGTAAAAACTTGATGTTTGAAGGCTTAACCATAACCGGCTAAGTCATAGGGACTAAAGTGCAAATATTTTGCCTTTAGGGGCCAATGTGTAATTTTGAAGAAAATTGTAGACTTATCAGCAATTATATAAATTTTTGAATCAGGGACTTTTTAAGTAAAGTTTCTTAGTTCAATTGAGTCAATGACCCATTTTTAGTTTAGTTAGTTTGGTTGAAAATTAAGAAAGACAAGTTAAGATGGTATTTGAAAATTCTAGTTAGAACCAATCACATTGTTCCATGTGTCACCATAGGAACCGGCCACATCATGGCTTGTTGAGCAAGGGATCTTGTTTTTGGAAAGTATTATGCAAATTAGAAAATTTTAAGTGTTATTAAAAGTTTACAAATCATACCCTAAGTTTAGTGAATTAACACTTTAATTTAGTTGGTTGATTTTGTGTTTTGGATCAATTAGCAAATTGTCTCACATGGTTTCTTCAAAACCGGCCACATAAGGATGAGACACCCTATGCTTCTAGCTTGGCTAAGCCACACCCCTAGCCTTGCACCCTTGGCAAGCCAAGGCTTGCACACCTAGGCACCAAAGGCCGGCCACCATAATGTAGCAACACATCATGGTGTAGCCTTGGTGAGTAACATTCCTAGTCTTGCTCACTTGGCAAGCTCATGTTTTGCCTAAGCCACCACCCAAGGGCCGGCCACCACAAGGAAGTGACACTTCATAACCTAGCCTTGGTGAGTAAGAATGCTTAGCTTTACTCACTTGGCAAGTCAAGGTCTTGCTAAGCCAACACCAAGACCGGCCACCCTTAGAGAATGACACCTCATGGACTAGCTAAGGTGAGTAAGCCACTCTAGCTTTGCTCACATGGATAACCAAGGCATTGACACACCCCTTGGCCTAGCCTTGATGAACCAACACTCTAGGTTCCTTAGCCTAGCTCCCTTGGCAAGCCAAGGCTTGCACACCTCACCCTAGGACCGGCCAACCAAGGGAATGCCACCTCAAAATTTAGCTTTGATGAGCAAGCAACTCTAGCTAAGCTTGCTTGGCAATTTGGGTGATGAATGGCCGGCCAACACATAGGGACTAAGGAGAAATAATTTGGCTTTAAGGACTATTGCATAAAATTACAAAAGATGGAATTCTTGAACTCTTTTAGCCCTTGACACCTCATGCACCTAGGCTAGCTTACTAAGCTTGCTAGCCTTGCTTGTTGGTAAGCAAAGGCATGCACAAACTCCACCTAAGGCCGGCCACACTGAGAGAGGGACACCTCATGGTTCCTAGCCAACATGATTAAGCACCCTAGCTTGGGTTATTTGGCACAAGAAGAACAAGAATGGCCGGCCACCTTTCAAGAAGACAAAACCAAATTGATTTCTTCTATGGACTAAAGAGCAAATTGTTGTACCTTAGGGATTAGTAAGTAATTTTAAGATTTTGTGCTTCATCTATAAATAGGTGAAGGTGCTGTTGTATTATTTGGTTAGCCAACACACACACACAAACTTGAGCAGCACAAACTCTCCCAATCCTGCCATAGAAGCCGAGCAAAGAAAAGAGAGAAAAGAAAGAAAAAGAAAACTAGAGAAAGAGTTTTCAGTTTAGTGTGAGGGAAATTTTAAATACCCTAATTTAAGAATTTCATCAGTGAAACTTGAGGTAAATATTGTCATCCTCTAGTTCTTCATTTGAAATTTAAGAGAATGATTAGTATGGTTAAACAGGAGTTTAATTTTGTAAGATACATGCACTAGGGTTTTTATGCTTGATTAAGGTTTCTATCTGGACAGTTTTTCTGAAACTAGATTTTGAGGCCTTTAGAGGCCGAATCTTAAAAAAGTTAAAACTGAAAAGTTGTAGAGAAGGGAAAATCCTAGGGGTCAGCGTGGCCAGTTTTTGAAAATAAGGCCTTTAAGACCTTCGTTTCTTCTAAAACCCGAGACCAAATTATGAGTAGTAAGTCTGGTCGAAAAATTTTCAAAGGCAAAAATAAGCATGTTAAAGACAGATTTGAAGTTTGAGGTTAAACAAAAGTTGTAGGAGACTTCAAGATCTACAACTTTCATGAAGAAAACTTTTCCAAATTCGAAACAGATTTGTGGGAAAAGAATCAAACTTTATGAATTGTTTTTGAACCCGGTTTTCAAAATATTAGAGTTCTTACTAAATTTCGAAAAGGAGTTGAAATTTAGGATTTGTAGTTAGCAACTAGAATCATATGTTATTATGATAGGATGATACTCATCCTATGATTTCTTGGAAACAGGAAAGCGACCTGTTTGAGTGAAGAATTTTGATTCAAGGCGCAGTAACGGTAAGTACGACTCCGCCTACAGCATAAACAAAAACTGTTTGTTGTATGTTTTTAAGTTTATGATGATATAAGTATAATAAAACATTATGGCCTGTATGATATCAAGTTCATGATATTATGTGAATAAGAAGTATTATGACATGTATGTATGTACGTTTTTAAGATATGATGAATATTTAAAGTATGAATGGCATGTATGTATTCAAGGAATAATGAATGTATGTATGGCATGTATGCTTTCAAGTTCATGTTAAAAGAAATACGATGTATGTTTATAGTATGTATGTTCATATGATGAATAATCGGATAGTATGGCATCACGAAGTATGCTCACTAAAGATAAGCTAATTGGTAAAGTATGAAATCCCAGTTACAGTCAAGAAACTGGTTATGAATATGAAACAACATTTCAAGTATGAAATAAGATAAGAACAAGATTCTAAGCATCAATATAAGCAGAATGCTATATGTCGTATCGACCCACGTCAGGTCGGGTTTGGTTCATGGTTTGAGTTGGACAGGGCTGGCCACCCCAACCACTCCATGGCAGCGCGCCACGGTACGTACATTTATGTTAAGTTATGTAAGGGCCCAAAAACTATGCTAACTTATGAAAACAGGAATAAAGCATAAATGGTTCATGCATTATGATATCATGATATGTTGCGGATAAATAGTTGTGCTTGCTGAGCGAAAGCTCATGTTTTAAGTTTATGCTGTAGGTAAGCAACCCTGCGGTACTTCATGATACAAGGCAGTGGAGCATGGCAAGGCAAAGTTGTGAAACTGTGGGACGGGAATCATTACGTTTCTTTTTGTTAAATTATGCTACGCTAAACATGTTGTATTTAAGTACAAAAACACATTTCCGCCATAAGTAGTTATGTATAAGTACATGTATGTATGTAAGTATTTATTATGAAGTTTCCAAGTCAAGTTATATTTATCAGTAGTATAAAAAAAAAAAATTATGTCTAAATTTTCATATATTATTAAGTAAGAATGTATGGTAACGGCCGGCGCTAGGCGGGTCGTGACAGTCATGATATATGATATATCAAGTTCATGGTTATGATATGAGGTATGTTATGTTGAGATACGATTATGATTTATGTATATGTGACATCATGAGGCATGTTCACCATTACTAAGATAAGAACAAGATCAAGTATGAGATGATGACAAGTAGCATGATGGCAAGCGAGCTTGCCTGTGTCGTACCGACCCGCGTTAGGTCGGGTTGGACTATGGTTTGAGTTGGAAATGGACTGGCCGCCCCAACCACTCCATAATTGTGCGCCCGGTACAGACACTTATGTTAAGGGCCCTATAAGCAAGTTAAGTTACGATGAGCTATGAAAGTATGTTATGAAAGAATAAGTAAGCATAATGAAGCATAAATGGTTCATGCATGATTATGTTAGGATAAGCTATGTTATGTTGAATTAGGTTATGTTTTGTATATATGTTGTCGCGAATGTTATGTTGTACTTGCTGAGCGAAAGCTCACATCTTACGTCTATGCTGTAGGTAAACAACCTACGGGTATCTTTTGATGCAAGATGGCGAGTGTGGCAGAGCGAGCTGTGAAATGTGGGATCTATAGCCGCTACGCGTTTTGTTCTTTTATGAATATTTTATTTGGTGTTCGAACATCGTTATTTAATTATCGCATATACACTCATACGCTTGTTAAAAAAAAAAATTTTCTGCTACTTACGCTAAGTAAATATGTACGATATGTATGTATGTATGTATGATAACGGCCTGTGCTAGGCGGGTCATTACATAATCAACATAGAAAGTGAAGACGAGGAAGATATAGAAGACTTTGATGACCCAGAGGAAAATTTATTTGGTGACGAGGATTGGGACGTATTCTCCGACGTGACGACCGAATAGATAGCTTAAATATAGGATTGACCTTTATACCCTTTTGACTTTAGGATTGTCATATATATGATGGTAAAGTGGTAGCCACTTCCATCTTAGTTTTGATCATGTAAATTATGTAACAAAATGATGTACTTCTGTATGATGTACAAAAGGACAAAGTTTAAGTATGAATGTATACGATAAAGTTATGATACGATAAGATTTTTAATATGATATGATGATGCTATGTTATGATAAGTTATGACAAGTTTATGATGAAGTTATGATATGATATGATTAAGATATGATATGGTATGATATGATATGATAAGATATGAATGGACGGAGAGATATTTTAAGTATAACAATATCTTTCTTGGAATTAAATAGGAGTTACAAGATGGTTCGTACACGTATGCAAGCCAACCAAAATCCGCAAGAGCCTGATCTTGTGAATGTAGTGACTACTTTACAACGATAGTTGTTGGAACAACAATAGAAAACAAATCAGCTTCGAGAACAGATAGCCCGATTAAACCAGATATTCCAAGCTAACGAAGTTCCACACCAAGACAACCCTGTACTCCCAGCAGCACCTCAGGTACCAGAGGTTCTTCAAGGGGTTCCACGGAATTTCGAAGTTCCATTAGCACCTGCAGGAATACAAAGAAACCCACCCTTAGTTAGGGAGGACTTATTGTACGAGCGATTTAGGTGAATGAAGGTGCCTGAGTTTGAGGGACCCACGGACCCGATAGAAGCTGATAATTGGTTAATCGACATCCAAGTAATTTTAGATTTCATGGGGCTTACAGAACAAGAAAAGGTTCTCTGTGCTTCCTTTGCACTTAAGAAGGATGCACGATATTGGTGGATGACAGTTCAAATGCGCAGAGATGTCGCGATTATGAGTTGGCAAGATTTTATAGCTGAGTTTAGAACGATGTACTACAATAGGGAAATCATTGCGACTCAACAAGATGAGTTTAATACTCTGAAACAGGGATCGATGACAGTGTTGGAAGCTATTAAGAAATTTGAATAGCTTGCCCGTCTATGCCCAGAACTTGTACCGAACGAAACAGAGAAAGTAAGGAGAATGATGAAGATGTTTCGGACGGACATTGCCAAACAAGTTAGTGCCGCAAGTAGCCCTCTAACCCTTCCAGCTGACGGTATAAGTTTGGCTATGACAGCGGAATACTGGATTAACCAGGATAAGGAGGTAAGGGCTCAGATATTTAAAGCTAGGAAAGAAGAAAGAGTGGTAATGAAACAATCACAGCCCAAACAGAACCAGAAATCGTACTCAAAGGGCTAGACCAATAATTCTGGCCAAAATTCCAAACAGTTTGGAAAGAACAAAAGAAAAAGGAATGCTACTGGCAAGGGACAACAGAGAAACTACCCTCAAAAGAGAAGTAATCGTGTGAATAAGGGTAATAACAATGATTATCCAGTGTGCGCTCAGTGTGGTAAGAAGCACTTGGGAGTATGTAGATTGGGGACGAACGCCTGCTACCTTTGTGGTAGGGAAGGCCATTATGCGAGAAATTGCACCTCAACAGCCATAATCAGAACCCTCCGTACCCGAATAGAAATGCAAGCCGACAGCTGCATGCGGTGCAAGTAAAGATTGAAGGTCCTCCGATTGCACAAGGAAGACTAGAGGCTCCTGAACCCCAAGTCAGGATTTATGCCTACACAAAGGGGGATGCTGAAGCTGGAACCTCTCATGTGGTAACATGTCAGATTTCTATTGCCGCATATGATGCAATTGCCTTATTTGATTATGGTGTCACCCATTCATTTGTATCGATGGAGTTTGCCCAGAAAATAAACCGTCGTGGTAAATTTTCCGGGTATTTTTTAAAAGTGTTAATATTTTTAAAAAATTGAATGGGATTTTTTTTTTTTTTTAAATTTGGATACCACGACGGTTTTGCTAGAAAACCGTCGTGGTATAGAAAAACCGTCGTGGTATTCTAGATATCACGATGGTTTTTTTAAAAAACTGTCGTGGTATCTAGAATACCACGATGGTTTTCTAGAAAAACCGTCGTGGTATTCTAGATATCACGACGGTTTTTTAACAAAACCGCCATGGTAGCTTTAGATACCACGACGGTTTTCTAAAAAAACCGTCGTGGTATCTCAAGCCACAGGGAATTTTTAAATGTGTTAAAATTTTGAAAAACTGCTTAGGGATTTTTTTTTAAAAAAAAAAATCGGCTTCCCCGACGGACTTAAATTAAATATGTGTTAACAAAAAATCATCATGGTATCGGCTTCAAAAAACGGTTTTTTGAAGAAACGGTTATAATAAAATTATAAATTTCACATTGATATCCATAATTTCCATGAAACATCACATACACACATAGTACGGACTTAAATTCCTTTACATATAAGGAAATCATGAGTCCGTAAAAATTTCGGTTATTACACTCTTTGAGTGAGACTTAGTTTTGAATTGTTGTACAATGAATGGGTGAGGCGACGATTTACCAAATTTCCAGAAAAAAGTGTTGATTTTGCATGTTAAATTTTTGCACACTACATGTTTGGCAAAATACCTCTTTGTGTGAGACTTAGTTTTGGACTGTTGTACAATGTTTTGGGTGAGGCGACGGTTTACCAAATTTCCGGAAAAAAGTGTTGATTTTGTTGATAGTTGGTTTGGGAATTTTCCGTCCAAAATCCATGCCCTACATCTTTAGTGATTGTTAATTGTGGACGTGATTTAGATTGCTTTAAAATTGCTTGGATAAGATACGGATTCGACAATTTTCCAGAAAAAGTGTTAATTTTGTGACTTATATGTTAGCATTTGACATGTTCGATAAAATACCTCTTTGAGTTAGAATTAGTTTTAGATTGAATTAAATTGCTTGGGTTATGCACGGATTTGGCAATTTTCCAGAAAAAATTGTTGATTTTGTGTGTTAAATTTTAACATATGACATGTTCGATAAAATGTCTTTTTGAGTTAGAAATAGTTTTAGATTGAATTAATTTGCTTGGGTAGGGCACGGATTTGGGAATTTTCCAGAAAAATGGTTGATTTTGTGACTTATATGTTAGCATATGACATGTTTGATAAAATGCCTCTTTGATTAGGTTGTGTGTCATTTTCGTAATTAAGTAAAGTATATGTTTAGTTGCACGGATTTACTATGATTTAATGTATGCTTTCGTTTGCTTTTTATGTGTTTGGATGCCATGATTTTATAATGATTTAATGACAAAGACTTTTTGTTTTTTAATGTGTTTCGATGTGGAGTTGCTTTAGATTGATTTAAAATGTCCCAAGATCACGAGAAGGAATACTCAACTCAAACTCAAATTGGAAAACCACGACGAACCAACTCACCTAGATTCAATCCCGATGAAGATGATAAACGAAGAGCAACTCTTATGAGAAAAGTCCACCTTGTTAGGACAAAGGGAGAACGAATTGAAGTTTCGTTTGACGCAAAAGGGCAACCATTAGGGAAGGAAAGAGATGAATTATAGAGTTTGATTGGAGTGCTTGCTTGAGAGCACATACCCATTTGGATATCTGACTTTAGAAGTGCCTATTTAATCCCAAGGAAAGAAAGAGTGTGGGTGGAAATCGTAACTTCTTTTACTGTAGAGCCATCGTTTAAAAAACAAGCTTTAAAGTCATGTGTAGAATCAGCGAAAAATTTTAGATATGATCTTTATGAAGCTTTTGTCAGGGATCATATTGATGAAGAAAATGTGTGGCAACGACCACCAAAAGTGGTTCACAATTACCCCACCATCAGCCAGGATGATTGAGAAAATTCATTGAGTATCGATGTACCCCGGAATTCAAAAGACTATTCGAACAAAAAAGTAAGATAAGAAATAAGGGCAAATACGGATCAACAGGGGGCCGAGACGGATATAGGAAATGTGACCAAGCTTATGTACGTGAATTACTTAGACAAAATGTGTAAATGGTATGTTGTACTTCCAATTTCTTCCTTTATGTTTACTAATGGTAATTATTAAACTGCAGTTCGAGAAGACGAGAAAATGGACAGAGTGGCATATTAGGTGGCTGGACATGCACGTCAAACCCGATGGAGAGTTCAAGAATGAAGCATTTAAAATTATTGCCGATACAATAGTAAGTTTTCGAATCCATTTAAAATATATTCATCCCGTACACTCCTTTATGTTTACGAGTTCATAACATATTCTCTAATTGTTACAGGATGACTTCAGTGAACAAGAGACACAAGGAAGTTTCAAATCTGTGGGGACAAATGACATATTGACCAAGGCATTAGGCAATACCAAGCAATCGGGTTGGATTCGAGGTCAATCTAAGTTTGTCAAGCAGTCGCAATACTTTAACCTTGTGCAAAGTTCAAGGGAAAATGCTGAAGTCTCGAATATGAAACGGCAGCTTGCCACTTTGGAAAGAACTGTATAGGAACTTTGTACGAAGCACGGTATCAACTGAGAGACTATGGCCGAGGAGACGACCGCACCGACTGTTGATCAACACAACAGCTTCAAGGCTAGTTGCATTCTGAGTGAAAAAGAAGCTGGGCCGTCGGATCCGAAGCCCATGCCGAATGCAAGTAAGGAATGCCAGCTCTTTCTTCTTGATTTAGTTAACGGAGGAGATGCACTTATTGCAATCGGCAGGGTATACATAGACTGTGTTCCAATCGACACAGTCTATGGGTGTAATAACCAACCTTTTTACAAATTTACGATTTCTTTTTTTAGGAATCAAAGTTTGCACTGTGTATGTTTATATGAAATACCTGATCTGATTTATCAGAATAATAGTTTACTTAGACAAGTATGAGGCCTTTTGATGAAAGAGGCAGAATTAGGGTTTATGATTTTATTCCGGTCAACGTTTGACTAGGATGATCTTTACCAAGTTAAGAGCAGATAAATTCTGGACTGCAGTCCAATACAACTGTACTATTGATAGTTGAAAACAGTATTTGTAATATCTGCATTAGTATGAAAATGGACTGCATTTAGGAGGAAAGGCCAAACGGAGCCCTAATGGGAGGACACCTCATCATGGATAAATATATGAATTTTTGGATTTTTGAAAATTTGGAAAGAACTAGGTGGATGATGATGAAGAGTTTCCTTGGCCTACAAAGACCCCATCATGGCCGGCCACCTCAATGGAACAATGAGCAAATATTTTGCTTTTGGGGACCAATATGTAATTTTAGAAATAAAAATAATTCTAGGAAATTCAAGAATATTCACCTATAAATAGGTGAGGTAGGGTTGCATGTGGACCATTTAGTTGCACCTCAAAAATTCTAGTTCATTGATCCTTAACTCTCTCTCTCTCCCACCCTTAGGAGCCGAACACAAAAAAATAAAAATAAAAATAAAAAAAATAAAAAAAAATAAAAAAACTAAAAAGAAGAGAAAACAGTGGCCGGATTTGTGTGCGAGTGGAGTGAGGAAGAAATTTTCTCAATCTAATGTGTAGATCCACTCTTCAAGACCTAGAGGTATTCCTCTTAATCTCCTAAGCCTCCTATTAAGTTTTGATTATGAATCTAAATGTATTTCAAGCATGGGTTTGTAAGAGCATAAGCTCACCCTTTCTATTTTTCATGCAATAGTTCTATATGCTTAGTATGTGCTTGATTTAGGGTTAGATGGCCTTAATTGATAAGTTTAAGCATGCATATGATTTTATGATTTAGAAAGAATATTGAATGGTTGTATGCCTATCATGTATTTGTAATATGTCCCCACATACTTAAGAAGAAGCATTGTATGAATGATGATCATGATATGGATGTATGATGAATGAAATGTTAGAAACAAAACCTAAAACCCTAATTTGATAAGATAAGTAAGATTACGTATTTGGGTTTTGTAAGTAAGATGAACAAGTATATGAATGATAAGAATACATGTAATGTGCTGCATGTTTGTCATAGGCTCACGGTTGTGACCGTTTGAGGTAGGGTGTGCGAATTTTTATGTAAAAACCAACCAAATATAAAACTGTCAATTCTCGGATCCAATGGGACTGTGATCTAGAAACGTAATTTTAAGGCCTTTAGAGGCCGAATCTGGACAAAGTCAAAACTGTAAACTTGTAGGAAATGGAAAAATCCTAGGAGACAACATAGATAGTTTTTAAAAATAAGGTACAAAATACCTCTGTTTTTATCAAAATCCGAGACTGGCCTGAACAGACAATTGTACATGGCCAGAATTTTTCAAAGGAAGAAACAAACAAGTTAAATGCAGATTTAGGTTTTTGATAAAAAAACAAAAATTGTAGATTTCGATGAGATCTACAACTTTCATAGAAAACTTTTTCAAATTCAAAACAGATTTTAAAGAAAAACTATATTTCTAAAACTATACAGGATATAGGAAATTCCTGCACAGGATTTTCAAAACAGTGCATGAACAGGCAATTCCTGCACATGCACTAACAACCAAATTTACGGGACTATTTTCAAAAAATGGTTTTTAGAATTTTACAGTTTTATTATCTTTGTTTAAAAATTAATTACAGTTTTATAAAAACAGTTTAAAAAGGGTTACTTATGGATGTTGGATTGGATACTAACATTGAATGTTATGGTTTATAGCAAGATAGGATGATTCTTATCTTATGTCCTTTTTGGAAACAAGAAGGTAACCTGTTGTTGTGACCTGTCGGAACAACAAACCCAGAATCTAGCATAACCTTTAAGTACAACTCCGCCTACAGCATATGCAGATTGTTTTATTGCTTGCATGTTTTCAAAGCTCATGCATTTATGTATGTAATGCATATGATTTATGCTTTATTTTGTGCCATCATGAAGCATGCTCATTAATGATAATTCATGTGGTAAGAATAAGATGAAGTTCCAAGTAAGAAACTGTTTTCAAGAAAATGCTTTCAAGTATGATGTTAAGCAAGTTTTCTCGAGTTGTACTGACCTGCACTATGACAGGTTTGGTCCATGGTTTGAGTTGGATTGGGCTGGCCGCCCCAACCACTCCATGACTATGTGCCACGGTTTGTACACTTATATTATGTAAGGGCCCAAAATATGCTAACCTAAGAAAGCATAATGTATGATAATACTGTGAGATAATAAGCAGTATGGGAAATATACTGGGAAAACCGTCTTTAAGGACAAGATAGCAAGAATAAGATTTAAAACCACCATAGAAAAATCAAGCATATTAATTAAGATATCAAGGGCCAAATGGCTTTAAGTTATAAGAAAATTTTTATACGGTTCATTTTTACACAGATAAATTTTGAACTGCAGTTCAGTATAACAGTACTGTATATTAGTGAACACAGTATTGGAAATATCTGTGTTAACATAAAAATGGACTGCATATTAAGAGAAAAAGCCAAACAAGGCCTTAAGCTTACATCACCTAATCCCAAATTAATGACATCATTTCTTTAATTAAAAGAAATGATAGAAAGAAATTTTGGGAGATTCTAGAGAGGGATGGCCGGCCACCTAAGGCCCTTTTTGTGCAAATATTGTTTTTTTTCAAGGACTTTTGAGCAAATTTGAGAAGTTCCAAATCACCTATAAATAGGTGGTCCATTTGTTCAAAAAAATTAGAAAATCTAGCCAAACCAAGCCAAATTTTCTTCACCATTTCACTCTCAAAAACTGAATTCAAGAAAGGAAGGAAGAAGAAAAATATCCAAAAGGGAAAGCCTAAGGGTGGTCGGATTTTAGTTAGAACAACAAGCAAGAAGTTGAAAAAAATTTTGGTACCCATTTTAGGCTAGAGGCCGGTTGTGGAAGAAAAGAAAAAGTGAGGAAGGAGAGGTCCAAGGTGACAGGATTTTGGTGAGAAACAAGCAAGGTGGCTGAAATTTTTGGAACCCCTTTCGCAAGGGAAGGCCGGTTGTTGAAGGAGCCAAGGAGAAAAGGGAAATTTGAAGTCAAGACAAGCCAACCCTTGTGATTGATCTAGGTAAATCTCTCTTGGCCCTAAGCTTTTAAATTGAGCTTCAATTTGAAATTTAAGTGTATTTCAAGTTGAAATTGTAAGAGCATAAGCTCAATTTAATTTATTGCCTAGATTAGCTTTTAGGTTTTTGTGCTTGATTAGGTTTAAGGGTGGTTTGGTTTATGAGCTTTGCATGGTTGTATACTTATGCTTGCTTGATTATTATGGTTTGCATGCTAGATGTTTGATAATGTTATATGTCCCCAAATATGTTTAAGCATGATTTAGAATGGCATGATAGGTTGCTAGATAAGGAGTTGAATGGTTTGTGCAACCTAGAACCATGCAAACTTTGATTGATCCAAAATCAATAATGGTTTGCATGGATATAATTTATTATGTGTTTAATGAAAACCTTACATTAGAAATGCGCTGCATGTTTGATCTTAGGCTCCCACAGCGGCTGGTTGAGTTAGATTGCACGATTAGGACGTAAAACCAACTTAAACTAGAAAACTGCCAGTTCGGGTAAAAACTGGCCAGTTTTCTAGAAAGCCAATTTTGAGGCCCTTAGAGACCGAATTTGGAAAAACGTAAAACATGAAAGTTGTAGAGAAGGGTTTTTCCTAGTGGGAAACATGGACCGTTTTCCAAAATAAGTTACCATCGGCCTCGGTTTGTATGAAAATCCGAGCCTGACCATGCCCAGACTTCATGCACGGCCAGGTGGGTTCAACAGGGGATAAGAGTGGGATAGATTTCGAACTGGGTTTTGAGTTAAACACAAAAGTTGTAGGGTTTTTTGAGATCTAAAACTCTTGTGAAGGAAAATTTTTCAGATTCAACCTAGGTTTTTAAATAAAATTGTATTTCAAAAACTGTACAGGAAACAGGAAATTCCTACACAGGATTTTCTAAAATAGTACAGGAAAAGGACATCCTTGCACATACACTGATAAGTTGGCAGTGAGAAACTATTCCAAAGGCAGTTTCCAATATTCAATAATTTTTACAAATCCTACTCAATAGTTACAAATTTCAGAAGTTGAACAAATGATTTTTGTACATAAAATATGGAGTTTTCCAAAAGAAAGTAAAAAATTGGATTTTCAGAACCAAAGTTAAATTAGGATCCGAGTAGGATAAGTTTTGAACCCTAGAGTTACTTGATGTAACCAAATAGGTTATCATGTGGTTTTGAAGGGGGACATATAACTAAGGTTATGTATGAATGTTGGTTAAATCACCTACATTTCTGATCCTTACCTATGTCCTTTATTATAACAGAAGGTAGATTGCTGTAGTGTCCTGATTGGAACAGCACGGTATCGGACATAGCAAACGAGGTAAGTACAACTCCGCCTACAACATAGGCTTTTGTTGTGATACTTACCCAAATATGTTTGATGTATGTTATGATGTGTGATATGATGTATGTTAGGAATATGTGATGCTAGGATACGATATATGCCAGGGTTATGGTTTGATGTATGTTATGATGTGTGATATGCAAAGTCTAATATATGATTATGACTTATGTATGAGTGACATCACGAGGCATATTCACCAATTCTTAAGTAAGAACAAGATCAAGTGTGAGATGATGAAAAGCAAGTATAATGGCAAGCGAGCTTGCCTGTGTCGTACCGACCCGCGTTAGGCCGGGTTGGACTATGGTTTGAGTTGGAAATGGACTGGCCGCCCCAATCAATCCATAGTTACGCGCCCGGTACGAACACTTAAGGGGCCCATAAGTAAGTTAAGTCAAGATAAGTTATGAAAGTATGTTATGAAAGAATAAGAAAGCATAATGAAGCATAAATGGTTCATGCATGATTATGTTATGATAAGCTATGTTATGTTGTATTAGATTAAGTTTTGTATTGTTTGTGTCACCGATGTCATAGTTGTACTTGCTGGGCGAAAGCTCACGTCTTACGTTTATGCTGTAGGCAAGCAACCTATGGGCACCTTATGATGCAAGATGGTGAAGCGTGGTAGGGCGAACTGTGAAATGTGAGAATAATAGCCGCTACGCGTTTTGTTATTTTATGTGTATTATTTTATGCTCAAACACTTTTATTTAGTAAACGTTTATACGTACGTACGTTTTCATGTGAGTTCGCATTATAAAAAAAATAAAAAAATTTCCGCTATCTTCGCTAAGTAAGTATGTACGAAATGTGATACATGTTAAGTACATATGTATGTATGGTAACGGCCTGTGCTAGGTGGGTCGTTACACTGTAGCAGCGCTGCGATGCTACGTACCTTTTACGTGGCACTGTGGCACCCATTTATGGCGCTATAGTGCTCTGTGGTCTGGTTGTTGACCCAAAAGAGCCCCCAGAGAGCCGTGGTGCCCGTATGATGATGCCGCGGTACCCGAAGCGAGACCAAGCCTATAATTAGCGCCGTTTGAACTCATCTATTCATACTTTAGCCTATTTTAAACCAAATCAATTATACATGGGCAACCTATCATCCTAAAATCAACATAAAACTAATGCAAAACTTTATAATTCTTACTTTACTTATCTTTCCATAAAACATGAATTCTTAAGTGTACTAAAGCCCTTGTTGCAATCACCTACAAATACTTAAAAATATATGTTAGGAACACCAGTTTGTACTATTGTAACGACCTGTGCCTCCTTTTGGGACTATATTATCTACTTTGGACCTCGTGCACACTCGGTTATGTTCTTGGGCTCACCCGTAAAGGCCTCATACCATTAGGAGGTGGTCTCTTTACTTATGAATCATCACATATATCCATTCCTAAGTGATGTGGGATTGCATAGCTTATCTTTTTCCTTGTAGGGATTGATGACTTTCATAATCATGGGACTCAATAAAACATGAATTCTTGAGCATACTAAAGCCCTTGTCGCAATCACATGTAATATACTTAAAAATATATTTTAGTAACACCAATTTATACTATTGTAACGACCTGTGCCTTCCTTTGGTATTATATTGTTTGCTTTGGGCCTCGTGCATGTACGGTTTTGCTTTGAGCTCACCCCAAAAGGTCACATACCATTAGAAGGTGGGTCTCTTTACTTATGAACTATCACATATATCCATTCTCGAGTGATGTGAGACTGCACAACTTACCTTTTTCTTTGTAGAGATTGATGACTATCATAATCATAGGACCCAACGTCCTCGTTGGCTATACTTCCGGTTGGATATAGGCTCTAATACCATTTGTAACGATCTGCCTCCCTTTGGTATGAAATTATCTGCTTTGGGCCTCGTGACCGCACAGTTTTGTTCTTAGACTCACCCCAAAATGCCTCATACTATGAGGAGGTGGTCTCTTTACTTATGAACCATCACATATATCCATTCTCAAGTGATGTGGGACTACATAGCTTACCATTTTCCTTCTAGACACTGATGATTGTCACAATTACCCCTCCTTTTAGGACCCAACGTTCTCATTGGCCACACTTCCAGTTGGGTATAAGCTCTGATACCATTTGTAACTACCCACACCTTCTTTTGGTATGATATATTGTCCATTTTGGGCCTCGTGCCCTCACGGCTTTGCTCTTGGGCCCAATCTAAAAGGCCTAATACCATTCAGAGGTCATTTATTTACTTATAAACCATCACATATATCTATTCCCATGTAATGTGGGGCCGTACGACTGACCCTTTTGAGACAAGATGGAGAAATTTTTAGACAATCAAGTTCATTTTATGGCTATCTCTATTTACTCTCTTGTTTTGAATTCCAAAATGTCTTTCCTAAATTTCTTACACTGAGGTTGAGGATGAAGCCCTTCATATATGTTCTTTATTGTTTATGGTTCTTGCTTATCAGATTATTAAATTGAGATTTCTTTCATCGTTGATATCAGATATTTTTTATAGTTATTAGAAGATTTGTTCAATTAGTCTATGCTTGGTTTTTGCGAGATTAATATAACGTCATTTGATTCTTCGTTTCCTTATCATTGAATTTGATATATAGATTGCTTAGGCTATTATCTGTTAAAGCAAGGAAGGACTAATATAAGATTTAATTAATTGGAACTTAATTGTTAAATCTATAAGTTGATAATTGATTGAATTCGAATTGTCACTTGAATTTTGGGAATTAATCGGTAAACAGGGAATTGCTAAATTAAATAATGATAGATTCTGAAACCTTCGTAATTTTCTTCGGATAAATATCATATATATTTTCACCCCGAAGTTTGGACATTGTATCAAAATATCCGCTGAACTTTAATTTGTAACATCTGTTCCCCTCAAATTATGAAAAATTTTTAAATTCAGCCGTTCTGTTAGTTTGTGGATGGAAAAAGCCACATGTCATCATATAGTTTAAGGATATTGTGAAATGAGTTTAAGGATATTGTGAAATGACCATTTTACCTTCATAATAATGTTTACCAGTAGAAATTTAAAGAATTAAGAATTTTCCATTAAAAACAACCCCTCAATCCTCTCCAACACAGGCAAAAGCAGGACTTCTCTCTCAAAGCTAGCATTTTGCAGTTCGATGGAGTTAAGTGTTAAAAAAAAAAAAAACCCGAGTCTCACATCATAAAAACACAACAATAATAATAGACATATAAAGTATTGTGCCACTCCACTTAATAGGTTAACGTTTTAAGATGGAAGCCTAATCTCTTAGCAGTCTCAAATTCCTCTTCTTTCAATAGTAGCATCGTCGCATCGCTAGGGCGAGAGAGATCTCACGAGTGACATAGCTAGATCTGGGTGTGGGCATCGGAGTTGGCAAGTGGGAACCTAAAACTCTCAATCTCATTCCTCCATAATCGTGGTCGTGTTGAGCAACATCTAGGCTTCGTCGGCGTCGTATTTTGCCGATCGAGACTCCAATTTTATTTGTCGATCGAGACTCCAATTTACATCATCAATTTGGGCTCGCTGCTGTGACTTGAACTGCTACTCTTTTTTTTTTTTTTTTTTTTAATTTGGGTTGGAAGTTCTCAGAGTTCGTGGGTAAGGTAGGTCGGGCAGGATTTCCAATTATATAATTTATTTGAATTCCTTTTCCCATATTCAGTTGTGAATAAAAGCTTCCATGCATGTTGGGAAAAAAAGTAACAATTATTTTAGGTTTTGGAATGAACATCAGAGGCAGCTCTAGAGCGACAAGTCCAAAATTTCCTCTTTTATTTGGATTTTTTTTTGGTTGGGAAATGGTCTTTTCCTTGATTTGAGTTTGTCTTCTATTCCATTCTCTTGTTTGCTGGGAATAAGAGAGATAGGGCGAGTTTGGGATGTCTGCATTATTATTATTATTTTTTAATTTGCAATTCTCCTCTCCCTGATTTGATTCATGATCTTGTTTTCGTTTTCGTTTTTTTTATTTATTTATTTTTCTTCCTGATTTCATTTTAGACTTCATCTTTCCAGTTTTTTTCAATGAAATCAATATCTACATAATATATAAGAAAAAACATAAATTTGCATAAATTAGAAAGGTCAAAACAATGCAACTGTGCACCGTTTGTGTTTTTTTAAAACATGATTTATATTTCCATTTTTTTTTTCTATTAATCGGTTCAGTTTTAGTTGTTAGTTCTGATATATTTTCTCTCATTAATTTTAGCTTTCTTTTTCAATCCATTAGAGTTTTGTTTTCAATTACGTCAGATCATAATTTTCATAAATCAGATTAATTTTTCTTAATTTTAGCAGTCTGTATAGGTTTGACCTCGTTGCTCATAAATCTATATTCCAATAGATTGGTGCGATTGTGAGTAAATTTTTAATATCAACTTTATATTATATGACAAATTAGATTATATAATTGTCACATCATAAAACATATTTTCAATCATATCCGATCTTATATTAGAAAGTGACTTTATTTTTATTTTTCATAAATTATTGTAACTTTACACTATATGACAATAAATTGTCAAATTATAAGATTTTATTCTTAATCCTATCATATTCCATATTAATGGATCACATTATATCAAAATATTTGCAACCATATTTTTGTGATATTTATTTTAATTGTCACATCATCAAAATTTAGCATGTCATAACTTTCGGTTAAAATTATAATCTAAACTTTTAATCACATACGGAATTTTGGTGAATTCTATTATTAATTTACTAAAATTCTTTATAAAAAATTTGGGTATTACACTAAGGTTAATTGTAATTGCTGGCTTGTTGAGTTTAGAGGAATATTACGTCATCAAGCAATTGCGGTGCTAATTAATTTGTAGAAAAAATTCACATTCGTGAGAATTACATTTTAAGACAGTGGAGGAGGGATGTAGAAAGACGTCATACTAAATTAAAAACAGGGTATGCTAACTGGAGTGCAAAGCCTGAAGCAGTGAGGTTTGATAAGATTGTAATTTATTTAGGGTAATTTGTTCGTTTAGTTCATGAAATAAGTATGTTTTGTCACTTTGGTCTTTTTACATTTAATTTTGATAAATTAGCCTATGAATTTTTGATTTTTAACAATTTTGGTCTTCGACATTAAAACTAATGAAAGATTTCTTTTAAATTTAATGTATATAATTATGTTGAATTCGGTATTAACATTAAATTTTACAAAACTAACTATTAAATGTAAAATGTCCTCCTTATTCACATTGTAAACCCTTAAAAACTAGAATATTTTACATTTAATGTATTAATTTCTTTTAAAAATTTTAGTTATTATACAATAGGATGCGATTGTCTTTGTTAAATTTTTGAAAATTTTCATCAATTTAATTTTAAATACCGGTCATATGAGTAGAGACATTTTAAGGTAAAATTCTCCACAAAAAGAATTATAAACCTTAAAAAGAAGAAAACAATTTGACTCAGGGCTGTCAATGTGCTTATTTGATTCTCATTGAAGCACAAATGGAGATCCTGTTGAGCAAGAAATCCGGAAAGGGAAGGATTGTTACACACATTTACCACAAGGCACGAATGAAATGGTTGTTACAGACAGTGGACTACATGGCTTTCTTCAATTTGCTGCTTGGCTGGCTTGGGAGCTTATTTGACTTAAAGGAATGGATTTCATAGCTCAATTGTATGGCTTTTTCTCTATATTTTTGCACTTCCTATAAACCTATAAATAAAAAAGCTAAAACTACACATTTTCCAATTAAATCATTTTGAATAAAAATCATGAAAATGTATAATTAAAGCTTAAATAATTTAGCAATTGTACAATAATAATCATCAAGAAAAGAGAACTTTGTCTACTAATCACAAGCCCCCAATCAGGTTATTGCTTGTCTCTAGTAAGAAATATCATATCATGAATAAACTACTAAATTCTCAACCAGCAAAATCACATAAATACTTCAAAGAAAATGTTAGACAAATCAATAAATGCTATTAAAATTATTTTCAGTCATAACTCTAGAATTATGTGTACGAGTTAAGCTCTTTCCTTCTTACCACAAACCATAACACACTTATCATTGAAAAATCAACCATGTAACTCCATTAAAGCTCACAGGTATTTTGAGAATATTTTTTTTTTTTTGCAAAAAATGATCACTCATATAGATGGAAAACAATAGTCGCCCAAAGTGAGAAATAAGGCAAATTTAAGACAAGTAATCAAACAAACATTAACCAAAAGATAGGAAAATTAACAACTTAGAACTCCACCATAAACTAGCTTTGGGATTTAAAGTACCTGAAAAGAAATTACAAAAAAGAATATATAAGAGCGCCATAAAACACCTTTTTTTTTTTTTTTTTTTTGGTTTTTACAGTAAGATACAATATGTATTCAATGATACAGATGTAAATAAACAGCATCTTCCAAGACCGTGTTTTGAAAAAACGGTCGTGGTAGGTTAATCTTCCACGACGGTTTTTCTGAAAAAACTCTCATAGAATAGATTCCACGAACCTGGATATCTCGTGATGGTTAGAAAACCATCGTGAAATCCAAATAGATTCCACGAACCTGGATACCTCGACTGTTAGAAAACCATCGTGGAAAATTTACCATGACGGTTAAAAACCGTCGTGGAAAATGTACCACGATGGTTAAAAACTGTCATGGTATCTTCTTTTTGTACTGGTGATATTAATTTATGATTTATTCGAGTTTTGATTAAAGTAAGGATTATTATTAGAGTCTCGATTATGTAGGTCCATTTGGTAACCGAGCTAGCTTCACAAACCTCTAGAGTAATCAGTGAAATATTCTTGGACACATTTATGGTATTCTAGTGTCGGTTGTCGCGCTAACTAGTAGTCTTTGGGGCACTAGATAGCATGTTTTCTTAAAATACTGATAATTTAATGTCATACATATTTTATATGGCAATATAAATATTAGTTTGACATAAATATTTACTTTAATTGTTTTAATAAATACCGTGCCGTAATTATTTGTTCTAGTTGTTAATTAACTCAAGATGCGATAACTCAAAAATAAAAGAACTATATTGGCTATCAAAGTGTTGGACTGTGATGAGAGGAAGTTGTACCGAAGTAATAAAAAGTTGGCATGTGGCCTATTCCTACTTGCTAGTGCGGCTGTGCACTACTTATTGTGCAATGGGAGTGGGTGTAGATGACAACTTAAAAGATATGATTTGGAATTTGTTAAATCCTAGGGATATAAAAGGATATTAATGGATCTCTGCTTGGTTGAAAACTTTTTCTATATCCTCTATCAAGGTTTCTAGATTACTACCTTTGGAGAACTAGAAGCCACCCAAGAAAAGTTGGAAGGAGAACTTGTTAGGTAAAAATTTCTTTGGTAAAAACCATCACCTAAAAAGAATCCAGGAACATTCATGTTGGATCATCAAGAATCAATAGACTAATATGCGGAAGCATACCATAATCCATAATGGTTAATCACTGTCTAGAGCAGTGCGGTTGGCCTTCCAGATCAACACGTTTTCTAAGAGAATCCTTTATTCTTCTCTGTGTTCTCTCTCTGATAATGAGATTTCAGAATTGAGTGATGATAATGATACGTGATATCTGGGGACTATAACCACTAAATGTAGATAATTTCCCTATTATCTTTTGGTATTTCTATTTTAGTCCATTATAAAAATAGAAATTACCATTTAAGTCTCTCTACACATTAAAGGCCAACACCCTATTAGATACATTAAAGCCCAAACTCAAAACTTAGTAGATCCTTTTAATTAAACTTAACCTTATTTGACAGTCCGCAACACATAATTATTTACATATAAGCCCAACGTTAGATTAATGATCATATACATTAAAGCCTAACGTCGGAACTCTGTACTGTGGGATAATACCGTATTCCTCTAGGAACTTAACAAACAGTCCTAGACATTTTACCTGAACCGTCATATCTGCCATAGTACTCACCACCACGGTCAGATCTAACGCTTTTGATCCTTTTGCTGAGTTGATTCTCAAATTCAGCCTTATAATTTTTAAACAAATCCAGCGACTGTGACTTTTCATGAATGATATATATATATAGCCATATCTGGAAAAATTGTCGATGAATGTTATAAAGTATTGTTGACCATTCCAAGCAACCATAGGGAATGGCCCACAAATATACGTATGTATGAGTTCTAAGACGTCCAAAGTCCTGTTGGCTTCGAATCTCCTTTTTTTGGTTTGTTTTCCCTTTATATAATTAACACAAACATCAAAATCTGTGAAATCTAAGGGATCTAGGATTTCGTCTAACACAAGTCTCTCTATCCTCTGTTTGGAGATATGACCTAATCTCTTGTGCCATAACGCAGCTAAATTTTCTCTGGTTAATTTTCTCTTTATATCTCGTATACTTGATTGTAGGGATTCATTAAATGAAGCAATTGTATTAATTAAATAAAGATTATCGTAACTGGACAAAGAACCAGAACCAATCGATTTTGAATATTGAAACAAACTCAATTTTCCATTCCCAAATGAACAAGAATAACTAGATTTATCCAAAGCATAAATAGAAATCAAATTCCATCTAAAATATGGTATAATAAATGTCTCATCAATATTGAAATAAAATCCAATCTTTAACAATAATCTAAATTTTCCTATTGCCTCAACTTGAACCGTCTTGTCGTCGCTCACATAGATGTATTTTTCAACATCACTTGGCTTTCGGCAACTCAGGCAACCCTGTGTAGACACACTAATGTGAGTTGTTGCACCAGAATCTATCCACCACATTTGTCTAGGTACCAAAGTTAAACTAATCTCAGAACAAACCAAATTAAGAAGCATACCTTTCTTAGCACGCCATGCGTGATAGTTGGTGCATTGCTTATTCTTATGCCCTTCATCTTCACAGAAGAAACAATCAGCACCTTCTGGGTCAATCGGATTCTTTTGTTGTTTCTTGCGTGGTGCTGTATCTGCAGCTTCCTTATCCTTCTTCCTTTTCTTTCCTTTTTCCTTGTCCTTAGAGGTTGAGGCCAGGTGAGCACTTTCTACCTTATCTTGCTTCAGTCTTTCTTTTTCCTGAACATAGTGTGATATGAGCTCATTCAGAGACCAAGTCTCTCTCTGACAGTTGTAGCTCACCTTAAATTAGTTAAACTATTCCGAAAGGGAGATCAAAACTAGATGCACTAGCAAATCCTTAGAGAGAGCAAGCTTAAGTGATTTCAACTTGGAAGTAAGATGAGACATCTCTAGGATGTACTCCCTGATATTGCCTTTGCCCTTTTACCTCATTGAAATTAGACTTGTCAAGAGCGTACCTATTTCAGCCTTTTTGTTCTTGACAAACCTCTTTTCAATATCCGCAAGGAATTCCTTAGCCATAGTTATCTTATCAAACATTGTGCCTCTGAATGCTTCTGGAATGGCCTTCTTCATGATCATCATACACATGCAATTTGATTTCTCCTACTTTTCCATATCCCTCTTGCCATCAGAGGTACTCTCATCCATGAGAGATGCAGGAGAATCAACCCTTATCGCAAGGTCGAGATCCATGACTCCAAGAACTATCAAGAGGTTCTCTTGCCATGACTTGAAGTTAGAGCCATTTACCATAGGAATAGAATTGATGGTGGCAGTAATATTAGCAAGAGTCATAGCTGAATCCAGAGAACAAGAAACAAACGAAACAAGCTCATATAAGTCTCAAAACAAAAACAAAAATTTCAAATAAAGGTAAACACCATCTCAAGATACCGGACACTCCATTAATATTTTGTCTTTGGATAAAATATTAATTTGTAAGTGATATCTTGGTGTAGTAATCAAATACTGATAATAAGAACATATCGAACAATAAATCTTCTTTTAGGCCGATTTATTATTCACATGTAAAACCGAATAATCATCACATTCCTTTGGACCGATTAATATTCACATAAGTTACATGCACACAATTGTTTATATTTCAAAAGAAATTAATTTTCATAAGAGAGGTCACTTTGATAACATGTTGTTTTAATTAATTTATCTTAAAAAAAACAATATATATATATAAACATACTAATATTCGAAATTAAAATTACACCAAAATTATTCATTAAAAAAAATTTGGGTAAAAAGTCAACAATTGGCCATTGACCGTTGACTGAGCTGACTGTTAATTGGGCTGGGGTTGGACCGGGTCGGGTCAACCCAACTCGGATCCTACAGCAGCCCCAGGCCCCACCCCATAAATTTTTTTTATTAAGCCCATAGCCCATTCTTGTCACAGGCCCAATTTGGGCCCGTATATGAAATAAAAATGAAAAAAAAAAAACCCTAAATTGACTTGGTAATACTCCAAAACTGAAGGCAACCATCAACAAACTTTCTGAAAAAAAAAAAAAAAAATCCAAAAAACATGTAAAAGGCAAACTTAAATATGAATATCAATCAATAATCATGGATGTATATATACTCAAAGAAATGAATCTGAAGGCCGAAATCCAACCGTCAACAAAAATTGTGAAAAATATTTCTCAATGATTCAATATGAATCCTGCCCTAATATAATTGTTAGATAAAAGTTTCTTTGGCAAAAACCATCACCTAAAAAGAATCCATGAACATTCATGTTGGATCATCAAGAATCAATAGACTAATATGCGGAAGCGTACCTGAATCCATAACTGTTAATCACTTTCTAGAGCCGTGTGGTTGGCCTTCCAGATCAACACTTTTTCCAAGAGAATCATTTATTCTTCTTTGTGTTCTCTCTCGAATGATGGGATGTCAGAATTGAGTAATAATAATAATACGCACGATCTGGGGACCGTAAATACTTTATATAGATAACATCCCTGTTATCTTTTGGTATTTATATTTTAGCTCATCATAAAAATAGAAATTACCCTTTAAGTCTTTTCATACTAAAGGTCCACACCTTATCAGATACATTAAAGTTTAAATTATCCAAAACTTAGTAGATCACTTTTAATTGGACTTAATCTTATTTAACAGTCAGCAACACATAATTATTCATATATAAGCCCAATATTGGATTAACGATCCAACAGAACTTACGTCCAATATGATTTAACACTTCAAACAAACTTGTTGATTCTAAATAATAATAATAATAATAATAAATCAGAAGATCGAAAGATCAAAAATTGCGTAGTGAGAACATTAATGGTACATTGATAATGAAGGAATAAGTATATACTTTCTCCAATAGGCCATTTAAAATTATATTGATTAATTGATTGTTTGGTATTACAGCATGCATCATTTTTTTGATGGTTTTTGTAAAATTTATGAAATTCAAACAGCTGTGATGTACTCTTTGTTTTTCTAAGGGCCTACCACATGAGTGAGGATTGAGGAAGAGAGAGAGAAAGAGTGAGAGAAAGAGAGAGAGAGTGAGTGAGTGGAAGAAAGAGAGTGAAGAAGAAAGAAAACTTTAGAGAGTGCTGGAAGAGGCATAGAAGGAATTTTGAAGATAGAGTATTTTGGATGAGAAAAAATGAGTACTCAAAATATAGAAAAATGGCAGAAAAGTTCAAATTTTTTTAGTACAAAGGCAGTGGAAAAAAGGACTTTTTTTTTTTTTTGAAAATTTTCAGACATTTCATAAAAAATTGTCATCTTTTATGCTGATAGTTTCAAAACCATAATCAAATTCGCGCATTCCATGATATTTTCGTCAACAAGTTGGTGTCATGTTTTTACGCTGGGATTAGAGGATGGTTTACCCAAGCGCCTATATAAGGAAGGAACCAAAGCTAATGCAAACTCTCCACAAACTAGTTGCTGTGAGAAGGTAATACTATTATATAGTTTTCTTTCTCCTATAAAATATAATTAACAATTAATATGTAAGGATACTGAATGTGACAGCAGTTTTCAAGAACAATTGCTCTTCAAATTTCGTAATTGTCATCTATTGTCCTTAATTTGTTTATATTCAAACTAAGGTTTATTATTATACATGTTCCCAAGCCATACATTCTATCTCATTTTGGTCCCTTCTGACTTTTTACCAATCACCACTTTCAAAATTTTCTATTGTTATGGTAACAGTGTCTCTATATATATCAATAAGTAACCCAAAAAATATTTAAAAAAAGCCACCAAACCACTTTCAACTGTTGAGATAGTAGTCCCCATGTAATCAATGATGAAGTCAGAGAATTTTTTAAGTTGGGGCATTAAAAAAATGTTTTTTTTAATAAAGATATACTTGTATATTTGAATTATTAAATGTGGACATAATTATAATATTCTTACAAAAGAAGGGTATGATAACATGTTTAATTTTTGAATGGGTCACAAAAACATTTCTTGTGAAATATGGATACAACTAGAGTTTTTAAATATTTTGAACTACAAAAATCTAATTTAAAAAAATTGAGTGAGGGCATTAACTAAAGATAGTTCATGGCTTTCCCACCGCCCATTTTGTAATTGATGGACTGTACGTAGAAAGGGAGAAAAAGGAAACAAACAATAGTAATAATGCTGGTCAGTGACCCTATAAATGGGTGTCCAACTTATGTTTTTTTTTTTTCTTTCTTTCTTATATATATATATACATATATATATATATATATATATATAACTTATGTTTTTGTAAGCACATCAGAAAACTGTCACCACGTTTGATTGCTTTTAGATTTAGATTTAATCTAGCACACATTATTTACAAAGAGATCATACTTAGAATCATGTGGAAGCTGAAGATAGGTGATGGGGGAAATGACCCTTACATATTCAGCACAAACAACTTTGTCGGACGGCAGATTTGGGAGTTCGATCCGGACGCAGGTACACTGGAGGAGCGACCTACAGTGGAAGAGGCCCGTCTTAATTTCGTAAAGCACCGCCGGCAAGTCAAGCGCCCGAGTAGTGACCTCCTATGGCAGATGCAGGTAACTTTTCAAACTTATTTAATTAGGACATGGTTTTCTTCTTTTTTTTTTTTTTCTAATAATATAAAGAGAATTAATGGTGTTTCACGATTTTCTCGTCTCCGTTCATTGTCTATTTAATAATCTAATTTCATCACAAGTGAAACTAGGCACAAAGCTAAAAGAAAGCAGGCACGTGCCCCCAATTAATAATCTGTGTGTGTGTGTGTTTTTTTTTCCCCCCATGTCTTTCTAAATCTTTCTTTAATTTTCCTTTCATTTTTTTCGTATTACAAAATTTTTTCAAATTTGTCTTAAAAATTTCCTAATTACTGTCCTATTATTTTTTAAAAAAATAAATAAATGCTTCTTTATTGAAACATCATTTTATTTCTAATATATTTTTTAATTAACTTTCTATACAATAATAATTTCGGCTGGTTAGTTTTCCTACATTTCATACATTTATTTTGGTCATTTTATGGATTTTTTTTTCTTTTTGTGATTTTTCCTAAAACCTTACGTACCCTTCATCCTTTCAATTAGCCCCTATCAATATAATTATTTTCCAAATATATCCTTACCTTTTTCTTTTTTTGTTATTATGGTTTCTTTATTTTCTTTAAATCTTATACTTTTTAACTATGTCTTTTTGAAATTCTTTTTATTTCGATTAAAATAATTTTTTTTTACTCAATATTTTTTATCATATCCAAAAATTTTAACAAACATAACACACATGCACATAGCACGTGCTTGTAAACTAGTATATCTATATAGTTTAAGAGAAATTATTCTCTCTCTCTCTCTCTCTCTCTCTTGTAATGTGTGACACGGAACTACTCCTTAATCATAAATCACACCTTGAAAAATTAAACACCAATTCTTACCAGCAGTGTAACATAAAAGGACTTATCGTAGAAATTTCCTTAAAAACAATCATCAGACAAATAAAGGACAATACTACTTACTAAAAATTTTATTACTTAAAACGAAAATAGTAGTAGATACTTGTATTTTTTTTTTTTTTTTTTAAAGGGATAGTAGATGCTTGTATGAAACTAGAAGTAAATGACAATGTTTTAAAAATATTGGAAGCGAATATTTAACATACTACGGCAAATAGTTTATTTACTCCTGTGGTTATTTACACCTATTGGGATGTCTCTGAATCCTTGATACTATTCATCATTTCAATACCTTCATACCTAGAAAAAGTTATAAACAGAAGATTCATTATTTGCTTCATGTCGAGACAAAATAATGCCACTATATATATCTACTACTGTCGCGAAACTTGTAGTAAAATTTTTATTTTTTAGTCTAACTGTTTTTCATTTTCGTACTATTCCAGTTATTGAGAGAAAAAGACTTCAAACAAAAGATTCCTCCTGTGTAAGGTATGGAGGGTGAGATCATCACACATGAAAAGACCACAACAACATTGAAGAGAGCAGTTCACAACCTTTCAGCTTAGCAGGCTTCTGATGGCCATCGGCCTGCTGAAAACGCAAGCCCATTTTTCTCTTTCTCCCTTGGTACTTACTCTTCTTCCTTATTTTTGTTCTTTCTTTCTTTTTAATAAAATAAATTAGTTCAATATTCCTTTTATTTTTATTAGTTGAGCTAGTAGCAAAAAATTTTGACAACATTGACACCAAGTTTTCTCTTTATTTTTTGTAGGTCATATGTTTATGAATTACAAGACACCTTAATATCATATTCTCTCCAGAACATCGTAAAGAAATTCTTCACAACATTTATAATCATCAGGTGTGTATAAGTATGTATACAAATATTTACATATATTTGGAAAAGTTTTATGTATTCCTCTTAAAGTACGTCACTCGTGTTAATATGCTCCACGAACTTTAAAATATACATATTGTCTTCCCTGAATAATAATATATCTCTAGAATCACCACAAAACTTTGAAATGTTAGTTATAATATTTAGGGACTAAAGAATTCCCTCACTCTAAAATAAATTAGTTAACTACCAAATCTTACATGTATTCTCTTATTCGAGTAGTTGCTTAGAAGTAAGAAAAGAGGCCAAAAAAAAAAAGTAGAGAACGCACTTTAATTAAATGCTTTTAGCTAAGGATTTAAATAACTTCTTAAATTTACCCTCCTTATAGACGTTGCATGTGATCTTTCTTTAAAAAAAGACAACGTAAGTTTTAAAATATAGGGTTATCAACATTAGTGATATAATTCAGGGGAAGTAATCGGTATTATGGCCTTGCTCGAACTAGTTAAACGGATAGGAAAGGAGTTTTGGATCTTAAGTTTCAGGTTCAAAACCAAAGAGATGTTCTTTTCAAATTAATAAAGCAAAATTCAATATATAGATCATCCACCGTAGTAATATTAGATGCTTAATTTTGAACCATTTCTGTAATATTCAGAACGAAGATGGTGGGTGGGGACTGCCCGTAGAGGGACATAGCAACATGTTTTGTACGACTTTAAACTACATTTGTACGCGAATACTTGGAGAAGGACCTGATGGTGGTCAAGAAAATTCATGTGCAAAATCAAGAAAATGGATTCTTGATCATGGCGGTATTACATATATACCATCTTGGGGAAAGACTTGGCGTTCAGTAAGCTTACTACATTTTTTAAACATATAAGAAGTTACTATGTAAATTCGGCAAACTTACAATTAGACTAGCTCAGTAAGTGGAAGAGACTAGATTTATACAGGAGCTCCAAGATTAGAAATCTGAGAATCTGAGTGTGTTTTCATTTCTCTCTACTTATTGAGATTCATAAGGGGGGAAAAAAGAACCTTAGATTTGTATTTGTAAGATTCTTACGGTTGGCATCTTCCCAGACAGGGACGGGAACAACCTCGGGCTTCTGTTTTAACAATCTCAATATCTTTACAAATATTTAATATTCTATTTATTTTAGTTTATTTTATTTTGTTTTCCTTTCCTCTTCCTTTTCCTTTTCTTTTTCCCCTTTTTCTTTCTCTTCTTTTCCTTCTGTTTCTTCCGCAGGTCTGCTTCTCCCGCGTGTGTGAAACTAGCCAAGCCAATTCATGATTTTGGGCCTCCAGCCGGCGTGATATGAGGCCCAGATCTTCAGCTCAAACAGGCCTGTGATCCTGGCTCTAACTCCTGATTTGCAGCCCTGATTTGCAGCCTTCCAAACGTGTGTATCCAGCTGATTTACCAGCTGTGAGGATGATTTTGTGGGCAAAAATCTCTCAAACTTGTTCAACCTCATGTCTACATAAACCCAGTTCTTCAGCAACTTTAAAAAACATTTTTTCCCTCAGCATTTTTGGCTGAGTTTGGAGTGTTTTTAGTGCCTTTTTTTGCTTGTTTTTCTTCTTCTTGAATTGTCATATCATGTTTTCTTTTTAGAATTTTGTGAGATGAATTGCAAGTTAGGCTAGAGATTTTGGTGAGGCTAGTAATGATCTCATGTGTGAAGTGATCTAATTTGGATTTGATCTTTTTTCGGTTTATGAAAATTATATGTTTTAGTGGATTGAATCTCTTCATCTCATTGTTCTATTCCAAATATTTTGTGACAATCTTTTATATAAATTCAGTCATGCTTTCTTTACATAATATTGTCACATTCTATTTTTACAAGATTTGTTTTATGAGTTGTCATTTACTACAATTTACTAAAAATAGTATATTGTCATTTGTCAATTTTGGATAACTTGTAACGATGAATCCGTTTGGTTTCAACATAGATATTTAATCCACCGAAACACTTTTGTTATTTTTATTGATTTTTAATTCCATATTTTTTGATTGTTCATTTGGGATATGAAATGTGCAATTGAGTCATAAATTAAAGATTAGATTCAAATAGGAGAACGAAGTATATGAAGAATTCACGATGCCTTGCCTCATATATGTTGAATTTTGGCTCAAATAGTACATGGATCAAATTTCGTAAACAATGGTTACACACTCAATGCTAATTTAATTATTAACCTTCCTTAGAAGTTCTGTTAATTAAATTAATGTCCAAATAAATGGTTATTAATATATGTCTTAAACTTGGAGGATTTAAGATAGTCTATGTTTTCGGCTATTTGTTTCATGATCACCCCTCGGTGGCTTAGAGCAATAGATGCTAAAAATACCGTTGCAATGATATATGCTTTTTCTAAGTTTTTTATGTAGGAACATATTTATGTTTATTTGCTAAATCGTTTCTTTATATTTGATTGTGCGTTGATGTGATGATCATATATATATATATACATATATATATTTATTTTCAGTTCAAAATGTCACCGACACCTCTGATTTCAATTCTTACTGAAAACAAATTAAATGATGATAATTATAAAGACTGGAAAAGAAACTTGCTAATAGTTCTTAGTTGTGAGAGACATAAGTTCGTACTAGATGAACCTTACCCACCCGGGCCACTTCCTGATGCATCTCTTGAAGAGGTCCGGTCATGTTTACTCATTGGAGAGAATCCAATGAGATAGCTCGATGCTACATTTTGGTTAGCATGACAAGTGCTTTACAAAAGCAACATGAAACCTATCAAGTTGCTAGGGAGATCATGTATGACTTGGAGGACATGTTCAGAGGCCAAGAAAAATTGACTCGACATTCACCTATTACAAGTATTATGAACTCTAAGCAAAAAGCGAGTACTCTGGTAAAGAATTATATGCTTATACTTGTGGGTTTCTTTACTGAAGTTGATGAAAATGGTACAGAGTTGGAGTATAACACCCAAACTGAGATGGTGTTTAAAACTCTTTCATAGGATTTTCTCAGCTTTAAGGCCGTATATAACTTTGGTCACAAAGAGTTAGGATTCACCAAGCTCATGAGGCAATTGCAAGCTTATGAGCTTATGATCAATGATGGGATATCAGTCCAATCCAAGGGAGAGGCCAACTTAGTTGTTGCTACATCTTTTGGTCCTTCGGGGAACAAGAAGAAGAAGCAAAAGCAAAAGAAGCAAGGGGCTTCAAGCTCTTCTATTCCTCATGTTTCTGACGAGAAGAAGAATAAGAACAAGAAGCCTAAAGACCCTAATAAGTCCAACTGCTTCAATTGTGGCAAGGTTGATCACTTTAAGAAGACTTGCAAGGAATTCCTAACTACCAAGGGCAAGGAAGGTAAGGATCTTCTTTACTTAGAAGTTTGTTTGGTGGAAGAGTAAAAAGACACTTAGGTCATTGATTTGGAAGCCACTAATCATGTTTGTGTTTCTCTGTAGGGGTTCAAGGAAACAAGAAGTCTACATGATGGGAGCCTTTTATTGCGAACTAGGGATGGTAGCTTGGTGTTAGCGAAAGCAATGGGAGATTTGTATCTTTACTTTGATGAATTTAGGTTTATTTTATTGAAAGACTGTTTTTATGTTCCTAATTTTAAGAGGAACCTTATTTTGGTTGCTTGTTTAATTAAAAATTCTTATTCAGTTTCGTTTAATAAAATAATAGTTATTCGCAAAAACAAATCTTTTATCTGTTGTGGTTGCATGGATAGTAATCTATATTTTATCAAATCTAAGACGCACTTACTGCTTAACACTGAATTAATTGATAACTTTAAAAGTTTAAAAACTTATCACTCTAACAAGGCATATCTTTGACATATAAGACTTGGTCATATTAATCAAAAAAGGATTCAAAGATTGGTGAAATACGGTACTTTAGATACTCTAAAGGAGGTACGTCTTCCACAATGTGAATCTTGCCTTGAGGGAAAAATGACTAAGAGGTCTTTTGGAGCTAAGGGTACTAGGGCCAATGATCTCCTAGAGATAGTACACACTGACGTATTTGGCCCCATGAAAGTTTATGTCACCTTTATAGATGACTACTCACGATATGGATATGTATACTTAATACAACACAAGAGCAAAACCTTTGATAAATTCAAAGAGTATCATGCAGAAGTGGAGAAGCAATTGGATAAATCTATAAAAATACTTCAATCCAATCAAGATGGTGAATATCTCTCTGATGAATTTCTTGGACATCTTCTAGAGAATGGGAGTTTATCCCAATTAATTCCACAACGGAATGGTGTAGCTAAGAGGAGAAATAGAACCTTGTTGGATATGGTATGATTCTTTATTCAACGCTACCATTATCTTTTTGGGGATATGCAACTATAAACAACTTGCTATATTCTAAACCAAGTTCCAACTAAATCAACTTCTAAGATTCTGTACGAGTTATGCCGTGACATGAAGCCCTCTGTTAGTCATATGAGAATATGGGGATACCAAGCACATGTATTGGATGGGGATACGAAGAAGTTGAAACCATACTCAGAATTATGTATATTTGTAGGGTATCCTAAGGGAACTAAAAGAGGTCTATTTTATAACCCGAAGAAACAAAAAGTCATTGTTTCAACCCATGCGACATTCTTTGAGGAAAGTTACATGAATGACTTTAAGCCTCAAAGTAAAGTGGTGATAGAGGAAAGATTTGGCTTTCAGTAAGCTTACTACATCTTTTAAACATTTAAGAAGTTACTATGTAAATTATGCAAACATACACTTAGGCTAGCTCAGCAAGTGGAAGAGACTAGATTTATATAGAAGCTCTAAGATTTGAAACCTGAGAATGTGTTTTCGTTTCTCTGTACTTATTGAGATTCATAAAGGGGAAAAAAGAAGCTTAGACATGTATTTGTAAGTTTGCCCATGCTGCCCTTGCCACTCCGTTCCGTACTAGCTGACAATTGTATTGTGGTAGGACACGCCACACCTACTACTCTGTACCACCTGACACCTGATGCCCGGTACCTATCACTGTACCTGTCCTTATTTCTACTTCGGCACCAGCCTCTGCCATCTGACCGAGCAGACACAATACTTGCTGCCTGCACCAGTACTAATCTGTACTCTTACCTCCTATCACCCGACTGGTAAGGCACGTGACATCCATCTAGTGGAGATAAAGTATCCGTACACTTGGAGAATATCTACCTATCAGGACCACTCGAAATACGACCCATCAAGGTCACCTAAACACTCGGACCTATGGGAAATACCTATAAGTAGAGGAGTGCCTCACTCACTCAGGCATGGACTATTTTCTTTGTCAAAACTCTACTTCTATACCTGCTCATCAGTGTCACTTACTGACTTAAGCATCGGAGTGCCCTTAGTAGACACCCCACTGGTGTCCCCCTTATTCCGAGGTACTTCTCTTTTGCAGGTGACCAGACGGAACATGACGGCGCAAGACTAACTACGTTAAATGATCACATCGGATGTTATGTCAAGAATTTTTGGCATCAACAATTCTCAAATAGACGATGGTGATTTTCCACAAGAGATAAGATATCTTAAATTACAAGTCATTTCTTCTTTCTAGAAGTTGATTTAATTACATAAAATGTTTTCCAACTAATTATATATGGCAGGAAATAACCGGAGTTTTCGTGAAGACCTTATTGCTACACTATCCAACATATAGAAACATCTACACATTTTGCGCTCTTGCAGAATATCGAGAATATCATAAGCATGTGCTACTTCATTCCAAATACTGACTCAAGCATCTATATAATCATGTGATCTTTTTAATAATACTAGTAAGATCGCACGTGCTTCACGCACGCGGGATAAATCATGAAAGCAAAATAAAAGTAAAAATATATATTTGTAAATTTTTTTTTAAAAAAAATTGTTGTAAGAAATTGGTAAAAAACAAAAATAAAAAAAATGACAAAGTAAAAAGTAAAAAAGAAAAGAATAAAGAAAAAATACAAAAAGACAAAATACTTCTATCAAAATTTTGTAAAGGACAAAGAAGGAAACACGCCTTTATATAATAGTTAGATTATAGATTTATATTTATTTATCCTTTTAAATTAGAGTAAAGCTAGGGTCATGAGCGACGACCATCAGCACATGAGGTGGCAACTTGCTTGGCAGGTTATGTGGTATTTTGTGGGACCCTGTCCACAATCATTTCTATAAACATTTTATTTCATGTGGGCCCTACTTTTACTTTCAACATCCATAGCTCTTTCTTTATTATGTCCTTTCAAAATAACCCATATCTGCTTTCAAAAAACAAAAAAACAAAACAAAAAATCTCAGATCTGCAACAACCAATGCCAAATCTCAATACCACGTCGCTGGAGAAGAAGACCGGAGAACGTCGTGATAGCAGCTTTGCGGTGGAGATTCACTGAGCTCGCAAGATTCCAGCGAGTCTTCTCAGTCACCGACGCTCCTCCGGTCAGCCGTTAACGAGAGAGAGAGTGAGAAAAAGGGCGGAGAGAGAGAATAATGGTTTTTTGGAGAGAAAAACTAAACCAAAGGGTAATTTAAAAAGCTCTACTTTGCTATTCTCCCGGGGACAAAAAAAAAAAAAAGTCTCGAATTAATTTTTTTGAAATAAAAATGATGCTATAACCTCTGCAGCATGATTTTCTGTTGGTGAAAAGTGTGTTGTAAAATAAAAAACCTTTAACCTCAATTAATCCAATCATTTTCACATCAACGTCAAGATCGGAAAATTTTCTCTTCAAATGTTTTGATTACCATTGTGTTGTTTTCAAAGAAAAGAAAGGCCGATGACGGTTGAAGAGGAAGAAAAGAAACGTAAAGAGAGAGGAGGGGTGGGGGTGGCTTTTCTGTGTTACATGAAGGAATCAGTTTGAGAAGCAAAGTAGGAGTTTTTTTTTTTCAAGACTATTTAGTGGGCCCCACCCTAATAAACTCTTCAAACTAAATGAACATCCACGCAGACAACCATGTACGAGCCACCTTAGCCGCCAACTCATGCGATGACGGTCATCAATGATGATCGTTAGCTTCACTCTCTAAATTAAGATTAAGTGGAAGAATTTGCTTCAGCTAGAGACATATCTTTCGATTTTTCTACCGGCAAAGATCCTATTGGAAAGTTTCTTATTGCATTTGATTTGATTTTCATCTAGAGATATTTGTAGCTTAATTTTCGGGATTAAATCCGATCTGTTTTCATTTTAAATTAAATTAATTATCAACTATTTCAAATGTATAATTCATCTGAAAAACTGAATTTTAAATTAGGAAAGTCTATTGAAACATCTCATTTTACTTCCCTGTCCCATTTTTATATACATTCACTTATTAAATTTCGAATGTATCATTGGTTAAAGATATTTTTCACTGTGTCCAAGAAATTTAACAAGCATAGCAAACACGTGCTTATAAACTAATATTTCTATATAGTTTTCTGGGTTTTATATGTTTCCCTATTTATTCTCTCTCTCTCTCTGATGTATCGGAAGCGTATGTCTGGAAAAAAAAAAACCAGTAAAAGAAAAGGAAGTTAACATATTGATTCACGCAGAATATCAGGAAAACCGCTTTAAGATATGTTGATTCGTATAGAATAATGGAAATTGGTATCAATATGTATATATATATATATGGGTCTTATACGTTTCTCTCATGTGTTTAGTCCTATTTTACTAATTTTTTTTAAAAGAAAAGATCGTTTTATGGTGGGACCTCTTACTTTGCAAAAAACATCTTTTTAACCATTGGATTATATATATAACGCTTTGATTTATAAGTATTCATGTCAAAAATTTATGATATGCAATATAGAACTACTCCTAAATCATAAATCGTACCTTGAAAAATTAATCAAACCATTCCTGCTAATAGCGCAACCTAAAGGTCATATCATATAAATATCCTTAAGAAACATCACCAAATGATAAAACTACATAATAACAAATTTTATTATTCAAAATAAAAATTGTAGTAGAAATTTTTTTTTTTTTTAATGAAACTAAAAGAAGTGAATAACAATGTTTTAAAAGTATTAAATGTGAATGTTACTGTAAGTAGTTTATTTATTTGCACTTAGTTGGGATGTTTCTGAATCCTTCATACTATTCATCATTTCTATCGTCAAGAAAAAATATACATACATATATATATATATATATATATGTGTGTGTGTGTGTGTGTGTGTACATTTGTGCCAGGTATTGTTTCAGGTGCCGTGTAAGATGCCGCACTAGCATGAGACTCTACTTGCATCATATGGTTGACAAGTTTGAATGAAAGGAGAATTTATATCAGAAAACTGAGTGAAAACCTGACATATTTAGCTATGAAGTCAGAAGAATTAAATATTATTTAGTCAAAGTAAGGGCAGAAAGATTGATGTTCGTGTAATAAAAAATTTGAGGAATGGATTTTTAAATATATTTGGACGTGGACGTGGAATTATGATGGTAGATTTGTGTATATAAATAAAATGGAATGTGAAAGACAATATACATAGAATATGAGTTGAAATTGCTAAGCAGATTTAGATATCTGATATAAATTATAGTTGAAATCGCTTGGATTCAGTCTTAATTGAAGAAGTTGGAGTGACAATGGTAGGAAATCTCACAGTAGGCCATTAAGCTTCTCTCACATCTCGGTGATATCTTATCACCTGCCTCATTTACAAATGCAAATAGTGTTTTTTTTTTTTTTTTTTTTAAATATTCTTTTGGTGATTGTAATATTTTACATCAACAAACAAATATAATTACTTTAGCCTTTGTTGGCTTTTTTTGTCATTGTGATCATAACTTCCTCAGCTTGATCTTGATTTTGTTAATCAAGCATTTTTGGAAGGCAATGGAACCAAATTACGATATTCTGCGAGAGCCCAAATAGGAAAGATGTTCCTATACGCTGCATAATGCAACATGCAATTCCTCATGAAAACTCCCATAAGTTCCTGCAATTATAGTAAGTGTAACCAACAATTAACAAATATTTTAAGATATATATATATATATATATATTTATATGTAAATAGTACTACAATATGCATCTCCGCAAACTCATCAGTCTTAATGGAAGTTACACAGATTGCTAATAGTTTAGGGTGTTTGATCCTTAACAATTTTATAAAGTTGTGACATAGTTCCCAACTTTTTTTTTTTTTTTAAGCTAATAGAAAATGTCATGTTAATCATATATATTCACTATTTAAGGATTACTAACAAAAGAAAATTAAATAATTCAACTTACATATATTATTCACATGATCTTTTCGATCTAATTTTTAATATCTATTAGTAAAAAAGAGCAAATTTCACCCCTTAAAAGATTTTAGGGATCTTTTAGCTACCAAAAGAAAAGTTGAGATCAAATCGCTACTTCGTAAAGAAGTTTGGTACCAAATGAATAATTTACCCTCTTATTTAACTAGATTGTACCTGTTGGGGAAAATCGCCATCTTCCAATTGAGAATTGATCAAAAGTTTCACAGCATGGTGGATAGGAGTTGGATCTCTCTCAGCCTTCAAATTTCATAAATAAGTAAATAAAATTTTGAAATTAACTAACACGAGGATGAAGTTCAGTCTTAAATATCAAACCATATTTTACTAACCTGTCTACCATGAATCAGGCCCATCAATCCAAATGCAGTTTGAACCAAATTGGAGTGGTCTCCTTCAAAAGGTGTATATACCTACATGAATACGGGGCAAATTAAAAAGAAAAAAAAAAAAAGATTTGTTATTCAATATTGCTAAGAAGTTGAGCACAAATAGATGGGCTTATGTTATGTTATTTCATACCTTGTTTGTGCAAGAAGTGTAGCTCTCCGCCCAACCACCATCCTCTCTCTGGGTTTCGAGTAAAAAGTTAACGGCTCTACGAACAGCCTCGCAGTTGTAGTAGTGCCTACCGGCAGCCTCCAAGCCTCTAATGGCAAACCATGTGCCATAGATGAAGCAAATTCCCCAATTTCCATACCAAGAGCCGTCCGGCATTTGTGTGTCTTCAAGGTAGTTAGCGGCATTGGTGATGAAATTATCAATCTCCTTTCTTCTATGTCCTGGATATAATTTTCGAAATAAATTCAATGCTTGGATTGAAGAGGAGGTGCACTCTATGTACCTGCATCATATGAATCACATCTTTAATTTAAGTGCCAAGTGATCGTCTCTGATTCATTGTTAATGACAAGAATTCGTACAAAATCAAACAACTAATTGGGGTAATCATATGTCTTACTCGTATTCGATAACAAGGTCCTCCAAAAATTCCACGGGATTGAGCCACTGCGCATCGGGAAATATAAGTATAATTGTACTTGACACAAATATGCCAATATATTCCAACTGAAATTTTTATTGCTTACCTCCAACCATTTTGGAGCTCCTGTCGGCTCCCAAGCTGATACGCCACCATTTGGACTCTATTTTTGAGTTTACACAATTGATTCAACAGTCAATATTAAACAAAAATATATACAGCAAAGCTCTTATATTATGTACAAATGCTCGTATATGTACAAGTGTAAATAAGTTTCATCACATTCCTCTTTTCTTACCTGTAGTGAGAGAATGACATTAACAGAATCATACATATGCTCAGCAACCATTGGCTCACCTACCATGTCGGGAGACATCTTTGCGAGCAGTAGGCAACACTGAAATATCAACCAAAAAATAAAAAATTGTTCACATCATTCGCAAACATTCTTGCCAAATATAATTTTAAGGTTCTTCGGGTATATAGCTTAACAAATTCATAATATAAGTACAGAGTTAAAAGACATGTTAACGAAATTACCTTTAGACCTTCTGCGGTACAATCAGAAACTTGCCATCCATGATCTCGGTCGGAGAAAGTCCATGCCCCTTTCGAAATATGGCGAAAATGGTCTAAGTGGTCTGGAGGGTCCTCCCTAACCTGAGACATCTTTAAGAATTCGTGTGCTTTTTTCAGTACAGGAGCAATTTCGTCGTTGATGTTGCCGGCAAGTAGTGCTTGAATGGCAAGACTGCAGTCCCATGCCTGACTACCAAAACTCTACATAGATTTCAAAAATGTATTTATCGAAATGAATAATTAGAACTCTAGTAGATTCAAACACTACTATTAATTACAGTAATCGCTTCCAATACGATATATAATTTGTTTACATACTTGCATAGTGATTCCGTCTTCTGCTACCCATAAGTAATCTGCAACTCTGGGAATATGCTTCTTGAAAGCTTCTCCATTCGGATCTTCAACCCAGCAAGCGAGCATCATAAGTGGCTGCATGGGAAATTCGACAATATATGAATAATAATAGAAAATATTAATATCTTGAAGATGGGGAATATGTGTTTCACTTACCTTCTCAACACATCCGATTGTGATGTATCGACTATTCTCGTCCTCATAATGGATGTGTTCTATCGCTTTCTGGACTGCTCTCTCCCTTATTTTGTTAAAGGGCCAAGTGTTGATAACAGATTCTCCAATATAATAGACACTATCCCATAAGAGACGTTGTACACTACCATGAGGATAGTAGTTATCAGCCTTAGCACAGACATGGCGCATTTTGCTCCACTTGATATTTTTGTAAGGTTCATTGTAAATTTCTTCTCTTAATTGCCGAATGAGAGGTGTGATAGCACCAACAAACTTTCTCCCATAAAAGTACGACATAGGCATGAACGTCAATCGGCAATAGCAGAACATTTTTGCTGCAATTTGCATTCAATGAAATGTACAACAACGGTATGAGAATGTTTATAATTACAGTACTAGTCACGTTATCTTGGAAATTTTAGAAAGAAAATGAAACAAAGATGACGATAATTTACACGGATGAAGAGGTACAACGGAAGGGTAGAACCAAAACTCTGGAGGCATGGGGTTGCACCCATCCCACTCATACACACCAAGTATCTGTTATTGAAACATAAAAACAAATTAAGTGAAATGAGATTAGTCTTAAATAAGTTCATGACAAGATAATGTTGTCTAGTACCTCAACATATATAATGTTAGATCTTTTCAGGATTAACATCTTGAATTGTATATCACTATTTGCAATATTCCTTAACGGTTGGCTTGTAATGAACAGAAATTCAAAATTGTCACATAACGATAGATATCATCAATCCAACCATATATATGTACAAATTCAAGTAGGCATACCGCCATCCAAGTCTTTCCCCATGAGCCAGAGCCCATTGCTCCGCCATTGTCAAGAATCCACTTGCGAGCTCTAGCGCAGGCATTGTCAAGGCCGCCGTCGGGGCCTTCTCCTAGAATGCGCATGGCGAGGTAGTTTAGAACCGTGCACATCATCATGCTCGGACCCTCGATATGTAACCCCCACCCTCCATCTTCATTTTGGTGGCAGTACATGTACCACAACATTTCCCTCTTGTGATGCTCATTGAACACTGTGTCAATAGTACCCGAGATGTACATGCAAAAGACCTGTAATTTAATTATATTTTTGTACGTTAGAAAATAATTAAACCTAATTAATACACTAATTACTTAACTAATACAAGGTCTTTATAAGCTAATTAAAACTTAGTACCAGTGGAGGGATGTAGAACATAACGCCAGCATTTTCTGCTGGCCAATGGCCGTGTGGCGATTGCAAAGCGGACCAAAAGTTCATGGACCTCCTCATGGCAGCATCAGCTTTTTGGAATGTGATTTCCTCACCATCTTCGACTTTCACTTGGGGAATTGTTTCTTTGAAATTATTCTCTCTAAGCATCTACATTTACTCAAAAATTAAAATGACACTATAAGAATATTGTATGGATGGATAAGTTAAAGGATAAATTTCGCTCTCTTACAAATTTTAGGTCCTGTCACAAAAATACCCCATGAATTTTAATTTGTAACATTATAATTTTCTCCCGAAATTTTAAACTTTTGCAAATTTCTTAGAATCTTTTCACCTAATATGATTGCATACATAACCTAATGATAATTTTACACCTAATTTTATAATAAGATGCGGAGTTCAATTCTCCTAACCTCAAATTCAAAATTCATATATAAATATAAATATATATAAATATACAGCTTGCTAAAGCATAATGTGAATAGATTGTCAAGAATACTATTGTTGAATATATATTTATATATATATATATATATATTTTTTATGGGGCTACTAGAATCATGAACCGACTTTAGTACTTTATCAGACACACGAAACCTTGTGTGTCTGATATTGGCCGTCGAACTATTTTGACCATATATTTGTCAAATACTCTACTTTTACAAGGACTTAATTATTTAGGATAAGGCTGCGATAAAACCCTTTTTATATATTTTATTAGTAGAGTTTATTTTTTAACTGTTAAGATATAATCAAATGGTTGAGATGTTGCTTGTGTGTGACAGTTATAATGCACATAACCTCATACTAGTATCTACTAAAAAAAAAAAAAATAACATATAAAAAATAAATTAAAAAAACAAAAACAAAAACACCCTCCGACGGTGACCCAGTCCCCCTCGACGCAGACGACACCCCACCCCCTCCCCCCCCCCCCCCCCCCCCCCGACACTGACGAAACCCCGCCACCCTCCTAGTCCTGTCAATTCAATTCGAGCGGCCCGACCCAATCCGGCCCTATCGGGGGGAAAGGAAAAATCAGGTTAGGCTCAGCCCGATTAATTGACAGGCCGGGTTAGGCTCACCCGAATTTTGAAATTATAAGCCCAGCCTAACCTAAAAGCCCTGTGGGCTTAAAATCGGGTCAGGTAAACGGGCTTTTGAAAATTAATAATAATAATAAAAAGAAAAAAAGAGAGATAGATATGGGCGGGCTGCCCTAAACAGGCTGGGCTCAAAGGTAAGACCCGGCTCAGCCCTTATACTTGGACCAGGTCGGGGGTAGGTCAAGCCCGCCCTCGGGTCAAAAATGTGGGCAACGAGCTAGCTCGCTTAGCCCGGCCCATATTTACAGCACTACAAACCCCCCCATGCCAGATCTACACCCCGTGACGCCGGTGATCCAGTCCCCCGACCCCAGCGACCCAGTCCCCCCCTCCCCCCGCCCGGCATCTAGCTTCCCTTGGCAAACTGCCCCCCAGATCCAGTCCCTCTGCAACTTGCCACCCCCCCCCCCCCCCCCCCAACCCACCTTCGGCGTCAACCTTCCCCCGGCAAGCCTCCCCCAAGATCCAGTCCCTCTGCAAATCAGCCCCCAGCCCAGCGACCCTATCCGGTCCCTCTGCAACTCAAGCCCCCAACCGGCGACCTTCCTGGCCCCCGCCCCCCCCCCCCCCCCCCCCCCCCGCCCATCTCGACCATGAGCCCCTCCTCCCGAGGCCCACGTCCCAACCTCCCCTCCCTGGACGATGAGCCCCTTCGTCCTTCCCTCCTTCTCGACCCCGGCGACGGAAACCTCCCCCCCCCCTCTCCCCAAAACCTTCCACCAATGAAGGTGGATTTTTTAAAAAGTTTTTTAAAATTTTTTAATTTCTTAATCGAATACTACTGTAAGGTAAAGTGTATGATAATTACCGTATACAAGTAATATCTTAGCCGTTTGATTACATCTGAACGGTCTAGAAATGAACTCTACCGATATGATATATAAAATGGCTCTACCACATATTCTCCCAATTATTTATTTATCATTTTTATTACTTTTTTTATTTTTGGGTTTTGGACCACAAGGCATGTTCAACCAAATATGGCCGAGATCATGGTTGCCGACAATACTTTAACAAGCTGGTTCATTGATAATATTGTTTTAAGGTAAATGGTTAATTTTCGATGCTCTTTTCGTTCAGAAGCCATTAATATTCCGTGAGTGAAAATCCGCACCTAAAGTAGGTATTAGGACAAAATCCCTCCGATTTTATTTCCCTAGTTCGGTGGAAAGATACAGCTATATATTTATACTTAAATCACCCAAACTAAAAACTACCAACTAACTAAAGGCATAGTAATAAATGATATACGTCCTTTCTTAGTTACTTAGAGTCTACGTAACCTAAATAAAATGGAAAAAGTGATTACACTTAAATAATTTCACACGTAACTGTATTACAAAATAAAAATCTAGGTTTCAAATTTGAACCCTCCTCCTTCAATTTTTTAAAAGATAATTAGAATAAGTCCGAAAATAATAATAACAATTATAAGCTGGTCAATTTTATAATTGTTATATGAAATTTCAGTGTTTTTTTTTTTTCAGCGAGCCCACGTAATGCTTGTGGGTGTAGTTTTATCTAAATTTTACAACTACCATTATTGATTTAGGATTTGTTGAATCGAACGGTTAATTTAAATTTATCAAAATAAAAAAAAATTATAGGTAAATTTACCAACAGTGAAATGTTCAAAATACCAATTAGCATTGAATATTCTTTTGTATAACTAGAGTTTTTTTTCCCTTGATCGCGTCCTCAAAAATTGACAATGAAATTTAATTAGCAATATTTTATTTTTGACGAATTGATAATTAATTAGAGAGTACACTTCCATAACTTGAAACATACCTGGAGACGCCAAATGTGGTCACTGCAGGGCTTAACCTTGTAGCGGTTTCTGTAGAAATTTTGGCGAGCATCTTCCACTTGAGCTCGCTCTTCCGGAGTGCCGGCATTCGGATCGAATTCGAATATCTGTCTTCCTAAGAAGTTGTTTGTGCTGAACAAGTATGGATCTTCTGTACCCGTTCCATACTTAACCTTCCACATTCTATCAAATTATTCCCTTCGAAAGCTTCTGATTCTTATATATATATATCTATATATATATATATATTATTGGAGAATCCGAAAGCAGAAATATTGGACTCAACAATCTAGTGCCTGCAAGTTGAAGCCATAACATAATTATGTGTTACTTTTTAATTGCAATAGTTCACAGAGAGTGTGTGTATATATATATAAATATGGAGTGCATATACATTAGAACATGCAGAAAACACATATTTGGGCATACATATGTACACGTGTATATCTATATATATGTGTCACAAACAAAAAAAAAATTTAAAGAGGGAGAACTGGAAACATAAGATGGAGAATTCCAGTAGCTTACCGAAGGAGAAGAGCCTGGAACGAAATAATTAAAGAGAGAGACACACACACACACATATATATATACAAACATATGGAGAGAGAGAGAGAGAGAGAGAGAGAGAGTTCGGCCAGTGATGGGAAGATGCATGGAAAGCCAAATCTATATAGCTCTTATTACGCCTTCACCTACCATCTGCAAAGCATATATAAATTAATCCCACGGTACTCTTTTTTTAATTAAATTAAAGCCAAATCTATTAATTTTTTTTTAAAATTAAATTTGGGTTACTCTTCTGTCTACTATTGTCCAAGTCAAAGAGCGCGTGTGTGTGTTTATAAGGAAAAAAAGGGGAAGGAGAAATTTTATATTTGCAGATATTAAACATTGTGAATAATCCAATTTGATTACCTTTTTTCTTTCTTTGTTTTTTTCTTTTCTTTTCTTTCATGATATTTTATTCTATTGGCTAAAAGGAGAGGCCATGGTTTGAAAAGTAAAAAGTCATTAACTTTTATTTTATGTAAAAGAGAGAAACGTCATAGCCTTCCACTGAAAGCAAAAAAAAAAAAAAAAAAAAAAAAAAAAAAAGAAGTAGGTAAAACAGTAATAATTACGAAATTATTGCATTACATTTTCAAACTATTTACAAGATATCTTTGCGACGTATTCGTATCAAGAATATATATAGCCAGAAATTAAGAACCAATTATAATTTAAGCATTTATAGAAATAGCATCCCTCTTTATCTCCCCCCCCCCCCCCCCCCCCAACAAACAAACAAACAAAAAAAAACTAACATGACCATTAATTTGTACATACATGAAGACACGCAATCTTACACAATCATATCGCCAACACTTTAGGGCAACAAGTAATTCAATTATAAAAAATAATTTATTTTTGTCTAGTCTAATATAAAGATCCTGTTAAGACACTATTAGTTAAAAATAATTTGCTAGGGTTATATTTATTTGATAAAATAATATTTTGGAAGACTGCTTTAAGTATAGACGAATTTGAAAGATTATATAACTAAATTCTAATTAAAAAAAAAAGTTGGATGGTGAATTTTATTTTATTATTACTATGTTTTTTTGCATCCTTGCAAAAAGTCAACAATTATAAGTGAATAAAAACAGTGTATTACCTTTAAAAATAAAATAAAAATAAAAGAGTGCAAACAGTATATATAGACGCCCTTGATATATATATAACACACACACGCAGACGCACACCACAATATAATGTTTCCATCAGAAAAAAGAAAAACTCTATATATGTACTTAATTATAAAAAATTTGCTCTCATATAATGTCAGCTAAAAAGATAGAAAATTAATATTACTGGGTAAGTTTTGTTTTTCGTTTTGTCTGTTTCACCACCCCACACCCCCAACACCCCCCCACACCCCCCCCCCCCCCCCCCCCCCCCAAAAAAAAAAAAAAAAAAAAAACTGAATCACTCAATTAGTAAATCAAAATAAGATTCCCTAAAAAAATATATATATAATAAAAAAGAATAAGATTTGTATAGTAATTTCGGTTAGACGAGTTTATGCTTAAGTTGAACGTTTCTCAAAGCATAACTGTATGGTAATGTACATTCAAAAGTCTATTCAATTAGATGATTTCATCATAATCATATAAAATTAAAAAAAAAAATTATAAACAACAGTTCAGTGGAATCTTATAGAAAACACAATTCAAAATTATATATCCTACCAATGAGTTATAAATCGTTTGTACTCTTCACACAATTATTTTTCTTTCTTTTATTATTATTATTTATTTATTTTGACATTGTTAAACTGCAATGGAGACGAGCAGAAAAACGTGATAAATATGAAAGAGTTTTAATGAAGTCAATGAACACCAGCCTGAATGTCATTCTCTATAGGCGCAAAAGATAAGAATATATCATATAAATTGTTCAAGCTTTGAGATATCCACGTCAACCAACCACCCCAAACTAATGGTCTTCTTCATTATAAAGGTTACTGTCTCGAGGATTCCTAAATTAACATTTTGGTGAGTATATGTGTGTGTGTACATAAGTGTGATTTGAGTGGATATGGGATCATTTTTTTCTTTTGGAATTTTTTCCACCTAACTTGGTCGAAAGGTTTTGAAGAAGGCATATTTATAGTTGTCTTTCAAAGTGTGAATTCAGATTCTATCTTCTTGGAAAAACTTCTAGTTTGATACTATATATATATATATATATTTCTTTATTTTGACTTCGGCCAGTGCATGTTTTTATTTTTGTCTGTTTTATTTTTTGTCAACTAAAGTTTGGTTATTGCTCTCTTAGGTCTTTGTACTAATTGTCTTCAGCCATATGAAGGAAATAGCTTTGTGGTGTCGGACATGGCTGTGTATATGTTGCTCTCATGTATATTATAATATGAAAGTTATCTTAATTACGTTAAGAATAATTAAGGGTACAATTAATATGATAACAACTAACAACTATATATATTAATTTTTTATTTTAGTTGTATGGTTGAGTTTAATTGGAAGGTTGTATTGTATAGTACGTAATATTCTGAAAGTGATATATAAGTGTTAAAAATCAAAGTGTACAAATAATATAATAGCCATTTTTTTCTATTTTCATTGTATATGATCAAGTTTACTAATGTGAGATCCAATTAATCTAGTCATAATTAGATGATTTTTTTTAGTGTTTTAGAGAGATAAAATAAAAGAGCCTCCGAAACAGGGAGCGGGGAAAGAAAAAAGAAACAAAGAAATTGTCACACAGTGAAATTGAATTGCTAGATCGATTCAGTCGGAAGCAAAGTAGTTTTTGTGCATTCATAAAGTGATCTACTAGTAATTAATTATTTTATGCATTAAGTTTATGCCTTATTCCTTTATACACACACACACACACACATAAAGCTATATATGTTCATTATCTGTTTCATAAACAAATTGGATTCTTTATCCTACTTTGTGGATCAACTTTTAGAACTAAAAATAGCCGGTTACTCCAACATTTCTTTTTCAATTATTAAAAATATATTGATACTTGTTTGTGGTATTTAATTTTATTTTTTTAAGTGTTCAAATACAGTACGTCGTGGAAATTACTGATTCAACCTAAAAATTTGAAAATTATGCTTTTATAAAGATGTCAAATCATTATCTGACCAAGTGAAACTTAAAATAGGTTTAGAATTAGTACTCCAGGTTTTGGCATTAGAATTTTTTTTTTTCTTTTTTGAGATGTTCAATTGTTTGTGTTTAATTATATGTTTTTTTCTGTGTGTCTCTATGCAAATTGTATATGAATTAATAGAGCATACACGTCGTTCACATTAAGCTAGAAAGAAACAAATAACGAATATTTATATTCCAGTCAGTTTACGGCATATACATACAGATATATTCCAGATCTCCATTGGCCTTTTGTTGACTAAAAGTGGAATTCCCTCTTTTTTTTTTGGTAGAATAAACGTGGAATTCTCTTACGGCCAACTTATGTACTGACTTTTTAGCCAAAAAAAAAAAAAACTTATGTACTGTGAATTTCCTTTTCACCCAAAGTTTGACAAAATTTTTAAGTTCTGATTGGCTTCCGATCACCTAATTAATTGTCAGCATGTACAATATATTATTGACCCAAAACCTTTTATGTACATAATTATCAAATAAAAAAAGGCTTTTCTTTTTTCTTTTCAGAATATGAAAACAGTTTTATGTAACTTTTTTTGCGCTATACATAATTAGATTTTTTTTTCTTTTTTTTTTTGGATGATTTGGTTATGGTCCTAGTTATTCTAAGTCTCTTTCTTAAAATAAAAAAAAAGTAAAAAAAAGTAGAGAATTTTATAAGAGAGTATAAAATAATATCATACTAAATTTTTATAGATTTATTACTACTTTGTTCTAAAAAAATTTTCACATGAATAGATTATTAAAAATTATGATACACACACACATAATAATAATAATAATAATAATAATAATAATAATAATAATAATAATAATAATAATAATAATAGGAATCACTTATGGATACCACTAATAATGGAATGGGGTAATTAGTCGACTCAAGCAACAGCCTTATAATAAGCCTTGAGAATTGAGAGGAGAGGAATTATATATATAGACTATTGTAATATGAATGATTTCGGTGGCTAAGTAAACAAGAACGCTTTGATAGATAATTTAATTTTTTGAATCTGTCAAGGATTCAAATCTTCTGTCTCAAATGATACCAATAATATTATACCACGTTATATAAAAAACTTTAAAATTTTTTATAATTGACTTTTTATTCTTTAAAATCTAATTATATTTATTAATGCATTAAAATACAATTAATTAGACATCATTTGGATATCAAAATTTAAATGATGTATGTTCATCTCTCCGATGCCTGGTTTGGACCATTAAATTTTGATATGTCTAGATGGGCTCTAACTAAACACAACTCGAATGAATATTAAATTGTTTTATTCTTGAAGGTACATTAAGATAAAGACACATATAGGTATATACTTAGAACCTTGGAAATAGTTTAAAAACTAAACAACAAAAAAAGTTAATGCAGCTGTACATACCTAGGATTTTTTTCCAAGAAAGAAAAAGAAAATTGAAAAAAGAAAGAAACAAAGAAAGAAAAATGAAACACCATAAAATTTTAATAGATTAATTTTAAAGCCTTCCTAAGATTGTTACTTGTTGTTGTTCTATTTCTATATTTTAACGAGATACAATTTCAACGTTTCTCTAAGGCAAAAATATAATTTCAACTTGAAAGAGAAATCAACTAAGGTTGTAAAAAATTACCTTATGATTTGATGCGGTCTTGTAACTTTGTTCGGTTGTAATAATTCACTGTGATCAAATCCACCAGAAGATTTTTTGAAAAGTAATCAACAAATTAACCAAAGACAGATAATATTTGTGCCATGCGGACCAAATGATCACAGTTCATGAAGTACTCACTTCAAGAAAGTAGACTCACATGAGACATATGACGGGCTATATATTAGACATATATCTTTTTATTTTTTGGGTTTTTTTTTACCCACAATAATAACTCGTACTAATAGTACAATTTAGCTACGTAATACTACTTTTCACTACATGTATGACTCAACATTATAGCCTTCTTTTATGTTACATAGATTACGTACACAAAAAAAAAAAATTTTAAAAATTAAAAAAATAATTCCTGAACATGAAAACAAATTAAATTTTTTTTTTCGCACTTGAGGTAATTAGTTTTAATTTTACTTTTGATATCCCTTTAAAATATTTATTTTGGATAATTTGGCTTTTGGTCCTAATTATTGTAATTGTCTTTAAAAAAAACATATTTTTATTGCAGGGTGAAAATACTATCATACTAACTGTTATATATTCTGTATACTTTCTTATACCCAAAAGAAAAAAAAAAAAAAAAAATCTCCTATGACGACGATAAAAAAGAGAAAAAAAAAAAGGAAAAAGAAAAAGCAATTAATAGATTAATACGAATAATCACTTAAAAAAAAATAGGTAGAAGTTCGTTAAACTACCTTTTATGCTAATATTGGATTGGGGTGATTAGTAGAGCTCAAGGAACAGCCTTATAAGCCTTGAGAGTTGCGAGGAGAGGAATTACATATTTATATGTTTAGTAAGATGAATTAATAGGACGCTTTGATAGAGTAATGTTAATTTTTCGTATCTCTCAGATGCCTTGTTTGGACCATTAACTTTTGCTTTTGTCTAGATGGGCTCTAGGTAAACACGACTTTGATGAATATTGGACTGTTTTGTTCTTGAAGATAACTATATATATCAAGATAAAGACACATAGAAGCATATATATACTGAGAACCTTGGAAAATAGTTCAAAAGCTAAGGAAAAATAATAATAATAATAAGTTTATGCAGCTAAAACTTACCTTAGGATTTTGTCCACAATTTAAACTAATGACTTGTTAGGACCTATTAGATTTGGAGTTTTGGAAGTTTTTTTTTTATTTTTTTTTATTTTTTTTATTTTTATAATTAGAAATGAGTGAATATTTAGAAATATATATTTGGTTGAAATGAAAATTGAAATTGAACTATTATGTTTAAATATTGTAAAAACCTTACAAGTGTTTGGGAAAAAATAACAGTATGGATATTGTTATATTTTTCTCGTCGTTATGAACATTTTGACACAAAAATCATCTTATTTCAGTTTGAAATAAGAAACTTGTGGTCTTGTAAAGTTCAAGTTTTTGAAATTAGAAGAGGGAAAAAGTAAATGTAGAGTTAAATAAGGGGTGAGTCTGTGGTAGAGACCCTCTACCGGTATAGCCCTTTTTTTGACCATTGAGATTTAATCGAACGGTTGAAATGTTATTGGTGTATCATATTTATCATACACCTTACCTCACATTATCTTTTCCACCCAAAGTCTTCTCCGTCGCCGGCGACCTTCTCGCCGCCGGCGAAGGACGCCGGCGACCTACCCCAGACGCCGGCAACCCAACTCCGGCCCCCACCACCGGCCCCAGCCACGGCCGGCCGGTGACCCCCTTTCTCTCTCTTCCCCTTTCTCTCTCTTCTCTTCTCTTCTATCTCCCCCTCTCTCTTCCCCTTTCTCTCTCTTCTCCTCTCTCCCGTGGCAACCCACCTCCGGGACCCCACCACTGGCCCCAACCCCGGCCGGCCGGCCGCCGGTGCCACCCCTCTCTCTCTTCCCCTTTCTCTCTCTCTTCTCTTCTCTCTCTCTTCCCCTTTCTCTCTTCCCCTTTCTCTCTCTTCTCCTCTCTCCCGCGGCCCTCCCCCGCCGGCCCCCAGCCCGCCCCCCGGCACACCCCCCGACGACCCCCCCGGCACCCCCCCGAAGACCCCACGGCCCCCTCTTTATCTTCCCCTTTCTCTCTCTTTTCCTCTCTTCTCTCTCTCTCTTCCCGGCCCTCGGCCCCCCCACCCCCCGCCGCCGGGCCCCCCCCAACACATCCCCGATGCAAGAAGAGAGAGAGAGGAGAAGAGAGAGGGGGGCCCCGTCGGTGGTGGGGGTAGGGTGGGGGGCCGAGGGCCTGGAGAGAGGGAAAGAGAGAGAAAGAGGGGGTGGGGGTCCCGTCAAGGGGGGGTGGCGCCGGGGTGGGGGTCTGGGGGAAGAGTGAGAGAGCAGAAGAGAGGGGGGGAGAGAGAGAGAAGAGAAGAGAGATGGGGGGCCGGCCGGGGGGGTGTGCCGGCAGGGGGCCCGGCGAGCCGGGGAGGTGCCAGGTCCAGGCGGGGGAGGGCAGGGGGCTGGGTGGGGGGTGGCCGGGGGTGAGTCGCCGGCGTTGGGGTGGTTGCCGGAGTGGGTCGTCGGCGGCGGGAAGGTCGCCGGCGATACAAAAGACTTGGGTGAGAAAGTTTAAATGAGATAAGGTGTATGATAATATGGTACAACCCTGATATGTCAACCGTTCGATTAAATCTGAACGGTTTAAAAAGAGACTCTACCAGTAGAGTCATTTGGGAGAGTCTCTACCACAGACTCTCCCTTAAATAAGATGGTAAACCAAAAAACTTTTGAAAAAAAATAAAATAAAATTTGAAAAAATTGCGTCTCCCACGATTGTTCCAAACAACCTCTAAGAAAATAAATGAAAAGAAAGAAGGGACAAAACTTTTAGATAAAGGAATAGAAAAGCTAATTAAAATTGGAAAAAAAATAAAAGAACTGAGCATGATAGATAATATATATATATATATATATAATATATTTATTTCTCTAAATATCAATGTTTTACTTTTTTAAGAATATTTTTATTAAATCTGTAAATTAAAACTTCGACAATTTCATTGATATCGACATTTTAATCCACGCCTATAAGGTTGAGTAGACTTTGGTTTAAAGTGAAAAAGTCCAAACAAAGTTCACAACCAAACCGAACCACTTGCAAACAAAGACAGCCACCGACTTTATGACTTTTAAGTGTTCACGTTCATACGTACGAGACTAAATCAATATAAGACTGACTTTTCATCCTGTGTAGACACAGACCCAACGGGAAGGTAGGTGTCCATTAGGTGTCCATTACTCTTTGTAAATTACTAGAAAAGGTTTTTATGTTCATGACAATAATTGCATGGGGTTCATAGTTTTATAACTATCTTATAAAGTAAAATTACACTTTTTTACTATTAAAAAATTTGATCTATCTATTCTGTCATTTTCTTCTCTCTCTCTTTTTTCTTGCCTTAACCTTTTTTTTTTTCTCTTACCTTCTCTTCCTCTTCTCTCGTATACTCTTATCTATATATTATTTTTTCTTGCCTTAACTTCTTCCTTTCCCCCCCCCCCCCCCTCCCTCTTACCTTCTCTTCTTCTCTCATACACTCTTATCTATATATTATTTACCTTCTCTTCCTCTTCTCTCATACACTCTTATTTATATATTATTACCTTCCTATCACGTGACAAGTCCTAAACTCACCACATGACATTTTTAAATATTAAAATTACTTAATTTTTTTAATTAATTTTTTATTTTTGCTTTGCTTTGTACTCTTATCTATTTATTATTACATTCTCACCACGTGACGGTTCCTAAACCCATTACGTGACATTTTTAAGTAAAAAATTGATTTTTTAAAAATTAAAAAATTGAAAAAAAAATAATTACTTTATTTTATTTTATTTATCTATTCCGCACGAGACCCGTCACATGACAATTTTAAATAAAAATTTTTAATTTTTTAAATAAAAATTTTTAATTTTTTAAATTAAAAAAATTTTAAGAAATTAATTTTTTTATTTTGTTTTTCCTTTATTTTATTTGTCTATTCCTTTAAGCGTATCCATTTACCCAAAAACCAAAAGTTGGACTATTTTTTTAAAGGAGGAGCCAAAAACCGACCATCCACCTAATTTTTCCTAATTCCAATTGTAGTGGCTGTTGTCTCTAAGAAAATGGCCAAGTCAATATCAAAAGTACTTTTGATTGCAGGATCAAGTTTGCTAATGTTGTATTTCACTAGTAGACCAAAATAGCAGGTAATATAGGTCACAAAGGTAAGCTAAACCAAAAAGTAAGAAAATTTTCATTCTCTAATACATGCTAAAGTGGACAACATAAAAAAAGTTTAAAAGATCAACTGCAATTGGAATATTTTTTTTTTTTTTTTTTAATCAAAGGTTAAAGAAAACTGCAGATATATCAACTTGAGAGTGGCTATTCTTTGCCTTTCGTCTTCTCCAACTATTTAGAACCACCCAAATTGCTTAAACTGTTCATCTGAGTTCGGATATACATTTCAAACAATAATTGGGGTGACATGGTGGCCATGTTCAAGTCATAATCCCGATCTCTCTCTCTTCAAACCTAACCCATTTGAGCAGAAAACTCGCTCTAGAGCTGAATGTTCAGAGATGTGAACTTGCAACTAATTGATGTACTCCAAGCAGCATTGGGATCACTTCAAACGAGCTGAAGAAAAGATATGCAAATAAAACGGATAAAATAAATGCAGGGAATTGACTTTTGCTGTTCATGGATAATGATTAATTTTTTTCTATACCTCTCGTTGTTGCACGTTCTAGTCAGCACGGAGACTTAAAAGGTGCAATAATCCTTCAGGACTTGTCTAGCAAGATCAAAAGCTCCGCTTCTTTTGTAGATAAGGTGCAGATTGTAAGCGGCTTCCCTGCGAAGGTCACAGTAACCAGGCCTCAGCTCTTTCGAGTTTGGATTCTCATTCGGAAGCTTTGGAATGGGATAATCCTTCTCATGAATTGCAATAACTCTTTCATAATATGTAGCTGCCAGTGATATGAGGCCAACATGGTGGTACGCTCGGGCAACGTTGTATAGCGATTCCTACACATGTTGACAAGATCGAAAATGAGTTTTGAGAAGGAGACTATACAGCGTAAACCATGTATATGACTAAAGTTTCAACAAATCGATAATGGATGTAAGAAAAGTATACAAAAAAACTAAGGGCAACAAACAAAAGGTAAGAATTCAAAACGGGAAACAAGTGCATGTATTTGGGTGTGTCTAAAATGACGCACACCCAAGCATGAATTTGCTTTTCATGACAATAAGTATCCTTCCATGATTTTACCCTTCCTAGAGTGATGTTTTGAAAAGTGCCCGAGAATGTGCCTCAGGGCAAAGCGCCACTTCATATCCTCAAATAACGCCTCACTTCTCTAAAGCATGTGCCTCGGAGTTATGCTTCTAAAGGCGTAGAAGGCGCAACATGTAACCTTCGTTATTAGCTGCATTTTTAACCCAACATCAGTTGGTCCTAGACTTTACAAGACTAAAATCACATAGGCTTCAGAAATAAGAAAGAGCTTTAGCTACGAGACCCAAAATCAGTTATAAAAAATCCTAAAAACACATATTTGAAATTAGAATTGCAGCAAGCACTTTATCTTGCAACCGTCTCTCCCTCAGTCCTGTCCCTCGCAACACTCAGGTACAACCTACAGCCTCAACCAGCAGCCTTGCTTCCCAAAAGAACAAAGCAGCAAAGCAGGTTAGGTAAATATACCATTCTTTTTCCTGGGTTTATTATTCCAGTTGTAAGTTCCTAAAAACAAAATAAAAGAAAAAGCAAACAAGTGTTGTAGTTGATGAAATGCCACAAAACACATGGCGCAACGACAATTTGATGAAATGGTCAACGCAGGTTCCCAATTTGGTGATGGTGAGAGGGGAGTTCGAGGTCCCATTGACAGGTTTGTAATCAATGTGGATTATGATAATGTTGCAAACATAGGAACTCCATTTTCTAAGCCAATAAGTGTGCAAAAGAGGCCCGTCCTCAAGTATTTCTATATGTTGGCACTATCTCTGAATTATCTCATTCAAGAGATAATTAAGTTCACCAATTATCTCTCAACTTAAAGTTCTTTTTATAAAGAACCTGCTATGTCTAGGCATTATTGAGAAAAGGCTTCTTTTGAACTTGTAATCGAGCAAATTTGGGACGAACTCTGCAGATTGCAACTATTTGAAGGAGGTACACCACGGAAACTCTTTAAGCTTGTAGACTTAATAAATACAAATAGCCGGTACTCTAGAACAGCTTTGTTACCAACCCTGCCCCCAAACACAAAGGCTAATCATACAAAAGCTTGCACTTCATAGCTGATTAGCACGAGCAGTGCGCTGTGCAGACAAGATCTCACTACTATTGAAAAAAGAATGGTGGTGAAATAAAAGGTCAATGCAGAAGCGATACACTTATTAGATAAAAGGTTGACACCGGCTCTACCCGTTGCTCTAATGATTCATGATAACTCGACATATCGCACGGTTAATAAAAGAGAGAGAGAGAGAGAGAGAGAGAGAGAGTGGTGAAATAAAACCTGGCTGCATTCACAAAGCCTTGAGTTATTATGTAGGAAAGCTAAGCCTTGTGCAACACACTGATGCTTGTTTTGAAGTCTGAATCCTAGTGCTAAGTTAATCAAAGCTGAACCTGCAGGAAAACACAAATGCTTTTTTTATTTATTCTTTTTTTTTTTTTTTTTCCAAATGAAATGTCAAACCATGCTCGACGCCAAATTCAAAAACAAATCATACCTACACATAGATTAATCAAGGGACTATCTGGTAACAGTTTATAGGCTTCAAGATATTTCCTTGCAGCATCTTGATGATGGCTGGCAATTGTAAAATGATGTGCAGAAATAAGAATGGGTGGGACACAGTCTTTGAGCTTGCCTTGCATACTTTGTAGAAACTTATAATGTCTTGTATCACGATTCTCCAATCTAGAATAGAACGAGAAAACTATTGAATGAATTAAAATAAAATAAAGAACAAGATAGACTTTAATCTTTCTGTCACTTTACCAACCAAATACAGTTCTTGTCTATGGTGGCGCCACATCATAATCAATTTCTACGTGAGATAAAAAGCATTCTAACATCAGGGGTTAAAGCGACAGAAAAGGAAAAGTTTAGGGGAGTAAAATATCAACCACATGATATATGTATTTTTATCTACCTCGAAATCACTTTGTAGTAGCAGTTCCAGGTAGCAATGCTGTACGGGTGCTGCTGAACAATGTATTTGACGTAGTCGAAACCATGTTTAGGTTCCGTGATGTTGTATGCTAGTTCTGTTTTAAAAGTATGTGCACTTTTTAGGACCAGATCCAAAGGCTTTACAAGAAATTTATAGATGATATTCCAAAGGATTTAGGCAAAAGGCGGAAGAGAGAGAAAGAGAGAAAGTAGAACTCTTACGAGCTCCAAGGATCCGAAACTCCTTCTTCTCAGCAGGCAAAATGCTATTTGCCAATCTCAGGGTGAGACTTATGATCTCTAATGCATCTGAATATCTTCTCAAGGTAGCCAATGCCTTGCACAACTATGAAGACGACATCAAACCAAATAATAAGTAAACATGCATGTATTTGCATCAACTTGCGGAATTAAATCCTTCTATTTTTTCACCAAACCAAATCACTAAGCATAATTTCATAAAAATTGAACAAGGAATTCTTTATATAACAAGGTTAAATGAAGGAAATAGTACTAACATTGACGACAAGATGGTAATGCTCTTCATCTTTAAGGATATTAGGCAATGGAGCTTCTCTCGGTTCTCGCAACTAAAAAAATGACAACAGTTATAGACCACCAATCACACAAACAAAAAATTAATTAACAAAAAAATAATCTTTATTGAGAAGAATTGAAGAATCTCCAAACCGTACAAGTAACCCAAGATATGGATGGTATTTGAAAGACCACCCCCTCTCCCATTATTGGTTTTCCCGAGCCCAAATCACTACAATTCTCAGCCCCTCGACAGCTACTAATCCTCCTATTTACACTACAACTCTCTTCAAGTACTAATGGTTAACTAACCAACCAACTAACTAACCGAACTAACCAAATCCAATGGTGTAGCTAATTTATTCATGCCCAACTATACTGCTCAAAATATTGATCTTTCACAATTAAATTAGCATACCAAAGGCTCGTCATCTGAACCATCATCGGACTGCCAGTCCACTCCAGCCGCAACTGCCTTGGCTTTCTGTTCCTCTTTCTTCTGAAGCAACTTCTTAGCTCTAGCAGCTTTCACCCTTTTTTTCACCCATAGAAAGGGGATCGGTTCGTTAGATTAAATATGGAAACCATGATGAATAACTTGCATAACGGGTAGAGAGACCTTGAAATACCAGATGATATATGACAAAGAAGAAATTAGATCTAAAAAAATAATAATTAATTTTAGAGTAAACGTTTTCGATATTAATATGTGATAACTTAGTCTAGCTCTGAGTATAACAGATGCACCACAGATGAAATTAGAGGATTTAATTTTTCAGCAAGCTATGCACTTCAGTGGGTGTATCCTTCCAATTCTTGCAGTACAGGCACACACATTAAACAATCATGTCTTAGCTTTTCTTTTCTTTTTTTTAAAGCCTGGGATAGGCCGTTCCACCTGATTATGCAGTTTTAGATTACTCTTGTAAATAGCACCATAAAAAGTTTTACATGAAATTTGGTAAGTGAACAAAAAATGCAAGTAAAATAGACAATGAACATAGGAAGCTCACTCACAGATCCGAGCTAGAAGCTACAGGTCTAAATCCATGAAATAAGTTATCAGGTCCACGAGTTTGCAGTACTTTGACTCTTTCATTCAGAACTCTCCTTTTGAGCCGCCTTTTCACTTTAACCTAAAGTGATAAACAATTTTTTTTTCCATCAACAATGACTAATTGAATTGAATTTACATGTACAAAAACAAACAATAAAGTAGTCAGACAACAGTTTTCTTAAGGACATTTTAGCCTCTTTGTACAGATTTGGTATCAATGAAGGGTCTCTTATTTTATTAACAAAAGAGTCACACAATAGTGACCTGTCAAACTAGGGAACAAATATAAAGAGGTCAAAGGAGAAAGCAAAACCAAGATGGGAAATATGACCATGACCAAGATAAAAAGAAAATCGGTGAAATACGTGCGTGGCAATGTATGGATCAGGCTCACTAAATCTCCTTAATGTGGTAAGCCAGTGCTCGATTCTAACATCCTAATATCTAGACCATATCGTTTTCCAAGTACTAAGTCTAATTACCTTTATATAATTATATATATATATATATATATAACAAGAATATATTAATGACCAAAAATTGAGCACAGAGAGAAAAGGATCCCAGCTCCTGATCATATCAGACAATGAATCCTTAACTATTTACCCCCCTGGACGCAACCCAGTACTTCACCATGCCACATAACATCACCGACTTCCTTATGGTCCTCAAAGATTCTGCTATTGCTTCCAGTCCAAATCCTCCAAAAGATCGCAAAAACAGCTACGTCCCATAGAATTTTTCTCCTAGAGCTAAATCCAGGTGAGAGGGAATACTTACATAACTATTTACAACAACAGGGAATAACCTAGAGAAACCCCAACTCCCTCTGCGGTTGACACCATTGTAGGAGAAAGAAAACAAAAGAAGGAACATGGGTTTTCCAAATGAGCTCAAAGAAAACAAAGGAATTTACAGAGGGAGCATATGTCAAAAAGGAGAAGCGATATTTGGAAAAAATGAGACCTAGATTATCAAACACTCCTATCCTGAACCCCACCTCAAATTCGCAACCCCGCCAATGAAGAAATCAACTCTGAAAACTCCAACAACTCCTCATCAATCAGATTCCTTGGAAATTTGAAATCCAAAGAGCAGTTTTCACTCCACTCCTGAAATGATTCCGCACTAAAATTGATGATAGGTAGGTAAAGAAACAATTTCTTCACTTTATCTTTCACAGTTAAAAGGAAAGATGACTTAGATGAGTGGTGATAGCCTCCTGCACAAGAGACAGCAAGGAAGGGAACACAAGGCACCGTGATTTAGTTGGGTATCTGGTTGGGAAGAAATGGGGTTGTTTCTTGAAGACCAACACAAAGATTAGGTTTCCCTTTGGGATGCAGACGATTACACCGTTATGGGCTATTATGGTCTATACTAAAGTAAGTATACAGAGAGAAATTCTCGAGAAGCAAAGAAAAAATGAAACAAATCCAGACAAACAAAGTAGATTTTTCATTTTTTGTTTAAATTAGAAAATAGTATAGGAACCCAGATAACCACGGCGAAACAAAATCTATTAAGCAGATTGCCCATATACCCTACAAGCCACAATGGACTTGACTTGAACCCAAGATATTATTGACGAGAATGGGCAGGCTTATTATCCCACCAAATGATCAGTGATAATAGGAACAAGGAAGTTTGAACCAAAAAACAAAGAACAAAAGTAGAGTGCAGCTTCATGTGGAAAGTGCTCTTGAGATTTTTCTTCAGATCGGGAGACCTTATGGGATTCAATTATTACGGCAATAAGGGTTGGATCCTAATGGATGAGACTACAATGTGGTAATGGGAGGCTCCTTTAGACACCCTTGGAAGTGTACATCTCAGGGAATGGCTACACAGAATGGGGTCACGAATTTCAGTTATGGGATATGCAGAGAGAACCTCATTCTCGGGCACCCTCCCTTCAAAAGTACTATATCAGTGAGCAATAGAGAGAACATAAAGAGCATAAGTTGAAAATCTTGAGATGTCCTCATAATCACCTTTTGTTTTTGAGATTCACAGCAATATAATGACTCACGAACCAGAGGAAAAATTGCATTCACAAAATCCTCAAGCATCCCTTTAGCTCTGTATATATGGCCAATCTTTAGCTTTACTCTTCCATTAAGCCACCACGGTTTAGATTTATAAGAATGTTGATCAGTAACATCTACAAATATGAGCCACAAGACAATGTATCAACAGATGAATATTCAACGATTGAAAAAGAAACAGAAAGAACTACAAATGTTTGAAAGCAAAAGATACCTAAATTGATTGGAGGAGATAACAATGAAATAGCCTCATCATCTTTACTTTCCTCAACAAGGAGGGAAGCCAAGGTCAATCGAGCATCAATATTATCCGGAAGTGTTTCTAGAGCTGAAATGAAACTAGTCAATACTAGAACCAAGTGTAAGCTAGAAATGCAAGTTGCAAATGTTTTTTTTAATAAGAAAAAGCCTTTTCATTGATTATAAATCAATTACAAGGAAAGAGGATGAGGAATACTCAACACAAGAGAGACAACAGAAAATAAAAAGTAAACCATACAAACTCTAAACAATCCTAATCCTCATCAACCCACTATCTACCAATCACATCCATCCAATTTAAAATGATCAAGGAAAATGGAAAACCCTTAAACTCTGTCTGCTGAAGCCCATAAGGAAGCTAAGTATTTGGCCTTTTCAAAAATGTCAATCAATTCCATACTCCTTTCCTCAAAAATCCTAGAATTTCTCTTCATCCAAATGGTCCATAATAAAGATAGCACCATACATCTCCACAGATTTTTGCTTTTTTATTGGACCCCAACCCCACCATATCTTCCACCATCAATGATTGACAATGCGCTGGAAAGACCCACAAGAATCCCGCTTCCTTTAGCAATATTTTCCATATGGCACTCGCCACTTCACAATGAAGCAACAAGTGATCTAATGTTTCGCCGTTGTTCCTGCAGAGAATACACCAAGACGGAGACAATGCCGAATGAGGATTTCTCGTCTGGACCATGTCACAAGTGTTAATCTTACCATGAAATACCAGCCATGCAAATATTTTGACTCTATAGAGAACACTAGATTTCCATATGAAGCTAAAGGGTTCAAACTTTGGTATTTCGGGTTATCCACTAACGAAATAAAAAAGGACTTGCAAGTAAATCCTGATGAATCACACACCCACACCCTACGATCCGGCCTCGACCCATTTTGTGAGAAAGAATGGATCCTTAACAGCAAAGATTGCATCTCCTCCACCTCCCTATTATTGAGCTCTCTCCTAAACCCAAAATCCCAACCTAAATCATAATTCGCATCAATAAACAAAATATCGGCTATAAACACATTAGGGAAAACAGATAGTCTAAATAGCCGAGGGAATGAAGACTCAAAAGTTGTGTCACCGCACCAAACATCTCTCCAGAACCTGATTCTATTTCCCGCTTCCACTCTCAAGGAAATATTTTTAAGAAAAGTTTGCAAACCCTGAGATATAAATTTCCAAGGATTTCTAAATGATCCCCTAAATACCACATTCAAGTCCCAACCATTTGATTGAATGCCATACTTGCTTTTAATTATCTATGCCCATAAAGATTGTTGTTCCAACGGAAATCTCCACAGCCACTTACCCAAGAGCCCACATTCTTCTTTTTCAAATTACCCAAACCCAACCCTCCATTCTGCTTACTCTTCATGATAATTTCCCATGCCGCAAGACTCTTCACTCCCCCCCCCTTCTTGAATGTTCCATAGGAAAGCCCTCATCATTTTCGCCAAAATCTCCGCCACTTGTCCTGGTAACTTGAAAATCGACATGTAGTTTATTGGCAAACTAGCAAGAACTGACTGAATCAAAGTCACTCTCCCTCCTCTAGAGAGAGAACCTTTCTTCCACCCATACAATCTTTTGGAAACTTTTTCTATTACTAGTGTCCAAAATTCCAATGCCAATAGATTTCCCCCCAATGGAAGGCCCAAATACTTTAGGGGCCATTCCCCTGCTTCACAACCAAACTCTAAAGCCAAATCTTTAACCATAGCCTCATCCACATTAATATCTGCTATAATACTTTTTCCCATACTGATCTTCAATCCTGAACATTCAGTAAAAAATTTCAATATGCCCTTAGCATTCTTAAGATTCTCTCGGCCAGCCTCCAATAAAAACAAAGTATCATCAGCAAATTGGAGATGGGAAACACCCACTTCCTCTCTACCAATTCTGAACCCCTTCACCACTCCAACCTCCACTGCTTTATCCATGAGCCTCCCAAGCACATCAACCACCAAAGTGAATAAATTGCCTTAACCCCCTTGTAGCACCAAATTTTCCCCTCGGTTTGCCATTAACCATAATCGAAATCTTTGCGGACTTCAAACATCCTCTCAACCATTTCCTCCATCTCAGGCCAAAACCTTTCCTTTCCATAACAAAATCAAGGAATCCCCATCTAACATGATCATATTCTTTCTCAAAATCCACCTTGAAGACCATACCTTCTTTCTTCTTTGATTGAAATTCTTCCACTGCTTCATTGGCTACCAACACCACATCAAGACTCTGTCCCCCTTTTATAAAAGCTCCTTGAAATAGTGTCCCTAAGCACGTCCCGTAATCGATTTGCCAAAACTTTTGCCAAAATTTTATAAACACTAGTAACCAAGCTTGTTGGCCTAAAGTCTTTCAATTTCCTCAAATCTGCCTTTTTCAGGATAAGGCAAAGAATGGTGTGATTCATTGAAAAATTAATCATGCCATTCTTGAAAAACTCTTCAAGGAACTTAAAGACATCTCCCTTAACAATCTCCCAACAATCCTGAAAGAACGCCATAGTGTTCCCATCCAACCCAGGGGATTTATCTCTGTCACAACTAAACACAGCTCGCTTCACCTCCTCCATGTCAAATCTTCTTTCTAACCACCTGGCCTTATGGGAAGAAATTGTGCTCCAATCCATTCCTTCGAAGGACCAGTCCCAATCGTTCTCCTCCATGAATAACTTCTTGTAAAATGACACCAACTCCTCCTCTATCTCCCTTTGATTCTCCAAAACTGAACCGTCCACCCTATCCAATCGAGAAATAATATTCTTACTTCTCCAATTGTTGACCAAACTGTGAAAAAGTTTTGAATTTGTGTCCCATTCCTTCACCCATTTGAATTTCATTTTTTGCTTCCATGCCACTGCTTCTTTAAAAATTAACTCCTCCAGTTTGTTCCTCAATAATCTTCTCAACAAAATCTCCATTTCTTCTAATTGCCCTGAGTTTTCTTTGCCGTCCAGCCTTTCTATCTTTGCCAGCGTCTCCCTCTTCACTTCCATTATTTCTCCAAAAACCTCCTTATTCCATCTTTTAATTCGCTCTTTCATCCCCTTAAGCTTTTCCATGACTTTAAAGCCCTCCCAACCTGTGGAAGAAATGGATCGCCACCACATCTCGCATTCTTGTCTAAAAGTGGGATGTCCAAACCACATATTCTCAAATCGAAATGGAGTTGATCCCCAAGAAACCGGAGCTGTATCCAAAATCAAGGGGAAGTGATCGAAGCAAACTCTCAACCCTATCTCCTCTCTCACCTCCTTAAGCATTCCTTCCCACCCATTTGAAAACTAATCTGTCGATCCTACTCTTCGCCGCGACCTCCCTGAAATTCAACCATGTAAATTTTCCATTAACCAACGGAATATCTCTTAATTCTGCCTCCTTGATAAACTCATCAAATCTTCACGTACTTCTAGTGGCCCTTCCTTATGGAAACTTTTCATGACTAAATCGCACACTACTAAAATCGCCTCCAACACACCAATTTGGTTCACAGATACTGTTCAATCCTGCCAACTCATCCCAAAAAGCTGCTTGCTCCTTGTAAGAATTTGGCCCATAAGCTCCTGACAACCACCAAGGCACCCCCCCATTCTCCACTCTGATTGAAACTGAAAATTCTCCCACCAAACTATCAATAACATTTACTGTTCTACAGTCCCATATTATCACCACACCTCCTGCTCTCCCTACGGATGGAAAAGCTACCCATCTTCTATACGTAGCTTTCCACATACTTCCAATCCATCTTTCGTTCAAGCTTTCTTTCTTTGTTTCCTGTAAAATCACTATATCCGGCCTGATTCTCTTTAAATTCTCCTTAATCACCCCCCTTTTTCCTGCCAATCCCACTCCCCACACATTCCATGAAACTATGTTCATAAACAACTCTTCAATCCCCTTGATTTCTCATCTTTTCCATCATAATTCACACTGCTTTCCAAGTTTCGAAGTTCCCAAAGCCCTTTCTTGCTTTTTCCTCTGTTTGTTCCTTTATATTCTAACCTCAGCACCTCTTCCCTTTGAACTCCCTCAACCACACTACATATTACCTTCCACTCCTCATACAAAAAGCAATTTATCGGCTTGGCAAAAATCTGATTCTCCTCGGCAGCCTTATCATCCTTTTCCAAAATTGCAGCACTTCTTTCCATTCCTTCAAATACTTCAATATGGTCCTTGGAAACTCTAATCTCAGGGTTAGAAGTATTTGGATTGCTATTTGGATTGTAAATAATAATTGCCCTTTCCTTTCCACACTTTTTCCTACCCCGTTGACTCAATTTGGAAATCTGATTCCCTACAGCAATCTCAAAATTAACATGACTCAGTAAATTCATAGAAAGACAAACCTGCTCTGTGGCTGCTTGTGAAGGTGCAATGTTCTCTATCTGAAACAAGCCCACTACATCTTTAAGGATTTCGTCCCTCGTGACCTCAATTTCTTGTTCCTCGTCTGATTCTGGAACTGAAAAATTATCTTTATCTTAATCTTCAGCTTCACTTCCCGAGGATTTCCAGAATTTGTTAAGTTCCATCTCTTCTTCTTGCACCTCCAAATCATTCTCCAACAATTCTGCTCTTTCCTCTATCCTTTCTTCATCTTTATTAAATTCCCATTGAAACGGTTTTCTTGAAGGTTTTCTGCAGTAACGTTGATTCCAAAGCTCCATTCTCCTTCGATTTTCTGCAATTTGGTCAGCCGAACGTGAATTTTTGTCGACTCCTTGATTCAACGATGACTTTACTACCTGAGAATAAGATAGGCTCGGGTCCAGTGATCCTGATACAATTCTTCCTTTCAGAAATTTAGCCCTAATCGCCTCTTCTCCGCCTGTTTCTAATCATTTAGTTCTCAGTGGTTCAGATTGGGCCCTCCTCGAAAAGCTCGACTTATTAAAATTAGTCCAATATTCCACAGGCCCAACAACAGCCCTTTCTGAACTATTAGGCTCTAGCTCTCCCTCATCAGAATTAATCCCAAGCAACGACTGTAGGGCATGAAATCCGTTATGTCTCTCAATTACCTCCTTGGAATTCCCACAACAGCCGGCACCATTATTCCTCCCATTGATCTCAAATATTTTTTCCCAGGGCTACCCCTTCCTCTTCTCTCCTTTCTCCAACGATTGAAGGCTCTACAACTTCTTTGCCTTTTTTCGATAATCCTATTTGCATGCTGGCCTCAGAGTTTACATGTTGTTCCATTCTCAGTTTGCCATCTGCTATCCTATTCGCCACATCATCGTCTTGCCCAGGTAGAGAGCAGATGCTTCTGGTAACTAAACCATTTGTTATGCCATTCTTCCAGCCCCTCCAATGGTGATTTTCAAGATTAAACAATCCCAAGTGCAATTTCATCCCCTTATATGGAAGTTCCATAACTGAATATGGAGAACTACTCCATTGCCCTTTAACTTTTAATTTTGCATACATCAAAAATGACTGGTTTGATGTTTCCTCTGCAACTTCAATTAATCCTCTGCATGTTTCACCAATAGTCTTAAAGGTTTCATGATTCCACAAGTCCAAAGGCAGCCCTTCGACCCCTATCCAGCTATTTTGAACTTCAATCTGGACGTAATCCCAATGTGCATCACTGCTCAATTTCTCCATCTTGGCTATATTTCTTCCACCAGAGAACACAAATTTCTCCTGCAGCAGAGACTTCATCTCGTCATTATTCACGCACCACATCACTGCTCTATCTGCTGACAGCGGAACCACCTCTATGATTCTTTTCAGTCTACCCTCCAAGCACTTCCTTATGAAATCCCAAGCAGTTTGTAACCTATATCTATAAATCACCACCGCTTGACTCCACTTCTTTACAACCTGCCCTTCATCTTTTCTAACTGGTATCGATTCTTTCTCTGAATTTCTTGACTTGACTGCTCTGAGATTGCTTCGTCGGTTCAAGAAACTCTGAAGACATCCTTTAAACTCCTTCCAACCATGAAGAACATACTCTCCAGGAACTATTATGTTTCTCATCACTCTATTTTCAACCTTTAAGATCTTCCAAAAGTTTCCAGCTTTGTTCTGATTACATTCAACAATCAGTCTGTATCTCTGTCCTCTGTAGAACCTTCTAAAACCTTTCTCTTTTCCATGGATGATCACTCCTTCAACCACTTTGTCAAGCCATGCTGCTCCTCCCAACTCCAGTTGTATCGAAAAACTTGTCACTCTACTTCTCTCTGTAATTACTATCTCACTCCCTGAATCTTGTAATCTAAAAATGAAAACTTTGTGTTTGGTTCTAAAATCCTGATCAAAATGCTTAGACCTCATTGTAATAAATGAAATATAGAAATGCAAGTTGCAAATGAAGAACAAAAATGAAGAAAGATGTTTGAAAAAAAAAAGGATTAAGTCCATCGTCGATGTGACGGTACTGAATTTATATGACGTCCAAACTCCAAACCCAGTTTTAGCAAGAAAAATTTATATTACATGTGCGTGTGAGAGTGTGTGTGTGTGTGTGTGTGTGTGTGTGTGTGTGGGGTACCGGATCAGACAAAAATTGTGAACAAAACACTTACAAATACATATTAAATATGTTGTTTCTTATTTATTTATTAGAAAAAAACACAGAGAGAGAGAGAGAGAGAGATCAAGCACCTTTCTTGAAGAATAAGATTGCCTGTAATCTATCCTTCATGGATACGTTACAACGAGCAATCTTCAGATGTAAAAAGCCCTGCAAGTAAAAGAGAATTTAACACGCAGTCTAATGTTCCCTTAAGAGACACACTAAGATTAAAAGCAAGAGCACTCATTGTGCTCAACCGCACCCAATACAGGTTTTTTTGGTAAATGAAAAATATATATATATAATAATAATAATAATTCATAAGAAACAGAATCATTATTACCATAAACTTGTAAAAAATAAAAAAATAAATAAAAACTGTACATCAGAGGACGAGGGGTTCTTACTCAAAAGAAAACAGGAAAGCAAACCCATAAGGAGAAAAGCAAAAAACAAAGAAACCCAATTATGCACAATCAAATCCCATCTCCTTGGTCTATCGGAAAAAGAAGAAACAGAAAAATCATTACCTTGAGATGCCCACAAGGCTACCCAATATTAGATTCTTTCCCAAACATCACAAATATCTCCCTCAACATCATCGAAGATGCAGTTATTTCTCTCTAACCACAGCGCTCGTAAAACAACATGTATTAACATGTTCCAAAATCTTACACTTCTTATTCCCTCCCATGATAAAGCCCCCCTCAATCAATTCCATGGCTCTACTCAGAATGACCCAAAGAACTCAAAACTTACATGTGAACGTGTTTTTGTCTATGTGCAGCAAGGAACATCCGTTCTTTTGCCACATGGGCAGAATCTTGTAACATCAAGAGAATCAAAATAAAAAGAAACTTTTTTAGCCTATGTTTGGTAAGAAGGAAAGAAAACAAGAGAGGAAAAATTGAAGTGAAAGAAAAGATGAGGGAAATGAAAGATTTTACTTTATGTTGTTTGGTATCATAGAAGAAGAGAAAAGAAAAAAGTTGTATAATTACTATTTTATCCCCCTTAGCCACTCAACCTACACCAAGCTCCTCACTCTATTTTATTAAAGAGAAAAATAAACTTGATAAAGGAAAGGGGCAAGGAAAACAAGGATTTATTACTTTGTCACCACCAGGTATTCCTTCCAACATCAGATAATACTTTAATGCAAAATCGTAATGCCCGAGATCCATTAATGTGTCTGCAACTTCAACGACCAAGTGAAAATGAGGAGCGGCATTCTTTTCTTCTAGAACACCAAAAAGCATCTAAAACAAGCAACAGTCTTGAGTAAGAAACACTACGTGTATGAACTGAATACATGGAGGATAAACAAACTAAAAACACACAATTGCATGCCACTGAACTCCACCTGATCAAATAAATGACTTCAACTAAAAGAGGCAGATATTGCAACTAAATGTTTTCATTCTTATAAGATTTGTTTTGCCTAGTCTCTTGGCATCACATTTTAGTATCTTTCGTTTGTCATTGTCTGCTCTTTTCTGCTTTGTTTAGCTCCTTAAGCACATATATTTTAATAACGTTCTATACGTTACTAGATCGATCATTCTATGTGTAGCATATCTAGTAACAAATAAATGCAACAGCCATGCATAATTAAATAGCAAGCAACAAACCTCTGCTTTCTGGATATTTCCCAAATGAACGTTGCATATTCCTGCTTTAGCAGTCAAATTGAAAGGCAACTGTTTTCCAGAACAATAGACCACAAGAGCGTTTTCAATATGCTGAAGAGCTTTGCTATGCTCATTAATCTCCATCAATAAGGAAGCCAGCAGATCGATCACACTTAGATCAGCCTCAGTGGGATGATTATTAAGATAGTCCTCGAGTATTTGGATGGCACGTTCAAGTTGGCCACATCTTTTGTACAACTGAGAGAGAAAGAAAGCAAGAGAAATCAATTTAATTAAAAGAGTAAATTTCACAAGAATAATCACGAGAAAATTTAATACCAAACCAGCTCCGACGTATGTCAAAGAAATTCGAGATGGCAATTAAGAGGAAAAAGAAAAGAGGAATACCTTTGCTCCTGTCTTTAGTGCTTCAACATTTTCAGGACAGAGTTGATGTATCTGATCATATGATTCAGCAGCCTTTTGATCATCCCTAAGCTCAAGATAGAGTGATGCACGGAGCAATCTTAATTGGATATCTTTAGGATCGGCTGTTATCGCTTTAGAAAGGCAGTAATTAGCCTGATCAATGTCACCCTTTTCACTGCAGTTGATACATACACACACACTTTGTTCACAAATTTGTTATCCTAAAAGTTTTTGTATATGACACGAGAACTTTAGTAGGAAAAAAGTGCAAGACTAGAGGATAAAAAGTCCTTTACAAAGCACAACCAGCCTATCAAAAAAGCACACTAAAGAACACCACAATCCAACAAATTCAAAAAAACTCCCCAAGTTTCTCGAGCTAGAAACCCACAAGAAAACAAAGTATTTAACTATATTTATTAACAAGACACCTCTTCAGAATAATTTAAAATTCCTCTGTTTCCACAAAATAATTGTATCACAAGTATCGGGAATTAAGAAAAAATTTTTCATAATTTTACAATACAAACAGCCAGACTTTATAGGCTAGATACAGTCAGAAAACAGCTAGGAAACAGCTACGAAATCTACAGCTAGGAAATCGGGAAAGAACAATCATATCCCAAAAAATAGAAGTTACCCAAATCAGCCTATAATTAGTATATTGACTAAATCAGCCTATAATCAGTACAAAAACAAAAAAATCCACATTCCTAATTTATCACCTAAATTACCCTACACGCCTATATTCTCCAACAAATTGCAAAGGAAGATATTGTGCCATTTAATTCTTGCTTATTCTATCACTTTGATCTCTCAAGAATCTGACCAAAAAAAACATCGACATGAAATCACTCTCACTAATTCAATTAGTGTAGAATTACTTTTCCTTACTTAGGGCTAGGAGAAGAGAAATTTGCAAAGTGATTAGTATTTTTATAGTTAATTACGAAGCAAATATAGCAATCCAAGGATTTTATCATAAAAGAAAGCAATAAAGACTAACAGATGAACATGCAGATATTAAGTAGCATAAAACAATGATATCAACAAAAAAAAACCTTACGTTGACCAGGAAACAAGCAACTTCCAAAGTGATGAATCTTTAGGCATTAAATGTGCAGCGAGCATGTAGAGACCTAAGGCTCTCTCGTTATCACCCATTGCCGTGTGGACAAGTCCGAGTGTGTGATACGCATCAGGTAAATGTGGTGCTTTCAAAACAATCTGATGCAACACAGATATGGCCTGCCAAGTGCATATAGAATAACTAAGATGGGTCCAAATGGAAAGGATAACAAATACGAATATTTACACATGCTACGATAATACGTCTAAACCAATGCAATCACTAAATCCATACCACCACGCTCAAACCTAGACCACCACGCTCAAACCTATGTGAAAGCTTTGATAGAAGAAAAAATATCGTATTTTCTTCTTATTCAATTAGATCAGAATTACATCAATTTATAGGAGAAATCCTACCCAGCAGATCCCTACTAATCAACCGACTAATCAATCAAATATCAGCCAGCTAATCAGCAAGATATCAGCCAGCTAATCAGTAGGATATTGGCAGCTAATGATGAGCTAAAAATCCGTTCCTAAACTATAGGAACAAATCCTAACAAATAAAATAAAACACAATCAATAACAATCCCTAAGTTTCCGACACTCCCCCTCAAGTTGGAGAGTAGATGTCGATCAATCCCAACTTGCTAACAAGATTCTCGAAAACAGGTTTAAACAACCCTTTTGTGAGAATATCTGCTGTTTGCTGTGTTGTTGGAATGAAAGGCATGCATATGATTCCTGTCTCGAGCTTCTCCTTTATGAAATGGCGATCTATTTCCACATGTTTAGTTCTATCATGTTGCACAGGATTTTGGATGCTTATCGCAGCCTTTTTATCACAATACAGTTTCATTGGTAGGTTCATCGGCTTTTTCAATTCTTCTAGGACTCTTTGCAGCCATAATAGCTCACAAATTCCGTTGGCCATAGCTCTAAATTCTGCCTCTGCACTGCTTCGAGCCACCACAGTTTGCTTCTTACTTCTCCAAGTAACAAGGTTACCCCACACATAGGTACAATACCCTGTTGTTGATCTCCGGTCTGTGGCAGAACTTGCCCAGTCAACGTCCGTGAAGGCCTCAACATCTTGCTGCAGGGTTTTTTGAAAGAATAAACCCTTTCCTGGACAGCCCTTTAGGTACCTTAGTATTCGGTATGTAGCCTCTAGGTGCTCCTTCTTCGGCGAGTGCATGAACTGGCTTACGAGGCTTACTGCAAAGGCAATATCAGGATGTGTGTGGGACAAATAGATTAATTTTCCCACTAATTTTTGGTACCTTGTTGTATCAACAGACTCACTCCCTTTTTCTTCTCTGAACTTCACATTGGGATCTATTGGGGTGTCAACCGGTCTGCATCCACTCATCCCAATCTCCTTGAGGAGGTCTAGGATATACTTTCTCTGATTCACCATAGTCCCCTTCTTTGATCTTGCAACTTCCATGCCAAGAAAGTATTTAAGAGCTCCCAGGTCTTTGATCTCAAATTCGTTGGCCAAACTTGTCTTCAAACGGTTCATCTCGGTTACATCACCACCTGTTAAGATGATATCATCTACGTAGACTAATAAGACTGTCATCTTTCCACCTTCTGAATGCTTCATGAACATAGTGTGGTCGGTTTGAGTCTGACGGTAGCCTTGATTCTTCATGGATCGAGTAAATTTCTCAAACTATGCTCTAGGTGATTGTTTGACACCATAGAGAGATTTTTTCAACCGACATACTTTCGATCCAAACTGTTCTTGAAAACCTGGTGGGGGGTCCATATAGACTTCTTCTGCCAAGTCTCCATTGAGGAAGGCATTCTTCACATCAAGTTGTTGAAGATGCCAGTCAAGGTCAGCAGCAATCGATAATAGGACTCTCACAGTGTTTAATTTTAGCTACTGGGGCAAACGTCTCTGTATAATCGATACCATATGTTTGTGTGAATCCTTTGGCCACCAATCGAGCTTTGTACCTTTCGAGACTTCCATCCGACTTGTATTTCACCGTGAACACCCATTTACACCCAACGGTTCTCTTCTCCCTCGGCAGCTCCACCAAATCCCAAGTCCTATTCTTCTCAAGTGCTCTCATCTCCTCAAGAACAGCCTACTTCCACTATGGAACCTGTAAAGCTTCCTGCACAGTCTTTGGAATCTCCACAAGGGAAAGATGAGTGGTGAATGCAAAAAAAGATGGTGACAAATTTTTGTATGATACAAAGTTTGACATGGGATGAAGAGTACAAGACCTAACTCCCTTACGAATGGCAATAGGGAGATCGGTTTCTTGGGATGGATTTTCTGAGGGAAGACTTAACTGAGAATTACCTAGAGGGTGTAATTGTGGATTGGACGATTGGCCTTGTAGAGAACTTTCATCCTCTTCCTTTGGATTTGTATGTCGTCTCACGTAAGTTAATCCGAAAATTTTTTCCAGATTTGCGCCTCCTCTCCTTTCGGAAGGATCCTGATTTTGTGGTGGCATTATAGGTGGATTTGAGATATTTTCAGCATTTAACTCACCTGATCTCGAGTCGGAATTTTTGAAGCCTGAATCCCTTGAATTCGGATTTTGTTGGTTTGGAAGCAAATCATTTGAAATATGGGGATCTTGTGTGAAGTAAATCCGGTTTTCCAGGTTGTAAAAAGTCTGGGAATATCAAATATTTCTCCTAACTCAGGATCTTGTGATTTTTCAAAATTTGAATTTTTCGAAGATTGAATTTAAAGGAATTCATTTAAATCCGAATCTTCATTTTGTTTCTCCCCCTGAAGATGAGATTGGAAAAAAGGTTGTATTTCAAAAAAGGTGACATCCATGATGACAAAGGTTTTCCGTGTAAGTGGATCAAAACACTTGTTACCTTTTTTTGTCGGAGAATAACCTAAAAATACACTTTTTATTGCCCTAGGATCTAACTTACCACGATTTTTGTTATTAGTTATGAACAAAAGCTTTACATCTAAAGATCTTGAGTGATAAGTCATTTGAAATCCTCGAGTGGGGAAATAATTTTTGAAAAACATTTAACGGGGTTTGAAAAGCGAGGATTTTTGATGGCATTCTGTTAATGAGATAGGTAGCCGTAAGAACTGCATCCCCCCAAAGGTACTTCGGAGCATTATTCGTAAATAACAATGCCCTTGATACCTCTAAGAGGTGTTTATTCTTCCGTTCGGCTATCCCATTCTGTTGGGGAGTGTCAATGCAAGAACTTTGGTGAAAAATTCCTTTTTCTAAAAAGGTCCCCAAGATGTTATTAAAAAATTCTTTCCCGTTATCGCTTCGAAAGATTTGGATTTTTTCAGAAAACTGTGTTTGTACCATGGTGTAAAAGGTTTTGAAAACATGTTCTACCTCAGATTTTTTTTTTAACAAATAAACCCAACTAACTCTGGTATGGTCATCGATGAAAGTAACAAACCATTTTTTTCGGGAAAGAGTGGGAATCCTCGAAGGTCCCCACACATCACTGTGAATCATAGAAAATGGTTTTGTGGGCTTATATGGACGAGGAGGATAAAAAACACGTTTATGTTTAGCCAGACACAAATCTCACATTGAAATGAAGATGGATCTTTATTGAGAAATAGATTAGGAAATAAGTGTTTCAAATACTGAAAACTAGGGTGGCCTAACCTATAATACCACAACATAATCTGTTGGCTACGGTCATTAGATATGGTATTAGAAAACAAACTTTGAACTAAATCACTAGAACGACATCCATCCTCAAATACGTAGAGTCCTCCAATTGCTCAAGCACTGCCAATCGTCCTCCCCGAGACTAGTTCCTGAAACTCACAATGGGATGGATAGAAGTTAACACAACAGTGAAGGTCAAGAATAATTTTGCTAATTGATAAAAGATTACAGGATAAATTTGGAACATGGAGAACATTATGCAGGGTTAAAGAAGAAGAAAGTTTGATGGAGCCCATTCCGGCAATGACTGAAAAAGAGCCATTGGCAACTTTGATTTTATTCCCTGCACATGGATTATATGATGAAAACAATTGGGAACAACTGGTCATATGATCAGTGGCTCCTGAATCTATGATCCAGGACTGCCGTGAATCGGGTGCAATACTAGAAAGGGCTAGAATAGGGAAGTTACCTTGGTGGGCTAAGGAGCAAGAAGGATTAATATTAAATTGTGGAGATTGAAATAACTGGTACAGGCGCTCAAGTTGTTCCTTTGTAAAAGGTGGCGTTTCTGAGTTGACAATTTGCTCTTGAGAATCGTTGGACTGAGATTTGAAGGCACGGCCATCAGGTTTCTTCTTTAAGTGTGCTGGTATCCCATGGATTTTCCAGCATGTCTCACGAGTATGCCATGGTTTCCTGCAATGATCACACCATGGCTTCTTGCGTTGCTCACTATTACTGTCGGAACCACGAGAAACAAGGGCAGACATATCGGGTTCAGGAAGGCTGGTTGGTTGTGAGTTCGCCATCATGATCTTCTTTTTGCACTCTTCCTGCCTGACCTCGGAAAATACTTCCCGAATAGAGGGAAGAGGTTTGCGGCCTAGAATCCTTCCTTTTACCTCATCCAAGCTCTTGTTTACTCCTGCAAGAAACATGTATACCCTATCATTTTCTTCACGCTTTTGGAACCTCGCGCAATCATTTAAATTTTCCCAAACATCGTCATAACACTTATCCAACTCCTGCCACATGGTAACCATCTCATTGTAATAGATGGTAACTTCACGATCGCCCTGTTTGGAATTCCACAGTTTGGATTTCAATTCGAATATCTGGGAGCAATTCTCCACGTCAGAATATGTCTCACGAACCGAATCCCACACATCCTTTGCCGTTGGGAGAAACAGGTTGGGTTTTGCAATTGTCGCCTCCATCGAGTTAAGAAGCCAAGCTGTGACCAAAGAGTTCTCGGAACGCCAAGTGAGGAAACCCGGATCATTGGCTGCAGGTTTCTTAACCTCTCCCGTCAGATAGCCTAATTTCCCACGGCCATCAATGGCTAGTTTGACATATTGGGACCACTCCAAATAATTTTTTCCATTCAATCTATGAATGGTGATCTGAAGTGAAGCACCCCCGGACATTTGATCAACACCGCCAGTAGTTGCCGCTGGTCTACTACTCTCTGAAGATCTGCCAGAAACAACATCAAAGAACGAAGGAGGATCGGTAGTGCCGGTCATCGCCGTCTTGGATCCAGTCCGTTGTGCCATGGCTCTGATACCATGAAAGCTTTGATAGAAGAAAAAATATCGTATTTTCTTCTTATTGAATTAGATCAGAATTACATCAATTTATAGGAGAAATCCTACCTAGCAGATTCCTACTAATCAGCCGACTAATCAATCAAATATCAGCCAGCTAATCAGCAAGATATCAGCCAGCTAATCAGTAGGATATTGGCAGCTAATGATGAGCTAAAAATCCGTTCCTAAACTATAGGAACAAATCCTAACAAATAAAATAAAACACAATCAATAACAATCCCTAAGTTTCCGACACTATGAATAAACTTCACTGTATTCGCTGTACGTGTAGTTAGTGTTTGCAATCTCCATGGGAAGTCGATATGGAAGGTGAGTCGAAGGCGTTTGAAACACACTCTTACAAGGGGTCCAATTTTCTCATAAAATTATCAACATCAACTAGACTCTCGTACTTGAAGTAAGAGTAGGGGATATTGCACGTTTATTGGAGGGAGTGTAATTACTTAAGAGGAGAAAACATCAACTGGTGCCAGCAAGATCTCGTGTTGAAGCTAAATTTAGAGCAAAAAAAGAACAAACGTGCGAGTTGCTATGGTTGAGGACACTAATATTTGGAGAAACAGATGGTTGTGCCAGTCTTAAATAATTCATTCAACATGACATGACAAATCCTGTTACAATTGGATACTCATTTATCAAAGAAAAGTTGGATAGCAGATCTATATGCACGCCACTATCAGGGGTAAGAAGAAATCAGTAGACATCCTTACCAAAGGGTTGGGGAGATAGTAGTTTGGAGAAGGAAGCAAATAACGGCATTACCATAAGTAATTGTGGTAAATAACATATATTTATTTTTAGAGTAGAGCTGGCTCTTCTTAGATATCGCTAGGAATCAATCTAACAGTCCTCGGGATACAAACAAACAAAACCACACTGCACTAAGAGAACTCATTTCCGAGCATATTACCTCTTCATAACGACCATGAGCATAATAAAGAGTAGCTTCACCAAGCTTTTGTACCACCTCACGATTGGGTTTATTTTTTGATCCTTTCTGCCTACCTCTTTTCTTAGGCTGCATGAGAAACAAGGTAAGAACGGCACACAAGCAGGGAAAGTAAATAAAAAATACATATAGAGAGAGAGAAATTTTGTAGACAATCTGTCACAAATGATTCTAACAGGAATCATACGAAATTCTTTGCCTCCCAATTGACAGCAATTACATGCAATAAATTGTCCGCCATGAACTTCAAAACAATTACTTACAAGTGCATCTTTAGTTACTTTCCTTTGGTTTCTCGATGTATTTGGATTTGTCTGTCAGTTTGACTCATTTGTTAATTTCTTTCTATTGTACTTGTGATAAAATTAGAGCATGGGGCTTGGCATAGGATAGTGGCTAGATGGGAAAAAAAAATTTAAAAAAATATATAGAAAACTACCATCCATCCCCGGCCTTGTCTCCCACTACAATAATAAAAACCCAAGTGTAATTAACTTTTTAAACCAAGAGTAAATTAGCAATGTTAAGCTACAAAAAATCACAAGGGGTGCTTGGAGCAATATGAAATATAGATGACACCACGACAGTTCTTGGTCCAAATGGATAGAGTTATCAATTCGGTTAATGGATCAACTTTCTTTCAAAACTATTTGAATTGAACATGTTGCTTGATTCAATATACCGGTGCATTGTTCTCCTCTCTATACACATTGTCGTGATTTTACTAAACTTTTCTCATTTTCCACATGAAAAATTAATAAATAAATAAATTGGACTCTTTTATGATTGCAACAAAGCATACCAAGATCCTTCAAAAAAACAATAAATAAATAAAACATACCAAGAAAATGTTAGAACAAAAAGGTAATCAATAAGTGATTACACACAAAGCCTAGAGGTAATTCCTTACCTAAATCCACCACAATGTGAAAAGTTCGGATCCCCAACCCGCAACTTCAAAAAGAAAAAAAAAAAAGAAAAAAAAAAGGGGGTAAAGAAGAAGAGGAAAAACAAAGAAAAAGAACCTCTCTTGATTTCCTCCGAGCACCATAATTCATGGATTTCATTAATTCCTCCATGGTAGCTCTAGAAGCCTCCTCAACTCTAGCCTTCTTAGCCAACCCTTCACTGTTTTTCATTCAACAAATACATTCAAAATCAGCCCAAAAACTAAAACCAAAAAATAATAATATTAATAATAATAATAGAATTTTGAAATTAACCTGTGGGTATTATTGGAAAGGGTTTTTCTTTTCCTCTGGGCGAGAGCTTCATACTCGAGTCGCTCAAATTGCTTGTAAGGTTGGCCACTCAACGCGTTATCTTCCACGAATTCCAGAGGGTTCTCTCCTTCCTTGAATCTGAAACTGTATTCTTCCTCTTCTTCGCCTTCATAATCTTCATTATCGTCGTCTTCTTCATCTTCTTCATCTTCTTCTTCTTGTGGAACTACCAAATGGGTTTTGTCTGGTTCAACGGCCTCTTCATAGTTAAAACCCACTGCATCGAAACTTTCTGCCATTACAATGGAGAGACATAGAGAGGAGCTGATGTTGTTTGAATGATAATCCTCTGTGAAGGGAAAAGAAAACGAGGAGAAATTCGAACGCTGTTCTAAGAAATAAATGATAAATTTGGTAAATGGCCTTCCAAGAATCTCATAAAGAGATGGTTGCAGGGATAAAGGTGTTTGGTTGATGGTAATCAAATGTAATCAGATACCTGACAATCTTTTTAAAATAATCAAATTCTTAGGAATATTATATTATAGTGTTTGGTGTGTATGTAGATAATTTTAGTAAGATTCTCAAGAATATTAGATTATTTTAGCAAAAATAAATAAGATTGACTTATACATATAAAAATTCTAAAAATAAAATCCAAGAACACAAAAGGTTTAAAAAAAACACAGAGTAACGGAAAATGGATGAAAAAGAAAAAGAAAAAAAAGGTACGTATTAGGAAAAAAAAAACAAAACAAAAAAAGAAAAAGAAAAAACAAAACAAAACAAAACAACAAAAACAAAAACAAACCAAAGTTGCGATTATATATATAACTTACGATATTATGTAAACAAAATATATGCATATTAAATATATAAAAGTAGAAAAGAAGAATCGCGTAAGAAAGGTGGAAAAAAAAAAGTTTAAAAGGATAGTTGTGTCTAAATTATTTAAATTTTAAGATTACCAAGATATTTAGATAAGGGGTAATCTGAAACCTAGGTAATCTGAAACCTAAGGGGGGAGGTGGGTTTCAGATTACCCCTTTATAAGGTTTCAGATACCCATGTATCTTAAAATAAGATAACCTCATGACAAACATGATAATCTTAAGATTCCTATTCCTTTATAAAATATTACCCCATACCAAACACCCCCTAAGGGTAATATTATATCTGGTTTTATTTAAAAATACAGTTTAAATTTTAAAAAAATAAATAAATAAAATTCTCTTAAAAGTATGTCATTTATTATCCTTTTGTTACAGAGGACTAATATAAACAAATCCACCGTGAATCCCTGAGAACGCATTCTTTCAGCAGATACTGCACCACTGTTTGAGATTCCTACTTGAGAAGGGTTGCTTGAATTGCATGTAACTAGAAATAACAAGAACTATGACCTTTTGTTCTTCATGTATTTAAAACACACACACACACAATACATATACATATATATAACATGTGTGTCTGCACATATATAATAGTCCTTCAAAAAAATAAATAAATAAATTCCCAATCTTATCTCTACTACTATCAGTATTCCACCTTCATTCTCTCTTTTTCCTCCAAAGCAACAAAACATCATTTTTTTAGCAACAAAATCCTATTCTAGATAAAGAAAAGAAAAACACTGATTAGCAAAAGCAATATATATATATATATATATATATAAAATATGTATGTACACACTCACATATAAATTCATTTTCTAGTCTTCTCTTGAACTATTATCAACACTCCACCTTCATTGTAACTTTTTTTTCCTTCAACTTGCCAAAATCCCTCCAATAAAAGTAATTGCTTCCTTAGAAACAAGACATAATTTCTAGCACACATATTTGTGTATACTAAAAAATTAGAAAAACATACTTTGATCTTCTGTATATATTATTGACGGAATTGGGTCATGTGACCATGAAACTTATCCACAAACAAGACCTACTTACCCCATACTTTCTGAGATTGTGAAAGACACAGAACAGAGAAATGGCCGCAGCAAGGGACTGAGAAAATCTCTTCTTATAAACAAACATTGGAATATTACACACCTTAATTTTGAAAAAAAAAATAAAAATAAAAACTAATACAAGCCAAAACAGAGTTCATCTCAGCCTCAGATAGCAAAAGAAAACATCAAATTCGCAAAAAAATAAAAAATAAATTTCAGAGCTAAAAAATTTTGAAAAGAAGAAAAATGGAGAGTCGTCTAAGGAATACAAATGAGATACAGTTTTTTCCCAAAAATAAAAATAAAATAAAATAAGGAAAGAAAATGAATTCAAACCTAGAGTCCCACGGCCACGGCAAAGGGACATCCAAGCGACAGCAGGGCGGCGGCTTTGATGGTGGAGACTGGAGAGAGAGAGTAGACGGCGTCGGCGGGCCGAAAGAGAGAGAAGGAGTGCGGCTTGCGAAGGAAAGAGAGAGAGGGAGGGCGATTCAGCGACGGCAGGGCGGGGTCGACGGCGATGGCGACTGCGACGGCAGGGCGGAAGCGATGGCGACGGCAGGGCGGGGGCGACGGTGACGGCAACGGCGGGGGCAGTGCGGCGACGAGGTCTTGGGTTCGTGATGGGCTAGAGAGAGAGAGAGGGTTTTGAGTTCACGGGTGGGTTGAGGAAGAATTTGCCAAGACTCAAATGACCGAAGAATTTGCTAAAATGACTTGACAAGAAAGTGAAACTCGGGAAATGACTTTCCTATTTCTTTTTTATTTTTTTTATTTCAAAAAATACTGATTGTGTAATTAAAAAGTTTTTTAATTAATAAAATTATTTAAAATCAAAGTTTTGAATAAACTTCAGAAACTGGGTACTCGAACTTCACCCTCTTCCCTTCCTTCCTTCCTCCGCTTCTTCTTCTTCCTCGTTCCCTCCCCCAAAAAGAGTCTCCCCAAATCCGCCGCCTCCACCTCCGCCGCCGCCGCCACCCTAAACGACGCCGTCGAAGATCCGGAGCCCGCGCCACAAGCTCCGACCACGCCTTCTTCTTCCTCTTCTTCCCCTCCGACCACCACAAGCTCCGCCGCCACCTCCACCACGCCTTCTCCTTTATCGAAAACGCCCCTGCTCTTCGCGCCGATTTTCTCGCCGGCCTCTTGAATGTTCTTGAATGTTGTTCTTGAATGTTTAAAAGCAACGAACATGAACAAAAATCGTATATGGTTACTTTTGTGGTTAACTATTTAAAAGCAACGAACAAGTGGTTGTTCTTGAATGTTTTGTGGTCGTTTCATTTTTTTTTTTGTGGGTGGTCTGACATTTTTGAGGCAAATTATACATGACTAAAGATCGCATATGGTTAATTTTGCCTTTCGTTAAAGGTAAAAAATAAAAAAAAGTCAATGTTTAGAAGGAACGACCGCATGGTTGTTCCTGAAATTTTAATAGTCGTTCTTTATCTTTTATGATCGTTCCGTGTGTTTTGAGGCAAATCATATATGACAAAAGTCACTAATTTGGTTAAGTTTGCCTTTCGTTAAAGGGAAAAAATTAAAAAAGTCAATGTTTAGAAGGAACGACCGTATGGTTGTTCCTGAAATTTTAGTAGTCGTTCCTTATCTTTTGTGGTCGTTCTGTATGTTTTGAGGCAAATCATACATGACAAAAGTCACTAATTTAGTTAAGTTTGCCTTTCCTTAAAGGGAAAAAATTAAAAAAAAATCAATATTTGGAAGGAACGACCGAATGGTCATTCCTGAAATTTTAGTGGTCGTTCCTTCTCTTTTGTGGTCGTTCCATGTGTTTTGAGGCAAATCATACATGACAAAAGTCACTAATCTAGTTAATTTTGTTTTTCGTTTAAGGGAAAAAATAAAAAAAAAAGTCAATAAGTCACTGACCATGGACATGTTGTTTTATGAATGCTAGTCATTAAGTGTGTTTGAGAGAGTCATTAATTTGGTTTTTGGTATTTTGTTTTTTTTTTGTTTTTGTTTTTGTTTTTGTTTTTGTATTTTAGGCAAATCATATATGACAAAAGTCACTAATTTGGTTAATTTTGCTTTTCGTTTAAGGGAAAAATTAAAAAAAAAAAAGTCAATGTTTAGAAGGTATGGTCGTTCCTGAAATTTTAGTGGTCGTTCCTTATATTTTGTGGTCGTTTCGTGTGTTTTGAGATAAATCATACGTGACAAAAGTCAGAAATCTAGTTATTTTTGCTTTTCGTTAAAGGGAAAAAAATGAAGTCACGGTTTGGAAGGAACGACCACTAAAATTTCGTTAAAGGGAAAAAAAATGGCACAATTTTAGTAGTCGTTCCTTATCTTTTGTGGTCGTTTCGTGTGTTTCGAGATAAATCATACATGACAGAAGTCACTAATCTGGTTAATTTTGCTTTTCGTTTAAAGGAAAAAAATAAAAAAAGTCAATGTTTACAAGGAACGACCGTATTTACAAGGTATGGTCGTTCCTTGTAAACATTGACTTTTTTTATTTTTTTTCCCTTAAACGAAAAGCAAAATTAACCAGATTAGTGACTTCTGTCATGTATGATTTATCTCGAAACACACGGAACAACCACAAAAGATAATGAACGACCACTAAAATTTCAGGAACGACCATACTTCCAAACCGTGACTTCATTTTTTTCCATTAAATGAAAAGCAAAATTAACTAGAGTAGTGACTTTTGTCATGTATTATTTACCTCAAAACACACGGATCGACCACAAAAGATAAAGAACGACCACTAAAATTTCCGGAACGACCATACGGTCATTCCTTCTAAACATTGACTTTTTTTCATTTTTTCCCTCAAACGAAAAGCAAAAATAACCATATGCGATCTTTATTCATGTATGATTTGCCTCAAACACAAAAATAAAACCAAAAAAAAAAAAACCAAAATATGAAAAACAAATTAATGACTCTCTCAAACACACTTAATGACTAGCATTCATAAAACGAAATCACCATGGTAAGTGACTTATTGACTTTTTTTATTTTTTCCCTTAAACGAAAAGCAAAAATAACTAGATTAATGACTTTTGTCATGTATGATTTGTCTCAAAACACACGGAACGACCACAAAAGAGAAGGAACGACCATTAAAATTTCAGGAACGACCGTATGGTCGTTCCTTCCAAACCGTGACTTCATTTTTTTCCCTTAAACGAAAAGCAAAATTAAGCAGATTAGTGACTTTTGTCATGTATGATTTATCCCAAAACACACGGAACGACCACTAAAATTTCCGGAAACGACCATACGGTCGTTCCTTCTAAACACTGACTTTTTTTTATTTTTTCCCTTAAACGAAAAGTAAAATTAACCAAATTAGTGACTTTTGTCATGTTTTATTTGCCTAAAAAACAAAAACAAAACAAAAACAAAAACAAAATACCAAATACCAAATTAATGACTCTCTCAAACACACTTAATGACTAGCATTCATAAAACGACATGTCCATGGTCAGTGACTTGTTGACTTTTTTTAGTTTTTCCCTTAAACGAAAAGCAAAAAAAACTATAGTAGTGACTTTTGTCATGTATTATTTGCCTCAAAACACACGGAACGACCACAAAAGAGAAGGAACGGCCACTAAAATTTCCGAAACGACCGTACGGTCGTTCCTTCTAAATATTGACTTTTTTTATTTTTTCCCTTTAACGAAAGGCAAAAATAACAATATGCGATCTTTGTTCATGTATGATTTGCCTCAAACACAAAAACAAAACAAAAAAAATAAACCCAAAATACGAAAAACCAAATTAATGACTCTCTCAAATACACTTAATGACTAGCATTCATAAAACGAAATCACTATGGTAAGTGACTTATTGACTTCTTTTATTTTTTCCCGTAAATGAAAAGCAAAAATAACTAGATTAGTGACTTTTTTATGTATAATTTGCCTCAAAACACACGAAACGACCACAAAAGAGAAGGAACGACTACTAAAATTTCAGGAACGACCATAACGTCGTTCCTTCCAAACCGTATGGTCGTTCCTTCCAAACCGTGACTTCATTTTTTTTCCCTTAAACGAAAAGCAAAATTAACCAGATTAGTGACTTTTATCATGTATGATTTATCTCAAAACACACGGAACGACCACAACAAATAAGGAACGACCACTAAAATTTCAGGAACGACCACGGTCGTTCCTTCTAACATTGACTTTTTTTATTTTTTCCCTTTAACGAAAGGTAAAAATAACCATATGCGATATTTGTTCATGTATAATTTGTCTAAAAAAACGTCAGACCACCCACAAAAAAAAAATGGAACGACCACAAAATATTCAAGAACAACCACTTGTTTGTTGATTTCCCTAAATAGAATCAAATGAGTGAAAAAGTATCTTACTTTTTTTCTAATGACTTTTCCTTTTCTAAAACTTTTATAAAGAATTATTTTCTTACTGTTATATAGTTGCATTTACAATAACCTTTTACAGATTCTTCTTTACAATATGTATAGTACAAATTATATAATATACAACCTTAGTATCTAAAATGACATTCTGTGACAACAAACACCTTTCATTATCCTTCCAAAAAAAAGAAAATGAAAAAAAGAAAAAAGAACACCATTCAAGTAAATTATCTATCAGTTGAAATCATATTAGTATCTCAACAATGTAATCCTTTGTTCAGTACATAATAAGTTCTGAATTCTAGCCCAGACACAGCATTTTCTCAACTAGTCTACATTAAAAGAAAAGAACTAAAAACACCCTTTTACTAAAATCCTTTGTTTTCACATATGATGATGTCCTGAATTTGTTCTGGATATGGGTTTTCTAGTGCATTTAAAATAAAAAATAAAAAGAAAGATGAAAAATTCATGACATTGCTGATAGAGATGCCGGCAAGAAAATCGGCGCGAAGAGCAGGGGCATTTTCGGTAAAGGAGAAGGCATGGTGTAGGTGGCGGCGGAGCTTGTGGTGGTCGGAGGGGAAGAAGAGGAAGAAGAAGGCGTGGTCGGAGCTTGTGGCGCGGTCTCCGGATCTTCGACGGCGTCGTTTAGGGTGGCGGCGGCGCCGGAGGTGGAGGCGGCGGATTTGGGGAGACTCTTTTGGGGGGAGGGAACGAGGAAGAAGAAGTAGAGGAAGGAACACCCTCTACTCTGCCTCCCTTCGCGAACGCTTCGCTCTCGTCTCCCTGCGAAGAAGAAGCTGCCAAGATTTTTATTTTTATTTTTTTATTTTTTAACTTTATAATAATATCTTTATTTTTTATATTATTTAAAAAAAAGTTATTTTACTAATTAAATTTTTTTAAAAGTTATTTTATAAATTAAAGAAAGTTAAAAGGTTATTTTACTAAAGATCTCTCTCGAGTTTCCACCTCTGTTTTCAAAAAGAGGTCATGGAATTTTTTTAAAACAATCCTGGAAACTTGAGATTGGACAACTGTTATCTTGAGTTTCCATTACTGTTAAAAAAAAAAATCGTAAAAACTCTTGAGTTTATACTACCGTTTTCGAAAATGACAATCTGTGCCATATTTTTATCATATTTTATATATTTAATCTTTGTTGTGGAATCTATATTTTATAGCAAAAGGAAAAAAAAATTAGAAATTGGGTGGGGATACATGTGGAAAAAAATTATTAGAAAAGCTTGAACTTAAATACATTTGATAAAAATTGTTTGAATTGAGACAAAGCAAGAAAAAAGGCCAGCATCTTCTAGGTGGGCTGGTAGGGTCTCGTCCTTCTAGCTAAATACTTATATTCGAGTCGTCTCACCGTATTGGTTGGAGTACATCGACAATCCACTTTTTAAAAGATTCATATATCACGCGGAATACATCCACTTAATATTGATATTGGGGGTGTAATATTAGAGGTGTTCACCGAATTCGCCAATCTGCTCAATCAAATCCAATCTATTAGATTGGATTAGGTTGAGAGACTGACGAATAGATTACGGGTTGGGATTTTCCCAATCCGAAGGTTACACGGATTGGGTTATGGATTGAGAAGTTATGGATTGAGAACTTCTCAATCCATATAATCCGTGAATCTGAACCATATATATATTTAATAAATATGTGTATATTTTTTCTCCAAATATATTATATATATATATATATATATGTTAAAGTGTGACTTTACTAACTTGAATTTGTGCTTAAATTTTAGTTCAGTAGTTATATTATTTGGCCCAAAATATTCTAGTTCAGTAATTCTATTATTTGGTTTAAAATTGCCTTTTATTTTGAGTTTGGTCGATGTTTGTTTGTTGTAATGTATTATTATACTACAATTTGTATTCTTATGCTACAATTTAATTTATGAACGAATACTAGAAGTTAATTGAGTTACAATTTTATTGAAACATTTTATATCCAAAAGTTTTATTTTAATTCCTAAAGTAAACGGATTGAATCCATCAATCCCATCCGTGTAATTTGATATTTGCGGATTGAATTGAATTGGGAGCTTCATGAATTAATGACGGATCGTGATTTTTTCAGTCCGAATGTCACGGATTGGACTATGAATTAAGGCCTAATCCCTATAATCTGATCCGTGAGCACCCTTAATTAATATTAAGATAGACTATTTGTGTACATAAGTAGATATATAAATATATATTTATATGTATATATATAAACCCATACGATATAAGATTATTTTTCCAATGTGAGTTTCCATAGAGTTAAGAATTGGGAACCATAAATCTTCTTTTAAGTGATGCTTGAGATAAACCATCACATTAGTTGACAAGAATTTCTTAATTAAAACAGTGAAAAATTTTAATTCACGTGGTTTTAATATATTTAACTCATGTGTCCATTTATTCATGTCCGTTCAATTATATATATATATTTTAACTAAAATATCATCACATTAATTAAAAAAATCACATTATTAGAAAACATACAAAACGGGACATAGTTAAGGAGATGTATAAAGCGAATCTAGCTTTAATTGATGAAATCAATAGGGGCAAGGAGAAAGAAAGACAGGTCGAAGATCTACCATTCCTTGCAAATTGCCATAAAGGAGCTTTGAGATTTTAGAAAATTCGAACAAATATGGTAAAAAGAAAATGAACGAAGGGGACCTTGTGTGTTTTTTTTTTTTTGGGGACATAAAGGTGTAGTTTATTTATCTGAAAATACAAGATGGATCATCTAATATATTGCGATCAAACAAAAGGTACACGATTTTTTATTTCCCTTCGTACCAAGGAAATTTACAACTGAAATTAGTAAATAGGGTTTTTTTTTTTTTTTTAATATTCCTTGTGGATTCTATAAAGCATTTTTACATTCTTTACTTTCAACGTATAACATTTTGATAAACATGTATATGGGATGGACATGCTTTCAATGGACACAAACGTATTATGATTGGAAAACGTCGTTTTCTTATAGAGGCTTGACTTAGGCTTTGGAAGGTAATGGAACACGTTTACGATATTCCGCGAGAGCCCAAAGTGGGTAGATGTTTCTATATGCTGCGTAGTGTAGCATACAGTTCTTCATAAAAACTCCCGTTATTTCCTGTGTATTTTCAATGAATTGGTTAGAGATTTTTTTTTTTTTTTAAATCAACATTCAAGAGAAAAAGAAAATGACGTTATCTTACCTCTTGCGGAAAATCACCATCGTCCATTTGAGAATTAATGATCAACTTTGCTGCACGATGAAGAGGAGTTGGATCTCTTTCTGCTTGACCAGCATGTATCAAACCCATCATTGCCCATGCTGTATGTACCAAATTTGATCTCTTTTTTTCAAGAGGTACATATTCCTGCATAACCAAACACCAAATAAAATAATAACGATTACGTTGATTTTAGGAAGTGTAACCTAGTAACCATAACACACATGATATAATTTTTTTTTTTTTTTAAGAACTATTCTCTTAAGAATCCATTTGTTTAGCAGTTGCAGGCATTACTAGTTATAATTATACACTTGACTCTATCACAAGATATAGAGTTCAAATCACCTAACCCTTAACTTCAGGGGGGAAAAAAAAAAAGAATCCATTTGTTTAAGTGAGACGCTACAAGTCATGTCAGAAAATGTTACCTTGTTTGGGCATGAAAGATAGCTCTCACCCCAACCCCCGTCATCTTTCTGTGTTTTCAGTAAAAATTCGACCGCTTTCCGTATAGCGGCATTATTGTTGTAAGTCTTGCCAGCGGCTTCTAGTCCTCCCAAGGCAAACCATGTACCATATGTAAAGCAAACTCCCCAGTTTCCATACCTATTTGGTAAAACATTATAATATGTTCAATATCTTAATTAGTTTGTTAAAATATAGGAAATCAAAGAAACATGTGTTCTAAGTAATGGGGAAGAAGAGGGCACCATGAGCCATTAGGCGTCTGTATGTCTTCGAGGAACCGAACAGCGTTTGCTACAAAATGTTCAATTTCCTTTTTCCTGTGTCCCGGGTACATCTTTTTAAACAAAACCAGAGCTTGGATTGCTGATGAAGTACATTCAACGTATTCGTGTTCGACAACAATGTCCGCAAAAAATTCAGTGGGATTAAGTACCTGAATTTGAACCACATTGAGAGATTTCATAACAAAAATATATGTTAATTTGAAAGGCGATTAATTTCAAATAGAAGCACGCTTAAACAAAGTAACATCAATAAAGATACAGAATGAAGTTATTCAAGTCCTTACTTCCAACCACTTTTGTGCTCCTGCTGGCTCCCATGCTGCTAAACCACCATTTTTACTCTGTCATCAATTAAAATGAAGTTGGTTAGCTTTTCGGTACAAAAATTTAATTGAATACCATGGTATAAATTATAGATAAAGGCGAACTTCCTTTTTTTTTTTTTTAAAAAAAGATCCTTACCTGTAGAGAAAGTAGAACATTTACAGAATCATAAAGCCGGTCAGGTTCCATTTTTTCACCAACGATCTCCGGCGGCATCAAGGAGAGCAATAGGCAACACTAGAAAAAGTATAAGATTAAGTTATAGATATTCAGCAAGAGAGGATGAAGTGAATGGCTAAATTTAAACATTTGATTGAAGTTACCTTTAAACCTTCCGCGGTACAATCAGAAACTTGCCATCCATGATCTTGATCGGAAAATGTCCACGATCCTTTAGAGATGTGGCGGTACATGCTTTTAAAGTCACCAGAAGGATTCTCTTTGACCTATACATAGGTTATGCAACGATTAAATTGAACTCTATCATTTCAATTTAAAAAAAGAAAAAAGAAGATGATCTTAATTTGATAATTCATTCTAAATTAACTTTCTTGTTATTTGACCTGAGATTTCTTTATGAAGTCATGACCTTTGGCAAGAGTTGGTCCAATTTCGTCTGTGAGGTTACTAGCAAGCAAAGCTTGAACCGTAAAACCAGTATCCCACTCCTGGCTTCCGAAGCTCTGCAAAACAATATATGTGAAAATAATATTATTTGTTATTATATAATCGCTGTTTTAGAATATATATGTGAGTGAGCTTAATAATTCTAATGAAAAATACAATATTGAGAAAGGCCTAAGAAGTGAAAGAGAAATGCAAGGAGTAGATAGATTTACCTGCATCTTCATTCCGTCTTCGGCAACCCACAAGTAATCTGGAATCCTGGCGAGGTGCTTCTTAAAATAGTCGCCATTTGGATCTTCAACCCAGCACGCAAGCATACACAACACCTATATAATTCGATGATCACGAAAGAAACATGATAATCTCATAGTCTTGTAAAACAAACATTTCTCTACTTCGCGCGTTCACCTGTATCTTACATTACCTTTTCTACACATCCAATTGTAATGTATCGGCTATTTTCGTCTTCGTAATGGATGTGATCCATTGTCACTTTAAGAGCTCTTTCTCTAATCAATTTGTTGAACGGCCAGCGAGTAAGAAGCGGCTCGCTACAAATATATAGACTATCCCACAGCAGATCTTGTACCCAAGGATGGGGATAATATAAATCCTCCTGCAATAAAAATAACGGTTATTTTTGTTATTTAATTACATGTACAAATTTTATATATATATATATATATATATATATAGATTAGGTTGGCTATAGAGTCTACTAACCTTAGCACATAGATGACGCACTCCTTTCCAATTGACTTCACTGTAAGGTTGAGTAAAAAGTTCCTCCCTCAATTGTAGAATGAGAGGTGTGATCGGACCAACAAATCTTTTCCCGTATAAATACGACATTGGCATGTAGACCAATCTACAGTAGCACCACATTTTCCCTGCGTGTATAAAAGATAATTATATTTATATACATAACAAACCGAAAAATACTGATTGATTTATTCAAAATGAAATAAAGAGAAGAATATGCGAACCCGGATGCATAGGAAGAAAGGAAGGTAGAATCCAAAATTCCGGAGGCATGGGGTTGCTTCCAGCCCAATCAAAGACACCAAGTATCTGCAAGAAAATAATGGAACATATTAAACTAATTACATAAACAAATATATATATATATATATGTATAAGATTTTATTACATTTGTGATCGATCATGAATTTTAAAAAGCTGGATTTGATTGATGACTACTTGATTTTTATGAGATTTGAACATACCGAAAGCCAAATCTTCCCCCAAGAGGGTATATGTGTTACACCACCGCGATCAAGAATCCATTTTCTTGCTCTCGCACCCGAATTGTTTTTCCCGCCATCAGGTCCTTCTCCGAGTATTCGCATGCAAATGTAGTTGAGAACCGTGCAGAACATGGTGCTGTGGCCTTCTATGTGTAGTCCCCACCCACCATCTTCATTCTAAGGAATGCAAATTAAAATGTTACAGGAGCATTATTTGAGTTTAAAAAGAATTAGGATTTTACCCCCCATTAAATAAACTCTTTATCCCTATATATATACATATATATATATATATATATATATGAAGTGTCAAAAGTTGGCATAGTTCACATTCTTCAAACGAAACGAGTGTTTTGGCTGAAACGCTTGTTTTGGTTCCTCTTTTTATATTTTTTCCTTCTCTTTCTTTCTTTCTTCTTCTCCTTCTTCTCCTTCTTCTTTTTCTTACTTTCCCCTAGAAATGTATTCCTCTCATTTTGGTCCCTTTTTTTTTTTGGCTTTTTTCTTAATTTTTTTTAAAAAAAATTAACTTTACTTGATATATTTATTTTATCTTAATTTGTCACTATTAAAATAACTATTCTCAAGCACATCCCCACTTATATATTTTTGTACAATTTTAAGAAATATTATTTTATTAAATGTGACCTTCAACGGTTTTTTTTTCCTAATTTGTTTATTGACATTATTTTCTCAAATAATATGCCCATTTTCAAACATTTTTTTCCTTCTCAAACATAGTACTTCTATTTACTTTATCCTAATTAAAAATATTTCATTTAGAAGTATTCAACACGTGCACAGCATGTGTTTTGACTAATATATATAAACGAAGAAGAGGAACGAAGTCCCTTTCGCAATTTCCAAAAAAAAAAAATTTTAAAGAAAAGAAAAATTCAGAACTAAAGAAATTATGCACCTGATGATTGTAAATGTAGCGAAGTATTTCCTTACGATGCTCTGCAGGAAATATGGTATGAAGGTGTCCTGTTATGTATACACACATAACCTACAAGTAATAAATAGAAAAAAATTTAATCAATATATGTTGTCAATGATACGGGTATTAACATGGTTGGGATGTACACAGAAAATTATTAATATTTCGTGCGAAATAATTTGAATTAAAAGGAAAAGTAAAACAATATTGACTGACCAAAGGAGGAAGGAAAAACAAGGGGCCAGCATTTTCAGCAGGCCAATGGCCATCACTAGCCTGCAATGCTGAGAAGAAGTGGACAGCTCTCCTCAATGAAGTTGTGGTCTTTTCATATGTGATTCTCTCACCTTCCTCAACTTTAACTGGAGAAAGTGTTTGTTTGAAGCCTTTCTCTGTCAAGAACTACAATATATAATCATGTGAAATAAACAATAATTAGACTAGAAAAATTATATTATACAAATTTCAAAACAGTGGGAAAAAAAACATGAAATATAGTGTGAACATCAAGTAAATCAATTAATCTTTTGTTGACAAAGTCATTAATTTTTTGTCATGACTATAACAATATCGTTATCGAGACGAGGGACATATAGGTAGAATTTTTTTTTTCTTTTTTTCTTTTTAGGAGTTAAGTCAAAGTTTTGAACTGAATTTGGTAATAAATACAAAAAGACTGTCGTAATCTTTCACTTTTACTATTTGTCCATTTGTTTTTTTTTCTCCTGAATATATATATATATATATATTAATATATACATATTTGTTATTTCTTCCTTTAAACATATCAATTTAAGTAGTGATTTATTCTTTTTTTTTTCTTTTTCTTATATTTTGAAATTATGAAAAGATGCAAAACGAATATATGAAATGATAAGGTACAAAAACAAGTAAAAATTAATTAGAATTGTGATTTTATTTTTACATAAAATATCTAGAACTTGGAAATATTGAAGTAGAGTGTCCGGCGTAGAAATTAAGTAAGTAAATGAAAATCTATAATATATAAGAAATTTAGAGGGCTAAACAAGAAAGGAAAAAAATAAAATAAAAAGAGATAAAGTGATACCTTTTAAAACAGTTATGATATAGCTATATTTTGGGTCTCAAAAATACCTGGGGATTTTATTGGTGTTAAACACTACAACAAATAGATCAAAATGAACCTCATTTAGATCTCATACTGCGGGATTCACATTTTAATTTATGTTTATAGTGCTTAATATCAGTGAGATCCTCTAACATTGTTTTCTAAGCCAATGGCTCCGTCTCTATACTAATTCACTGCTAACGTGAGCAGTTTACCCTCTGTTTGGTAAGAAGGAAAGAAAAAAAAGAGGGAAAAGAAAAATGAAAATGAAAGAAAATGAGAAGGAGACGAAAGATTTTATTTTTCTCTTATGTTATTTGAAATCATGAAATAAGAGAAAATAAAAAGGTTGTATAATTACTATTTTATTTGTCTATATATATATATATTATTTGACTTTAAAAGCAAGAACAAAAAAATAATTTTTGTAATTATAGATTGAATTTTTATTTTCCATCCATTTCTGTAGGGATTAAATTTGTAGACCCCACTGCACTTTTTTTTTTTTTTTTTTTCCATCCTATTTTCCTTTCCTTCTTCTTTTCCTTCCTACCAAATAAGTAGTTTTGTAATTTTCCTCCACTTCCCCCTCTCCCCACTTCCTTTCTTCCACTTTTCCATCCCACCAAACAGAATAGTCTTCTCCAAGTCGTCTTCAATGAACCCCACTCCTCAAGTGTAATCTTTTTACTTTATTGACCTAACTTAATATTATTGGACAAAATGGGAAGTGGAAAAAGAAAGAAAGAAAGAAAGGAGGGAAAAAGACAATTAATTTAAAGTTGGAATTGACTACAAAAGTATTCCTGGGTTCACCATGAGCTCACCTTGTACTTTAAGTAGCACCACACGTTTTAGAGTTTGTTGAAAACCCAAAACCACAAAATATATGCCTACATATGTGTGTGTACGCACATATGTATGACTCTCATCTATTAAAAAAAAAAAGACAGTCTCAGATTTATCCATACTTTTCCTCTCCTATATATCTAAAAAAAAAAAACATATTATTTATAAATCTTATATTATGAGACTCATATTTTATTAATTAATACATAATATTAATTAACACCGTCAATATCTTTTAACATTATTTTTTAGATCTGCATTCACTGCTGTTTAACATGAAATAAGTTAAAGTTAGCACAACCTGTAAAAAATATAGCTCGCATCATTTCGTCGGCCACTAAGCCAACAGTACAAATATGACAAAAGTTTTTTATTTTTTTATTTGGGGGGGGGGGGGGGGGGGTTTTAACAAAGGATGATGGAAAACTAACATTGGGAGTGCAAACTTTTGTCCATTGAAAATTTCTAATTAACCGCCCGCAGTAAATGGGCATACTAGCCCATTAACGAATGCAACAGTGAGACCAAGGGAAAAAAAAAAAAGGTTTCAAATAACGTGTTCTTGAGTAAAAAGAAAAAAAAAAAAGGACTTTTAATAATTAGTGTTACGAAAAGAAAAAAAGTCCCCTAAAAAAAGAAAAAGAAAAAAAAAAAGTAAACTAAATGGTATTAGTCTTTTCTCCAAGTCGTCTTCAAAGAAACCCCACTCCTCAAGTCTTGATCTTTTTTTATTATTGACCTACTTAATATTATTGGACAATATGATAAAAACCAAAAGAAAGAAGAAAAATAGAAGAGAGTGCAAAGTTGGAATTGATTACTAAATTATTCCTTGGCTCACCAGGTGTTCACCTTCTACTTTCCATGGGACTACACGTTTCAGAGTATGTCAAAAAAAAAAAAAAAACCACCAAACATATATATCCATATACACACATATATAAAGGAGTGTGAAAAAAAAAAAAAAAAAGAGGAAAATGACTTTTCTGAAATTTTTTTTAAAAAAATTATTTTTACAAGTAATGTTAATGACTCTCATTAATTGAAAAACAAAAATAAAAACAAAAACAAAAACACTACTCTTAGAATTCAAACCTAGAAACCTAGCAGTTCTAATCTAAATCTCTCTCCCTCATACCTTTTGAGTTAGTCTCGACAGAATTCAGCTATATGATAGTTGAGGTAAATGAAAGCGATAATTTTATTGATGTGTATGTCTTAATCATCAAAAAAAATTTCCCAACCATGTACCAATAGTTATGACATGACGACAAATAATGTTTTATTTGAGTTTTTATTTCTAATAATAAGAGATTTAAGTTATATATCTCGTCTATCGATCAGTTATTGATGAACTCTGTGAGTTCGTGATCTATTTAGTTGATGAAGATCTAGGGAGGATCATTTATCATTCTGTCGGTAGTTTCAATTACTGCTTAATCTTTACGTGTTGGACTAGGGGATGTGAAGAAATCATAATCCCCTTATATTGTTTTCAAACTAAATAAATAAATAAAAGTTTCCCTTAGATAAGTTAGAAAATCACCTGCATCCGCCAGAGGACGTCGCTGCTGGGCTTGACCTGCCGGCGATTGTTGGAGAAGTTAAGGCGAGCCTCTTCCACCGCCACTCGCTCCTCCGGCGTGCCGGCCTCCGGATCAAACTCCCAAATCTGCCTTCCCACAAAGTTGTTTGTGCTGAATATGTAAGGGTCCTTTCCCCCCGCTGCTATCTTCAGCCTCCACATGATTATATATATATATATATATATATATATATCCTTTCGATCCTCTTCTTGAAAAAAAAAAAAAAAAAAAATCCTCCTCTGTTTTGATTGATCATATATATATATATATTAGTATATATTGAATAATAAATTACACACACATATATATATATATATATATAAAATATGCATGTCTTATACTTATATAAATGACATATATATATGATGACATATATTATCATATATATATATGACACATGAAAAAATCCTAAATGATATGTAATTTTGGGCGTCAGATATATACATGTATATATATGATAATTATGATTACAGATATAAATATATATATATACAAATGCATTTCTGGATACAGAGTAAGTTTTCGAACTGAAGACGTACGTGTGCTTACCTCTTTGAGGTACAAATTTTGGAAGAGATGATTTTTGTTTTTCTGGAGATCAAGTTGTAAGAACCTTTGTGTCAGTTCAGAACATAAATGTGGAATTCCACAGTAGTAGTACTACTACTGAGAGAGAGAGAGAGAGAGAGAGAGAGAGGAGCGGGAATTTGAAGGATGGACAATACTTGAGTTTCAAAGTCCTTTTAAAGACATGGAAATTGGCTAGTTACCAACTTTTATTATTAAATTTTTTTTTTTGTTGGGGGGTGGGGGAAGATTTGGCGCATTTACCAACCTTGTTCGTCGTAATTCACGTTCATACGCGTTACCCTTCTGAAGTCAACTTCTCTGCTCAGTCGAAAGTGAATGGGAAGAAGAGTTCAATCTTTTACGCCAACTTGATGATACATAAAAGACTTGCTCAAACATAATTTGATAGAAACCGTTCCGATTATGTGTTTATTTATTAAAAGAAAAATTTTCTTATTTTAAATCAAAAAAAAATTTATTTTGAAAATTAGACAGTGTTTGGATGGGTAAAATTTTAGGAATATATTTTATTTTCAGAAAGTGAGAAAATAAAAAAAAAATGAAAAAGAAAAGTCTTTCATTAATGGCAGATTCCACGTCAAAGAAAAGGAAAAAAGAATAGGGAAAAAAACGAAAGAAAGAGAGAGAAAATATATTCTTAATATTTATATAGGACCCATCAAAACATTTAAAGTGAATTTTTATCCATTCTTTTATATATGTAGGATAAGAAAGAACGGTGAAGAACATTATATATTTCAATGCCTTCTAAAAAAAAGATTAGATGTGTAGATACCACAAAATAAATAAATAAATAATGGGCTCCTTTCATAAAATTAAAAAAAAAAAAAGAAAAGAAAAAATGGGGAAAATGTATTCGTTGGAGTCCTTTTGTTAAATTATGCCTTTATGTTTGTGTTGATGAGTGAGATTTGGTCAAATAAATATATTGATTTCAACATTCAATTTTTATTGTTTGGAAGTTGTTTTCTCTTTGATTTTATATATATATTTTAAAATTTTATATAAAATAAATATTAATACAAAAAAATCTTTTTTTTCCTTTCCTCTCTCACACACTCTCTCTCTCCTCTTCCTTTCCCCTCGAGCAAAAGAAAAAAAAATTCAAAAAAAATCCCCCATCCCACTAACCTCTCTCTCTCTCTCTCTCTTTCTCTCTCTCTCTCCCCCTCTCTTCTGTCAGCCGAACAAAGACCCAAACCCCAACATCTCCCCCCACATACTCTCTCTCTCTCCCTTCCCCATGTGTCAGCTGCACAGCAGCCAAAAAAGTAACTTTCAAAACCCAAGTCTCTATCTTTTTCTCCCGTTCCATCTCCTCCCCGTGTCAGCTGGACAGTAGCCAAAAACAAAAATAACACCTAAAAACGGTGCGTTGTTTACTACGAAAAATGAACAGTAAAATTTTTTCTACTTTTTTATATACGTAGGAAAAACAAAAGAAAAGCAAAAGGACACTTTAAATGTAATTAGAAATGGGTATTATACACAAAAACGGCATGGCAATTGAAACTTTTATTTTTTTTCACTAGTACAGAATGTGGATACCACAATGGTTTTTAATCATCATGGTAATATTTTCACTATAATTTTCTAACCGTCGTGGAATTCAGAATCGTAGAATCTTTTCAGATTCCACGACGGTTTTTTATCCGTCGTGGAATAGGTAAAAAATAGGACCTAAATGTGGACATTTAAGAACATACTACGACGGTTCTATGCAAAAAACCGTCGTGATAGGCAGACATACCACGACTTTTTTTCAAAAAAATCATCGTGGTAGATCCACCTATCACGACGGTTTTTCAGAAAAACCGTCGTGGTAGGATCCGCCGAAAAAAAAATTTACGAATTCATTTCATTTCCTACGGGTGGCAAATCTGAAAAATTTAACTCACAAAATCAACATTTTTTTTGGAAAATTCCCAAATACGTGCCTTACCCAATCAATTTTAAAGCAATCTGAATCACAACGACAATCAACAATCACCGAAATGACGGATTTTGGACATTTTTCTACGGAAAATTCCCAAATCAACAATCAACCAAATCAATATTTTGGAAGGAACATTATTGATTTTTGACATTTTGGACAGAAATTTCATAATTAATAACCACAATCAACAAAATCAATATTTTGGACGGAAAATTCCTAAATCCGTGCCTTACCCAAGCAAGATACATTTCAACTTACCGGATTGTCGAGCGTGGGTACGGGCGGAGTGATAGAGAATGTAGGGGACGGAGGAATTGAGGCTAGAGAGAGAGGGAAAAAGGCTCGGAGTTAGAGAGAGAGAGGAATGGCGGTGAGAATGTAGAGAGGGAGCGGAGAGAGATAAATGGAGGGAGGATATGGGCGACTTTGGGTTTGGAGTTAGAGTTTATATTAGAGATTGAAAAAGGCTCGGAATGTAATGGGGTGGGAAAGAGGGTATTTTTTTGGGTTTTAATATACGCTCCAAAAAGTTGAACAATTTCAAAAATTTTCAGAATTCCCGCATTCATACCTACCACGACGGTTTTTGGGGAAAAAAAAAACCGTCGTGATAGGGTGAAAAATTCAAAAAAAAAAAATTTGACCTACCACGACGGTTTTTCGGAAAAACCTTCGTGGTAGATCACTACCACGATAGTTTTTCCCAAAAACCGTCGTGGTAGGTAAAAGAAATTTTTTTTGACCTACCACGACTGTTTTTTCCAAAAACCAGTTGTGGTAGATTACTACCACGACGGTTTTTGAGAAAAACCGTCGTGGTAGGGTGAAAATTTAAAAAAAAAAAAAATTTTGAAAAAATTCCCTCATTTGTACCTATTATGATGGTTTTTTAGAAACTGTCGTGGAAGATTCATGCTTCCACAACGGTTTCTGGAAACCGTATTCCGCCTCGTGTTTTTGCCTAATTTTTCACAGCCGTTTTTTAAAACGGTCGTGAAACCTTTTTCGTGAAATCCACATTCTGTACTAGTGTTTGGTGAATGACAATTGAACTTCTAATTGCCAACATCATGCTCTTGGTGTTATTCATCTTATTGTCAATGTAAATCCCAACTTGCCAAGTATATATATATATATATATATATGTGTGTGTGTGTGTTCTTTTGCCACATACTCATGCGTCAAGCGGGCCAAGCGGCAGATTGCCTATGTGAAATTATTTTGTTAGGTTTTTATCCCTATGTGCAATTATTTTGTTAGGTTTCTATCCTAAAAATTTTCAAATAGCAATAATTATACTGGATTTTTTTTTTCAAATGTAGAATTTAAATACATAACTAACAACTACATGGTAACAACTCCTAAATTTATACTTTGCACTCTTTTATTTGTTTTATAAATGTTTATACATGAACTCATATTAGCTATAAGCATATCTTCGTAGATAAATTATGAAATGTACTTATTATGCTCCCTAAATTTTAATATATATATCAAGTTGTCCCATCAGTTAGTTACTGTTAGTTTTTTTGTTATGTTTAATATCAAAATATCCCATAAATTTTGTTTTTGTGTCAAAATATCCCATAATCTATATATTTGTATCAAAATACCCCCTCATCATCATTATTTATGTCAAAGTTCTCCTGATCTTTTATAATTGTGTCAATTCCATCTATCTTATTTTATTTATCTAACATTGTATAATTATCTAAATTTTTTAGAATAGGTAAACAATTGTATTTTCTACTAAAAGAAAATGTATCTTTTTTTGACCCGCTTTTTTTTTATATTTATTTTAATTCAAATTTACATTTATTTTGATTTTCTTAAATAAAAATAACTACACAACTTATGTTCATTATTTTATTATCTTAATATTACGATTTTTACTTTAATTATGATTGATAGTACATTACCAAAATATGCAAATTAGTCATTTTTTAAATTAAAAAATATAACTAATATGAAAGTGCATTAGAGTAAATTTACAATACTTATTCTCATTATGAGTTTAATGAAACACATGAATGAAATTTATTATGACTATGATTTCAAATTATGTATTCCAAGTAAATAGCGTATTTGAAATCCAAATCCTGCATCTGAATCCTATCGATTATGGTTACGCATAAGTAAACCCATAATCCAAATGAACTTGAATTAAAATAAATAAAAAGAAAAAAAAAGTGTGTTAAAAAAATATGCATATCACTTTATTATAATAAAAAATATATATATTTTTACATGTTCTAAAAAGTAATAATTATTAGATAATTATATAATATTAGATAATTCAAATAATATAAATGGGACAGTTTGATATAAATATTAAAGATCAAGGGATATTTTGACACAAATACAAAGTTCAGGGGGCATTTTAACATTAAAGATAACGGAAAAACTAACAGCAACTAACTGAGGGGACAACTTAACAAACATATTAAAATTCAGAGGACATAATAGGTACATTTTATAGTTTAAGGGGTATATTGATACTAATGACAAAATTCACAAAGGAATTTATAACATTTTTCCAATATTAATATAAACCTTTATATGAGAAACGAGAGATCCCATTTGCATTAAGTCAGTTGGTCAACAATATATATATATATATATATATATATATTATGTTGATATAAATGTGGTATTAATTAATTCTAAATGGCATGTTAATCTAACTTTGCAAACTTATAGTTATATTAATTTAGCAATCATTTCTATTCCAAGTAACATATATTTTGTTGACCACCTAAAGTCAACGTATAATCGGCGGTTCTCCACTCAAATTGAGAACCATGAAGTGGATTGCATTGAAAATTTTAATCTAGTCGATCATTGTTGACATCAAATTATACACTGCGGAAGCATGTGTAAAAAAAAAAAAAAAACAATGAACTGAAATAATAGAATGTCAAGAAAATTGATTTAAAATATATTGATTAACAAAGATTATTAAAAATTGACATCAAAATTCGTTGATCACTAAGAATGTTGAAAATTGAAAAAAAGAGAAAAGTAAGGGGGAGTTTGGTGAATGAGTTTGAGTTGAAATTTTTAAGTTTCAATAGTAAATTTTTTTGAATTTTCAGAAAAGACAAAAAACTTTTTAGAAAAAAGACAAAAATTTTTTGAGAAAAATATAAAAAAAAAAGTTTGAAAATCTTAGTTTAAACTCATGAACCAAACTCCCCCTAAAACTTAAATTTTAAATAATCTAAATTTCATTACAAGACGATGTCCTTATTTATAACACAAAATGCAAATGGAGAAATAAAGCCAAAAATAACTTAACATAACTTAAAAAATTAATAAAATACAATATTTTCCAAAAAGTGGAAGTTTTGAACGGAAAATGGAAATTGAAACTATGAAACCCAAGACTTAAGGAAACACAATCAAAATTGGAAATAGAAATTCCTAGGTCAACTTATTACAAAACCATAAAATATTAAAAAAGGAAAACACCCTTTTTGAATGCCTAAATTATAGAATTTGGCCGAAAAATACCAAACATAATGGCTTTGCCACGAGTCTTGTTCGTTGTTCCGTTTCCATCCAAAAATCAGTATTTTCACCCAAATTTGACAATGTCAACGAACCTTATTAAAATAAATAATTTGTTTTTATCTGGCCTTGGGGTGTTAGGCAACACGCTAAAGTCCAAACTCTTGTCGCACCGCATCAGTAAACTAATAGTTTGGGACTTTATGCATCCATTCTAATAATTTTACTGGGACCTTGTAGCTCAAAGAATTCATCCTAGTACGTTGCCCACTCATTTTTACACATAAAAAGTTATTTATTTTCAGCTGGGGTAAAAATAAATTTAAAATTAAAAAAAAAACATGAAATCCTAAACAAAAAGAAAAAAGGAAAGAAAAGAAAAAAAAAAAAAAAAAAAGGCAGATCCAAAACCCGAATTTAAAATCACAAAATTGGACCCAAAACAAAAATGTCAAGATCCGAAAATTGAAATTGAAACCTAAAAAACTCAAATGTTGTCGACCCTAGCCCCTGCCTATGGAGCCGTCGCCCCTTTGCCTCTTTAGCAATGTGTCATCCCCCCTAACCACTACCATCACCTCCCGAAGCCTGTCAAGCCAACCCCACCTATGCCCTCAACCAACTTAGATATGTGATACTCCCTCACGTTACCCTTTAAACTCGAGCTACCCTTTCCCTTGCCACCGACCCTACAACTTTTTATTTTTATTTATAATTTAGCCTACATGTTTTTGTACATGTTTACATATGTCCCTTCTAAGCCCCCCTCAATTTTTCTTTTTTACCCTAAACACTTTATAGCATCTGTTTGGTTGGTTCACTCCAACCAAACAATTTTAATTATGTTTTGTCTTTGTTTCTTCAAAAGTAATTAAGTTTTGCTATTTATATTTCTAACTTTAACTTTAGAGCCAAAAAAAAAAAAAAAAACACTCTCAAAATTTAAAAATCTATAAACTTTATTATTTTGAGTGGAAATAAGATGATTTTTTTTTATTGCATCATCAAGGAAAAGCTTAGAGAGATAATTAGTAGGAAAAACGCATCAGCAAGGGGGAAAAAAATTTAAAAGCTTGCAAATGGAACAGGGCAGTACACACTTTTTTTTTTTATTTTTATTTTTATGAATAGGGCAGTACACCCTTACATCATGGTACTTATATCTCTTTTTCTTTCTTTCTTTCTTTTTTTTTTTAAATTTTATTTTTACCTTTTTGAAAATGAAGAAAAAGTCTTACCCGTAAGCAGACATAAGTTTAAAAAAAAAAAGTAAAGTAAAGTAAAGTAAAAAAGTGACCATTATAGGGGCATTCTTTAATTCGTTGGGGCAACTACCCCTTGGATTTTGCGACGATATATCTCCCTCCTCTACCCAATAGTAAACCCCACGTCCCCATCATTTAATTTTGGATAAATTATTTATTTGAGTTTTAACCCTTTTACAAAATTGTGATTTAGTACTCAATCAATTTTTGTCGTTAAAAGATCCTTAAATTTTTTAAAATAGTGCAATCTGAATCTTTTTACTAGTAAATGTTAAACATATATTAAATCATATGTATAAAACATGTAAATTGAATCATATAATTTTTTTTATTTATTCTTAAACAATAAATTATTTTAAAAGACAACTAATGCGATGTATTTTGAAGTTTGAGAGATCAATAATTAAAAATTTTACTTTAGAGATTAATTTTTTTAATCATGTAAAGTTCAGAGGTTATAAATGTAGAAAAGCTTTTATTTTAACCAATTAGAGTTTTTAAATTAAAAATTATTTTAGTATTGTAAAATTGGTGCCACCTCATTTTTCGTCCAGTTAAGTGACAAAAGCGGTATTCTAATTAAGGTTTTACATTTCCAGGGGAGGGAATGTCTCTTTTTCATATTCATTAGACATGTGAAAATGTAAGTAAATTTGGTGGGATATAATTTATCCTTTATTATTATCTGGGTTTGTACGAAAATGATCTTTTTAAAGTTATTTTTTTTATAAATGTTTCAAGTTTTTCAAATTTTGGAAAATGGTCATTGTTTTATTAAGTGATCAATTAGTAGTGGATTATCAGTTGATTAAACAAAAATAGCATTAGGTCCGTCAAGGTTATTAAAGTTCTTATAATTACGTTGATATTTGTGGTGTTACTAAATGGCATGTTGTACACGTGTAAAATGTGTTCACACGTATATACTTAAAGTTAATCTAACTTTTAATTATTTTAATTTGGCAACCATTTCTACTCCAACTAATATATATTTTGTTGACCTGAAGTTAACATATAGTTGACACTTTTCTACCCTAATTAAAAACGATTACTCGGCGTGGATCACTTTGCCTATAACCAACCATCACCATACGTTCAATTTAGCATATCATTGTTGATATCAAATCATACAAGGTAAAATTAAAAGGGTACCAGTTATTACATATATAATCGAGTAGTAATTTCAGACGTAATTCTATCATAAATTGTAACGTCCAAATTCCTCTACTTTCAAATTCAATACCATCAATAGTTTATCATTTTATTATACTAATAATAACGATCATGGTATCTTATAGTACTTTAGCAGTTTATTATACTTATGCAACCATTCTTATCATTTTATTGGGACCTGTAACTCAAAAAAGGCATCATAGTACCTTGCACCCTCTTTTACGCATAAAAAATCATTTCTTCTTTATCAGGCTAAAAATAATTAAGCAGAAATTAAAAAAAAAAAAAAGATAGATACCAAATCTAAAATCAACAATCTTAGTATGTGTTTGGACGTATAATCCAAATCTTAGAATCACAATTTAATTTTTGTCTTTTTCCCTCAGCTTTATTATTCACACAATTTTGTAACTCAAACTTTAAAAGTTCATAAATTTGCATAGACAAGTCCAAATGAGATGATTTTTTTAAAATTGCATAGAATTTTGAGACAAACGAAACAAACTCCTTATTGATATTTTTTCCAAACACATTTAAAATTTTTACACTTTTTAATTCAAACAATTTAAATGTCTCGATAAACGCACAAATAATCCAAACACAAATTCTACAATCCAAACCTTAACACAAAATAGAAATGTCAGATCCAAAAATCGAAATCAAAATCTGAAACATTCAAATACGGCCTATTGCCTGAAGTGCGGACCAATGCCGTCACATCATCCCAACCTCGTGTCGTTGACCCTAGCCATTGCCAGTGCGGCCCTCTCCTCCCTAGGTCTGTGTATGCCAACCCCAGATGCCCTCACTCAAATTAGAAATGTCGTACCCCCTCATGTTGTCCTCAAACTCACGCTGCACGCCCTCTCCCCCCCAATCTGTGGTCTGCTCGCCATCAACCCTACACTGGGAATTATTATAGGGCCCGTTTAAAGGGACATTTGGAGATGAAGTTTTGAAGGTTGAGCTGAAAATATGCGTTTGGGGCGAAAACTTTTGAAAAGTTATGTGATATAGAAAATAATATGCGAAATGGATCTTATCTTATTTGTCTCGTCGATATGAGCTTTTGGACATGAAAATCATCTTATTTTGATTTAAAATGAGAATGTTATAGACTTTTAATATTTGAGTTATTTTTAAATGGAAGAAAGAGAAAGTTTGATGTATAGTTGGGAATTTAAAATTCAGATAGTAAAATAACATTTAGAGATGTTGTCCTAAACGGGGCCCATTTGGGGGGACATCTAGAAATGATGTTTTGAAAGTTGAGTTGGAAATGTGTGTTTGGGGGTAAAACTTTTAAAAAAGTTCTCTGATATATAAAATAGTATAAAAATTTGAAATGTGTTTGAAAAAAAAAGCAAAATGGATCTTATCTTATTCGTTTTATCGATATGAGCATTTTAACGTAAAAATATCTCATTTCGATTTGAAATGAGAAAGTTATGGACTTTTAAAATTTGAGTTTTTTGAAAATGAAAAAGATGAAAAATTTAATTTAGAGTTGAGATTTTGAAATCCAGATGATAAAATATCATCGAGAGATGGCGCCCCAAAGGGGCCTAAGAACTTCTTTTGGTATCTATTTTTCAATCTATTTTTAGAGTGAAAGAGCATAAAGACCTTTTATGTCCCAAAAAAAAAAAAAAAAAGAGTACAAGGTACTAGGATGATTTTTTTTCCTTCCCATTTTTTTTTTTTGACGGAACGTAAGAGGATGATTTTTTTTGAATTAGTACCTTAATCAAATTAGTAGACTGGGGTCATTTAAAAGAAGAAGGAAAAAAAAAAAAAAAGAAGGAAATTACCGGACAGAGTACTAGGGTGAAAAAATGATAGACCATAGGTAGTAGAATAATAATTTGACTTATTTGTATGAATGCCACCCTGAATTTTTTGAATTTGATAGTTTAGTACCTAAACTTTTTTTCTTGGCAGTCAATCTTTTGAACTTTTAATTTTTGATAATTTAGTCATTTTTACTTAAATTCATTAAAATTAAGACAATTTTTTGCACAATACTTACACATTATAACAAAAGGAACAATATTGATCATTTTTGCTTAATTTTAATATAAATTTCTTTTAAAGTTTAGGTTTAAATATGAGTATAATTGAACTATTGTTTAAATTTTTAAAGGAATTTGTATTGAACTTAAACAAAAATGATCAATAATGCTCTTCTTGGACTATAATGTGCAAGTTATGTGTAAAAAAAGCATTCAAATTTTTATGAATATGAGCAAAAATGACTGAATTGTCAAAATTTATAAATTCAGGGGGCTGATTGTCAAGAAAAAAATTATAGGGACTAAATTACCAAATTTGAAAAGTTTAAGGGGTATATATACAAATAAGTCTAATAATTTTCCACTACAGAATTTCATGCACTATTATATGAACAAATAACTTTAATTCAAATTCAGCATATGCCAAAGAAAGTATTAAAAAAAAAAAAGAAATGAGAATTGTGGGGAAAAAAAATTACACACACACACACAAAAGCGAGGTCGTGAGAATTCTACATAGGAGTCTACTTTTGTTTAAACTAACTAATTGATGGGTTTGTCTTAAATCCTTTGCTTGCTCTCTCTCTCTCTCTCTCTCTCTTTTTTTTTTACTCTCCTATTTAGATTTGTTTATATATCTTCAAAAAAATAAATCAAAACAAAATTATAATGAGTGTATATAAAAAGGTTAAATTAAGTAATATGAAAATAATATTTAGGATAGTTTTTTTAAATCTTCAACAAAAAATTCTAATTTAGTGGTGGTATTATTTATCCTTTATTTTTATTAGGAAAAATTTCATAAATTTCACAAAATTTTGTTTGTTGCGTGTCTTTTTTCATGTGTGCTCGTAAGTGAACGAATCGCCACAAGTAATAAAGTGGCAAAATATCGAGTGCTCGTAAGTGAAAGAGACAGAAGGAGTGCGGCTTGCGTAGGAAAGAGAGAGAGGGAGGGTGATCCAGCAACGGCAGGGCGGGGACAACGGCGATGGCGACGGCGACGGCAGGGTTGGGGCGACGGTGACGGCAACCGCAACGGTGGGGGCAGTGTGGCGAGGAGGTCTTGGGTTCATGATGGGCTAGAGAGAGAGAGGGTTTTGAGTTCATGGGTGGGTTTAGGAGGAGAAATTTTTATTTGAAGTAATTTTTCGTTGTAGAGATTCCACCACAATCCTGAAAACACGACTGTTATCTCGAGTTTCCAAAGAGGTCATGGAATTTTTTTAAAACAATCCTGGAAACTTGAAATTGGACTACTGTTATTATATTTTATATATTCAATTTTTGTTGTGGAATCCATATTTTATAGCAAAAGGAAAAAAAAAAAAATTTTGAGTAGGGATACATGTGGAAAAAAAATTATTAGAAAATCTTAAACTTAAATACATTTGATAAAAATTGTTTGAATTGAGACAAAGCAAGAAAAAAAGGCCAGCATCTTCTAGGTGGGCTGGTAGGGCCTCATCCTTCTAGTTAAATACTTAGGTTCAAGTTGTTTCACCGTGTTGGTCAGAGTATATTGGCAATACACTTCTTAAATGATCTATATATCACTCAAGAAACATCCACTTTATATTGATATTAGGGGTGTACTATTAGGGGTGCTCACTGAATCCGTCCATCTGCTCAATCAAGTCCAATCTATTGGATTGGATTGGGTTGAGAGACTAATGAATTGGTTACGGATTGGGATTTTTCCAATCCGAAGGTTACGGATTCAGTTATGGATTGAGAACTTCTCAATCCATATAATCCGTGAATCTGAACCATATATATATTTAATAAATATGTGTATATTTTTTCTCCAAATATATTATATATATATATATATATGTTAAAGTGTGACTTTATTAACTTGAATTTGTGCTTAAATTTTAGTTCAGTAGTTATATTATTTGGCCCAAAATATTCTAGTTCAGTAATTCTATTATTTGGTTTAAAATTGCCTTTTATTTTGAATTTGGTCGATGTTTGTTTGTTGTAATGTATTATTATACTACAATTTGTATTCTTATGCTACAATTTAATTTATGAACGAATACTAGAAGTTAATTGAGTTACAATTTTATTGAAACATTTTATATCCAAAAGTTTTATTTTAATTCCTAAAGTAAACGGATTGAATCCATCAATCCCATCCGCATAATTTGATATTTGCGGATTGAATTGAATTGGGAGCTTCATGAATTAATGACGGATCGTGATTTTTTCAGTCCGAATGTCACTGATTGGACTATGAATTAAGGCCTAATCCCTATAATCTGATCCGTGAGCACCCTTAATTAATATTAAGATAGACTATTTGTGTACATAAGTAGATATATAAATATATATTTATATGTATATATATAAACCCATACGATATAAGATTATTTTTCCAATGTGAGTTTCCATAGAGTTAAGAATTGGGAACCATAAATCTTCTTTTAAGTGATGCTTGAGATAAACCATCACATTAGTTGACAAGAATTTCTTAATTAAAACAGTGAAAAATTTTAATTCATGTGGTTTTAATATATTTAACTCATGTGTCCATTTATTCATGTCCGTTCAATTATATATATATATTTTAACTAAAATATCATCACATTAATTAAAAAAATCACATTATTAGAAAACATACAAAACGGGACATAGTTAAGGAGATGTATAAAGCGAATCTAGCTTTAATTGATGAAATCAATAGGGGCAAGGAGAAAGAAAGACAGGTCGAAGATCTACCATTCCTTGCAAATTGCCATAAAGGAGCTTTGAGATTTTAGAAAATTCGAACAAATATGGTAAAAAGAAAATGAACGAAGGGGACCTTGTGCGTTTTTTTTTTTTTTTTTTTTTTTTTTTTTTTTTTTTGTGGACATAAATGTGTAGTTTATTTATCTGAAAATACAAGATGGATCATCTAATATATTGCGATCAAACAAAAGGTACACAATTTTTTATTTCCCTTCGTACCAAGGAAATTTACAACTGAAATTAGTAAATAGGGTTTTTTTTTTTTTTTTTTGAATATTCCTTGTGGATTCTATAAAGCATTTTTACATTCTTTACTTTCAACGTATAACATTTTGATAAACATGTATATGGGATGGACATGCTTTCAATGGACACAAACGTATTATGATTGGAAAACGTCGTTTTCTTATAGAGGCTTGACTTAGGCTTTTGAAGGTAATGGAACCCGTTTACGATATTCCGCGAGAGCCCAAAGTGGGTAGATGTTTCTATATGCTGCGTAGTGTAGCATACAGTTCTTCATAAAAACTCCCGTTATTTCCTGTGTATTTTCAATGAATTGGTTAGAGATTTTTTTTTTTTTTTTTAAATCAACATTCAAGAGAAAAAGAAAATGACGTTATCTTACCTCTTGCGGAAAATCACCATCGTCCATTTGAGAATTAATGATCAACTTTGCTGCACGATGAAGAGGAGTTGGATCTCTTTCTGCTTGACCAGCATGTATCAAACCCATCATTGCCCATGCTGTATGTACCAAATTTGATCTCTTTTTTTCAAGAGGTACATATTCCTGCATAACCAAACACCAAATAAAATAATAACGATTACGTTGATTTTAGGAAGTGTAACCTAGTAACCATAACACACATGATATAATTTTTTTTTTTTTTTTTTAAGAACTATTCTCTTAAGAATCCATTTGTTTAGCAGTTGCAGGCATTACTAGTTATAATTATACACTTGACTCTATCACAAGATATAGAGTTCAAATCACCTAACCCTTAACTTCAGGGGGAAAAAAAAAAAGAATCCATTTGTTTAAGTGAGACGCTACAAGTCATGTCAGAAAATGTTACCTTGTTTGGGCATGAAAGATAGCTCTCACCCCAACCCCCGTCATCTCTCTGTGTTTTCAGTAAAAATTCGACCGCTTTCCGTATAGCGGCATTATTGTTGTAAGTCTTGCCAGCGGCTTCTAGTCCTCCCAAGGCAAACCATGTACCATATGTAAAGCAAACTCCCCAGTTTCCATACCTATTTGGTAAAACATTATAATATGTTCAATATCTTAATTAGTTTGTTAAAATATAGGAAATCAAAGAAACATGTGTTCTAAGTAATGGGGAAGAAGAGGGCACCATGAGCCATTAGGCGTCTGTATGTCTTCGAGGAACCGAACAGCGTTTGCTACAAAATGTTCAATTTCCTTTTTCCTGTGTCCCGGGTACATCTTTTTAAACAAAACCAGAGCTTGGATTGCTGATGAAGTACATTCAACGTATTCGTGTTCGACAACAATGTCCGCAAAAAATTCAGTGGGATTAAGTACCTGAATTTGAACCACATTGAGAGATTTCATAACAAAAATATATGTTAATTTGAAAGGCGATTAATTTCAAATAGAAGCACGCTTAAACAAAGTAACATCAATAAAGATACAGAATGAAGTTATTCAAGTCCTTACTTCCAACCACTTTTGTGCTCCTGCTGGCTCCCATGCTGCTAAACCACCATTTTTACTCTGTCATCAATTAAAATGAAGTTGGTTAGCTTTTCGGTACAAAAATTTAATTGAATACCATGGTATAAATTATAGATAAAGGCGAACTTCCTTTTTTTTTTTTTTAAAAAAAGATCCTTACCTGTAGAGAAAGTAGAACATTTACAGAATCATAAAGCCGGTCAGGTTCCATTTTTTCACCAACGATCTCCGGCGGCATCAAGGAGAGCAATAGGCAACACTAGAAAAAGTATAAGATTAAGTTATAGATATTCAGCAAGAGAGGATGAAGTGAATGGCTAAATTTAAACATTTGATTGAAGTTACCTTTAAACCTTCCGCGGTACAATCAGAAACTTGCCATCCATGATCTTGATCGGAAAATGTCCACGATCCTTTAGAGATGTGGCGGTACATGCTTTTAAAGTCACCAGAAGGATTCTCTTTGACCTATACATAGGTTATGCAACGATTAAATTGAACTCTATCATTTCAATTTAAAAAAAGAAAAAAGAAGATGATCTTAATTTGATAATTCATTCTAAATTAACTTTCTTGTTATTTGACCTGAGATTTCTTTATGAAGTCATGACCTTTGGCAAGAGTTGGTCCAATTTCGTCTGTGAGGTTACTAGCAAGCAAAGCTTGAACCGTAAAACCAGTATCCCACTCCTGGCTTCCGAAGCTCTGCAAAACAATATATGTGAAAATAATATTATTTGTTATTATATAATCGCTGTTTTAGAATATATATGTGAGTGAGCTTAATAATTCTAATGAAAAATACAATATTGAGAAAGGCCTAAGAAGTGAAAGAGAAATGCAAGGAGTAGATAGATTTACCTGCATCTTCATTCCGTCTTCGGCAACCCACAAGTAATCTGGAATCCTGGCGAGGTGCTTCTTAAAATAGTCGCCATTTGGATCTTCAACCCAGCACGCAAGCATACACAACACCTATATAATTCGATGATCACGAAAGAAACATGATAATCTCATAGTCTTGTAAAACAAACATTTCTCTACTTCGCGCGTTCACCTGTATCTTACATTACCTTTTCTACACATCCAATTGTAATGTATCGGCTATTTTCGTCTTCGTAATGGATGTGATCCATTGTCACTTTAAGAGCTCTTTCTCTAATCAATTTGTTGAACGGCCAGCGAGTAAGAAGCGGCTCGCTACAAATATATAGACTATCCCACAGCAGATCTTGTACCCAAGGATGGGGATAATATAAATCCTCCTGCAATAAAAATAACGGTTATTTTTGTTATTTAATTACATGTACAAATTTTATATATATATATATATATATATATATAGATTAGGTTGGCTATAGAGTCTACTAACCTTAGCACATAGATGACGCACTCCTTTCCAATTGACTTCACTGTAAGGTTGAGTAAAAAGTTCCTCCCTCAATTGTAGAATGAGAGGTGTGATCGGACCAACAAATCTTTTCCCGTATAAATACGACATTGGCATGTAGACCAATCTACAGTAGCACCACATTTTCCCTGCGTGTATAAAAGATAATTATATTTATATACATAACAAACCGAAAAATACTGATTGATTTATTCAAAATGAAATAAAGAGAAGAATATGCGAACCCGGATGCATAGGAAGAAAGGAAGGTAGAATCCAAAATTCCGGAGGCATGGGGTTGCTTCCAGCCCAATCAAAGACACCAAGTATCTGCAAGAAAATAATGGAACATATTAAACTAATTACATAAACAAATATATATATATATATATGTATAAGATTTTATTACATTTGTGATCGATCATGAATTTTAAAAAGCTGGATTTGATTGATGACTACTTGATTTTTATGAGATTTGAACATACCGAAAGCCAAATCTTCCCCCAAGAGGGTATATGTGTTACACCACCGCGATCAAGAATCCATTTTCTTGCTCTCGCACCCGAATTGTTTTTCCCGCCATCAGGTCCTTCTCCGAGTATTCGCATGCAAATGTAGTTGAGAACCGTGCAGAACATGGTGCTGTGGCCTTCTATGTGTAGTCCCCACCCACCATCTTCATTCTAAGGAATGCAAATTAAAATGTTACAGGAGCATTATTTGAGTTTAAAAAGAATTAGGATTTTACCCCCCATTAAATAAACTCTTTATCCCTATATATATACATATATATATATATATATATATATGAAGTGTCAAAAGTTGGCATAGTTCACATTCTTCAAACGAAACGAGTGTTTTGGCTGAAACGCTTGTTTTGGTTCCTCTTTTTATATTTTTTCCTTCTCTTTCTTTCTTTCTTCTTCTCCTTCTTCTCCTTCTTCTTTTTCTTACTTTCCCCTAGAAATGTATTCCTCTCATTTTGGTCCCTTTTTTTTTTTGGCTTTTTTCTTAATTTTTTTTAAAAAAAATTAACTTTACTTGATATATTTATTTTATCTTAATTTGTCACTATTAAAATAACTATTCTCAAGCACATCCCCACTTATATATTTTTGTACAATTTTAAGAAATATTATTTTATTAAATGTGACCTTCAACGGTTTTTTTTTCCTAATTTGTTTATTGACATTATTTTCTCAAATAATATGCCCATTTTCAAACATTTTTTTCCTTCTCAAACATAGTACTTCTATTTACTTTATCCTAATTAAAAATATTTCATTTAGAAGTATTCAACACGTGCACAGCATGTGTTTTGACTAATATATATAAACGAAGAAGAGGAACGAAGTCCCTTTCGCAATTTCCAAAAAAAAAAAATTTTAAAGAAAAGAAAAATTCAGAACTAAAGAAATTATGCACCTGATGATTGTAAATGTAGCGAAGTATTTCCTTACGATGCTCTGCAGGAAATATGGTATGAAGGTGTCCTGTTATGTATACACACATAACCTACAAGTAATAAATAGAAAAAAATTTAATCAATATATGTTGTCAATGATACGGGTATTAACATGGTTGGGATGTACACAGAAAATTATTAATATTTCGTGCGAAATAATTTGAATTAAAAGGAAAAGTAAAACAATATTGACTGACCAAAGGAGGAAGGAAAAACAAGGGGCCAGCATTTTCAGCAGGCCAATGGCCATCACTAGCCTGCAATGCTGAGAAGAAGTGGACAGCTCTCCTCAATGAAGTTGTGGTCTTTTCATATGTGATTCTCTCACCTTCCTCAACTTTAACTGGAGAAAGTGTTTGTTTGAAGCCTTTCTCTGTCAAGAACTACAATATATAATCATGTGAAATAAACAATAATTAGACTAGAAAAATTATATTATACAAATTTCAAAACAGTGGGAAAAAAAACATGAAATATAGTGTGAACATCAAGTAAATCAATTAATCTTTTGTTGACAAAGTCATTAATTTTTTGTCATGACTATAACAATATCGTTATCGAGACGAGGGACATATAGGTAGAATTTTTTTTTTCTTTTTTTCTTTTTAGGAGTTAAGTCAAAGTTTTGAACTGAATTTGGTAATAAATACAAAAAGACTGTCGTAATCTTTCACTTTTACTATTTGTCCATTTGTTTTTTTTTCTCCTGAATATATATATATATATATATATATTAATATATACATATTTGTTATTTCTTCCTTTAAACATATCAATTTAAGTAGTGTTTTATTCTTTTTTTTTTCTTTTTCTTATATTTTGAAATTATGAAAAGATGCAAAACGAATATATGAAATGATAAGGTACAAAAACAAGTAAAAATTAATTAGAATTGTGATTTTATTTTTACATAAAATATCTAGAACTTGGAAATATTGAAGTAGAGTGTCCGGCGTAGAAATTAAGTAAGTAAATGAAAATCTATAATATATAAGAAATTTAGAGGGCTAAACAAGAAAGGAAAAAAATAAAATAAAAAGAGATAAAGTGATACCTTTTAAAACAGTTATGATATAGCTATATTTTGGGTCTCAAAAATACCTGGGGATTTTATTGGTGTTAAACACTACAACAAATAGATCAAAATGAACCTCATTTAGATCTCATACTGCGGGATTCACATTTTAATTTATGTTTATAGTGCTTAATATCAGTGAGATCCTCTAACATTGTTTTCTAAGCCAATGGCTCCGTCTCTATACTAATTCACTGCTAACGTGAGCAGTTTACCCTCTGTTTGGTAAGAAGGAAAGAAAAAAAAGAGGGAAAAGAAAAATGAAAATGAAAGAAAATGAGAAGGAGACGAAAGATTTTATTTTTCTCTTATGTTATTTGAAATCATGAAATAAGAGAAAATAAAAAGGTTGTATAATTACTATTTTATTTGTCTATATATATATTATTTGACTTTAAAAGCAAGAACAAAAAAATAATTTTTGTAATTATAGATTGAATTTTTATTTTCCATCCATTTCTGTAGGGATTAAATTTGTAGACCCCACTGCACTTTTTTTTTTTTTTTTTTTCCATCCTATTTTCCTTTCCTTCTTCTTTTCCTTCCTACCAAATAAGTAGTTTTGTAATTTTCCTCCACTTCCCCCTCTCCCCACTTCCTTTCTTCCACTTTTCCATCCCACCAAACAGAATAGTCTTCTCCAAGTCGTCTTCAATGAACCCCACTCCTCAAGTGTAATCTTTTTACTTTATTGACCTAACTTAATATTATTGGACAAAATGAGAAGTGGAAAAAGAAAGAAAGAAAGAAAGGAGGGAAAAAGACAATTAATTTAAAGTTGGAATTGACTACAAAAGTATTCCTGGGTTCACCATGAGCTCACCTTGTACTTTAAGTAGCACCACACGTTTTAGAGTTTGTTGAAAACCCAAAACCACAAAATATATGCCTACATATGTGTGTGTACGCACATATGTATGACTCTCATCTATTAAAAAAAAAAAGACAGTCTCAGATTTATCCATACTTTTCCTCTCCTATATATCTAAAAAAAAAAAAACACATTATTTATAAATCTTATATTATGAGACTCATATTTTATTAATTAATACATAATATTAATTAACACCATCAATATCTTTTAACATTATTTTTTAGATCTGCATTCACTGCTGTTTAACATGAAATAAGTTAAAGTTAGCACAACCTGTAAAAAATATAGCTCGCATCATTTCGTCGGCCACTAAGCCAACAGTACAAATATGACAAAAGTTTTTTATTTTTTTATTTGGGGGGGGGGGGGGGGGGGGGGGGTGGGGGGTGGGTTTTAACAAAGGATGATGGAAAACTAACATTGGGAGTGCAAACTTTTGTCCATTGAAAATTTCTAATTAACCGCCCGCAGTAAATGGGCATACTAGCCCATTAACGAATGCAACAGTGAGACCAAGGGAAAAAAAAAAAGGTTTCAAATAACGTGTTCTTGAGTAAAAAGAAAAAAAAAAAGGACTTTTAATAATTAGTGTTACGAAAAGAAAAAAAGTCCCCTAAAAAAAGAAAAAGAAAAAAAAAAAGTAAACTAAATGGTATTAGTCTTTTCTCCAAGTCGTCTTCAAAGAAACCCCACTCCTCAAGTCTTGATCTTTTTTTATTATTGACCTACTTAATATTATTGGACAATATGATAAAAACCAAAAGAAAGAAGAAAAATAGAAGAGAGTGCAAAGTTGGAATTGATTACTAAATTATTCCTTGGCTCACCAGGTGTTCACCTTCTACTTTCCATGGGACTACACGTTTCAGAGTATGTCAAAAAAAAAAAAAAAAACCACCAAACATATATATCCATATACACACATATATAAAGGAGTGTGAAAAAAAAAAAAAAAAGAGGAAAATGACTTTTCTGAAATTTTTTTTAAAAAAATTATTTTTACAAGTAATGTTAATGACTCTCATTAATTGAAAAACAAAAACAAAAACAAAAACACTACTCTTAGAATTCAAACCAAGAAACCTAGCAGTTCTAATCTAAATCTCTCTCCCTCACACCTTTTGAGCTAGTCTCGACAGAATTCAGCTATATGATAGTTGAGGTAAATGAAAGCGATAATTTTATTGATGTGTGTGTCTTAATCATCAAAAAAAGTTTCCCAACCACGTACCAGTGGTTATGACATGATGACAAATAATGTTTTATTTGAGTTTTCATTTCTAATAATAAGATATTTAAGTTATACATCTCGTAGATCTGTCGATCAGTTATTGATGAACTCTGTGAGTTCGTGATCTATTTAGTTGATGAAGACCTAGGGAGGATCATTTGTCATCCTGTCGGTAGTTTTAATTACTGCTTAACCTTTACGTGTTGGACTAGGGGATGTGAAGACATCATAATCCCCTTATATTGTTTTCAAACTAAATAAATAAATAAAAGTTTCCCAACCATGACCCCTTAGATAAGTTAGAAAATCACCTGCATCCGCCAGAGGATGTCGCTGCTGGGCTTGACCTGCCGGCAATTGTTGAAGAAGTTAAGGGTTTGTTTGGTGAATGAGTTTGAGTTGAAATTTTTAAGTTTCACTAGTAAATTTTTTTGAATTTTCAGAAAAGACAAAAAACTTTTTGGGAAAAAAACAAAAATTTTTTGAGAAAAAGACAATAACTGAGTTGAAAAATTTGGGTTTGAGTTAAAGCTCCAAACTCCCCCTAAGGCTAGCCTCTTCCACTGCGACTCGCTCCTCCGGCGTGCCGGCCTCGGGATCAAACTCCCAAATCTGCCTTCCCACAAAGTTGTTTGTGCTGAATATGTAAGGGTCCTTTCCCCCCGCTGCTATCTTCAGCCTCCACATGATTATATATATATATATCCATTCGATCCTCTTCTTGAAAAAAAAAAAAAAAAAAAAATCCTCCTCTGTTTTGATTGATCATATATATATATATATATTAGTATATATTGAATAATAAATTACACACACACATATATGTATATATATATATAAAATATGCATGTCTTATACTTATATAAATGACACATGATAAATCCTACATAACAAGAAGACAAATATATATATACATATATAATGACATATATCAGATACATATATTATCATATATATATATATATGACACATGAAAAAATCCTAAATGAGATGTAATTTTGGGTGTCAGATATATACATGCATATATATGATAATTATGATTACAGATATAAATATATATAGACAAATGCATTTCTGGATACAGAGTGAGTTTTCGAACTGAAAACGTACGTGTGCTTACCTCTTTGAGGTACAAATTTTGGAAGAGATGATTTTTGTTTTTCTTGAGATCAAGTTGTAAGAACCTTTGAATGTGGAATTTCTGGAGATCAAGTTGTGAGATCAAGTTGTAAGAACCTTTGAATGTGGAATTTCTGGAGATCAAGTTGTAAGAACCTTTGTGTCAGTTCAGAACATAAGTGCATGTTTGGACAACCAGTTCAAACTGGTCAGTTCCCGTTTGGCTCCAACTGAGTGCGTTTGATTCTGTAGTTCATCTTAACAGGTTCTCTGATCCGTTATACAGTAAACCCAACTGGGTTTACTGTTCACCCGTGCTCTCCTGCGCTTCTGTCTCATCCATCTCGCCCCCTGGTCGCGAATATCATCGTCCTCCACACCGGCGCCCATGTGCTGCTGTCAGTGGATCTGTTGGCTGCTCATCCATCCCGTCCACCGTCTGCTGCTTAGCAGGTGCTCCGGTTACTGGGCCTCCTTCCTCTCTCCAATTTGCTTTTAGCCTTCAAATTTTGGCCTCGCTCGCTTCCCGTGTAGCAGATGAGGTGCCGTGTGAGGAATTCCAAGCGACGCGAACCCCTGGGGTGATTACCCACTATTTCCAAGTTCGGAAATCATCGCGGCGCCCCGTAATTTCCTGCCCTAATCCGACTTCTTCTCTTGTATATTCATCGTCGGGCTCCAACTCGGTAACCCCACTAAAATTTCTTCCCCTAATTCTCAAGCAATATAGTTTCGCAATCTCATATGTTTTGCTAGTATTTCGTATCTATGTAATCGTGTCGGATTTTGGGTTAACTCGGGGTGGATACCTAAAATGGGTTCTTCTCAATATATTTTTGAGTTTGGATGCTGCAACCGGATTACTGGAGATGTTCTTACGTTTCACTCTCATTGTCGGTTTCCCTGTTAAATTTGTCGGTAGTATGCACTATTGAGTTGTGTTGTTGATGAAAAATTTCATGATTCCGCAACCAATCTGAACCCAGATTTTGGTCAATTGGTCGAGGCTTTGCACAGTCGTGCGTTTTTGTGGCTGAAGTTACTTGATTTCCACCCCCAACCAAATTATTTTCTTGCATTCTTGTAGCTTTTCACTTTTGTTGTTTGTGACCCAAAATCACAACTTGACTCGGTTTTACTGCTTTTGGGGCTGCCTTGGTGATCGAACTGCTGCTTGTGTCAAACTTGTGCATTTTGAGCCCGGTTTTCTTGCATTCTTGTGGCTTTTCACTTTTGTTGTTTGCATTTTGGGCAATTTTGGGGCTAATTTTGGCTCGGGTTCTGCTTATTTTTGACCCAAAACTGGTCAGTGATTGTTTATGGTGGTGTTGGTCAATGTGATATCTTGGTTAGGTCAATTAGGGGCTGCCTTGCTGATTACCCACTGTTTGTGTCAATTTTTTGCATTTTGGGCAATTTTGGGGCTAATTTTGGCTCGGGTTTTGCTTATTTTTTGACCCAAAACTAGTCAGTGATCGTTTATGGTGGTGTTGGTCAATGTGATATCTTGGTTAGGTCAATTTGGGGCTGCCTTGCTGATTACCCACTGTTTGTGTCAATTTTTTGCATTTTGGGCAATTTTGGGGCTAATTTTGGCTCGGGTTTTGCTTATTTTTGACCCAAAACTGGTCAGTGATCGTTTATGGTGGTGTTGGTCAATGTGATATCTTGGTTAGGTCAATTTGTTCCAGCCTTGCTGATTACCCACTGTTTGTATCAATTTTTTGCATTATGGGCAATTTTAGGGCTAATTTTGGCTCGGGTTTTGCTTATTCTTGTCCCAAAACTGGTCAGGGATCGTTTATGGTGGTGTTGGTCAATTGATATCTTGGTTAGGTCAATTTGGGGCTGCCTTGGTCATCCAACTGATGTTTGTGTCAAATTTGTGCATTTTGGCCAATTTTTTCGCACTTTTTGCTTGATTTGCTAACTTTTGACCCATCGAAGGTCAGGGCTGGTTTCTATTGGGTTTGGTCATTGTGATATCTTGTTTTGGTCAATTTGGGGCTACTTGACATTGTTTAACTGGTATTACCATGTGTTTTCAGGTTTCGGGGTTTTTTTTAAAGCCTTCTTTGGTGTTTGTTTACACATTTCACATCCGCTTGGCTATGATGTAAGCAGTCCATTTTCATAGATTGTAATTTCATCTGACTGGTGCGTCTTTAACCCGATATCATATAGGTAGTTGCCGGTATTCCATGCCATGGTAGCTGCCATGGTATCGGGTCATAGACATGCTTCAGATGCGAAATGTCAATCACTACGAACTGAGCCAACTTTGCATTCCAATCGATGACTTTTTTATTATAAATTCATATTTTGATTTCCGATGTATTAAATATATGCCTCGCAATTCTCCGGTGAGTCGTATGTATGGGATCACGCCAAGGAAAAAAATTATACGTAGCCAACCCCTCCTCCGCCTCGATCCCATTTAGGTATGTTTTGTTGTTTTTTATTTATATTTTTTTTCCCCGTTCTTAAGGAAATGCCTCGGAAAGCGACGGGTGAGTCGTACCACTGGGATCATGCGAAGGAAACAATATTCCTTGAAAAGCTTGATTATTACGTAGCCTGCAATTCTGGTCGACATCCTCCACTTGCAACGCTCGATAGCTGGGCCAAGGAGTTTAACTCTGCGTATGGAGGGATTCCTGCATACGGCTTAACATTATAGCAAAAGAAGGATAGAATGAAAAATATATATAGGGGCTGGAAGGCGTTGCAATGTCGGACCGGACTAGGATACGATCCGGTGACTGATCGAGTCATCTGCTCAGACGATGCGTGGCAGAATTTTATTCAAGTAATATAACATCGCACTACTAACTGTTATTGGGCTAATAATTTTCCTTTATCCGTTATTATTGGTCATTTAAGTTGACAAACCTGGTTTGGTTGCAGGTCCATAAAGAGTGCAACCATCTCCGGTACGAGGGGTTACGAAACAAGGATCTCTATTATAACATTTTCGAGAAGAAACATGCGGCTGGTGCCTCGGGATACGGATCAGTTTCGATGCCAGATGATAGCCCTTTTCCCTTCGACCTGGACGCCTCACAAGACAACTCCGGCATCGGACCGATGACTGGAGATGACCCGACAGCAGGTGTCGGGAGCCTGAGGTGCAACAACAGAAGGGCCGGGGCCCCTGTGGGCCCGTCTCGATCTAGAGGCAGCTCTGGCAAGAGGAAGCAGCGCGACGAGACGGATGAGATGACTTTCCTGGCTATGCAGGAGATAGTCAGTCACTATCGTGGCTGATCAGAATCTGGCCGATCTAGTTCCCAATCTGATCTCACGGATCACATGCTGATCTGTATGACCACAATGACAGATATGGGTATTCCACCCAATCAGCGGGCTATGATATGGCAATACTTCTCAGCTAATCCAACGCTCCAGCGTACCTTTCACCAACTGCCTGAGATCGATAGGCGAGAAATAATTGCGATCGTTCTTCGTTCGCAGCCACCCCCGACCGATTGAGTTTCATTTTCGGAGTTTTTTTATCTTATTTTTAACGATTTGTTTGACATTATTCTTATGATTGGACTGTGTTTATTATTTCATATCTGGAAATATTGTAACAAAACCTTTCGCATGTTGATGTTATTTAATAATTGCATATCAAGTAACGTTAAATATGATTAGCACGGATCACAAATTTTTCTGACTTGTTCCACAACAAAAATTTGAATACCAGGCAAAACGCAAACTGTGGAGCATATATCAAGCAGTCGGAAACATAAATGAGCATAGCTCCGCATCCGAGCAGGAAGACCAGGGTGTTTACTCAGAAGATGAGAATAGCGACGATGACATATATGACGTGATAGCAGTTGTAGCGGTGACTCTCAGTAGGCGTCGCAGGTGTCGGGATCCGCGACAATGCATAATTCAAGCTTGACGGGCAGCATGCGGGTTGAAGAGATTTTAAATGGTCATAACAGAATTTGTCAAGACCTGATAAGTATGAAATCTAAGACATTCAGATCACTCAGTGATCTATTACGACGACGGGAATTATTGAAGCCAACGCGTAACATGGACGTGAATGAGCAATTGTTCATTTTTTTAACCATTTGCGCACAAGGCGCTACGAACCGACACACTTCTTACTTGTTCCAGCATTCTGTAGAGACAACCTACCGTTGGTTCTATACTGTTCTGCAGGTTATATGTTCGCTGAAGGACGAATTCATCAGACCGCCAGACAACACGGCGGTTCAACCTTTGATTGAAGAGCACTCGTACAAATATCGACCATGGTTTGATGTACGTTTTTTATGTTATCACATAATATTATTGCATGAAAGAACTCAAGTAACTGTTGGAATTCTTTATGATGGTACAAAGTATTTAAATTCACTCGTAATGATCCAGGGATGTATTGGGGCTATAGATGGCACACACGTCCCATGTGTGCCACCGCGGGATAATGCTGACGCATGGATAAATCGGAAAGGGCAGCACTCACAGAATGTATTAACGGCATGCTCGTTCGACATGAGATTCACATATATGTTGGCCGGATACGAGGGATCCTGTCATGATTCCAGAATGTTGGACGAGGCAATAGCATTCTACGGTTTCCCAATACCGCCACAAGGTAAGAATAATTAGCTAATTATAGTAGTATTTTAATATAATAAAGTTTTAAATATATACACACACGTGTAACTCAAATGTTTATTGGATTTTTTGTAGGAAAATTTTACTTGGCAGATTCGGGCTACGCAAATAAGGACGGTTTCTTGAGCCCATTCCGACGAGAGACGTACCATTTACCGGAATACCGAACACGTCGGGGCGGGCTACGCAACCGCAGGGAAGTATTTAATTACACACATGCATCTCTGCGGAACTGTATTGAGAGAACATTTGGTGTCTGGAAGGCACGATTTAAAATTCTTAAAGGCATCAACAGCTACCCGATAGAAAAGCATAAAATGATCCCGGTGGCGTGTGCGGTTTTGTATAATTTTATCAGGATGATACAGGTTGGGGATCCTTGTCTAGAAGAGTACGCGTCCGATTGTGTGCCTGTATATGGGAACGATGATGTGAATGACGATTACGTGATTGATGACGGGATCGATGGGGCTGGCCCCAGTATAGGCACGCAGCAACATGGCTCGAGGAGGGGTGCAATGAATCAGCTGCGAGACATGATGGCTGATAATATGTGGGTCAGATATCAATTATCGCCGTGGTATAAAACCACTTGAAAGCCCGCAAGCTTGTATTTTGGGCTACATTAGGACTGCAAGTATTATTTTGTAGTTTTTAATAATGTAAACACAATTTGGTGTTATTGATTGAGCGTATTTTAATTATTAAATTTTCCGTCGCTGGCACCTATTATAGAATGTTAAATTGAGGTGGGTTCGAGTTGAGTTGAAATTTTCAAGTTAGATTAGTTGTAATTTTTGAAAAAGTTTATCCGTTTGTTAGTTTGAGTTGAAATATTTTAGTTGTAATAGTAAATTTTTTTTGAATTTTTTAGAAAACCCAAAAAATTTTTTGGAAAACAGACAAACTTTTTGGGAAAATGACAAAATAAAGTACGGTATGAGTTGGAATGAAATGATGAAGTCAACAAGCCAGGTTGTTGACTTTTCACAGAAAGGAAAAAATTGAGGTGGAAAAGTGAAGTTTAGTTGGAGTTCAGAAAAGTTACAAGACAAAAAAATTGGAAAAAATTGTTTCTCTATTTCTTCACATCCAAACAGGGCCCTTGTTTTTTTTAAACTTCTCAACTCAAACTTTTTTACCAAACACCCAACTCAAACTAAACTTTTTTTTTCAAATATTTTACCAAACACTCTTCTTCTCATCTCAACTCAACTTAACTCAAACTCAACTCAAATATTTTAACTCCAACTGACGAACCAAACGGACCCTAAATGTGGAATTCCGCAGTGATAGTACTACTATTGAGACTGAGAGAGAGAGAGAGAGAGAGAGGAGCGGGAATTTCAAGGATGGACAATACTTGAGTTTCAAAGTCCTTTTAAAGACATGGAAATTGGCTAGTTACCAACTTTTATTATTATTATTATTTTATTTTTATATTTACATAAAATATCTAGAATTTGGAAATATTAAAGTAGTGTGTCTGGCGTAGAAATTAAGTAAGTAAATGAAAATCTATAATATATAAGAAATTCAGAGGGCTAAACAAGAAAGAAAAATAAAAATAAAAAAGAGGTAAAGTGATACCTTTTAAAACAGTTATGATATAGCCATATTTTGGGTCTCAAAAATACTTGGGGATTTCATTGGTATTAAACATTACAATAAATAGATCAAAATGAACTCATTTAGATCTCATACTGCGGGATTCACATTTTAATTTACGTTTATGATACTTAATATCACCGAGATCCTCTAACATTGTTTTCTAAGCCAATGACTCCGTCTTTATATTAATTCACTGCTAACGTGAACAGTTTACCCTGTGTTTGGTAAGAAGGAAAGAAAAGAAGAGGGAAAAGAGAAATGAAAATGAAAGAAAATATGAAGGAAATGAAAGATTTTGTTTTTCCCTTATGGTATTTGAAATCATGAAATAAGAGAAAATAAAAAGGTTGTGTAATTACTATTTTTATCCATATATATTATTTGACTTTAAAAGCAAGAACAAAAAAGTAATTTTTGTAATTATAGAATGAATTTTAGTTTTCCATCCATTTCTGAAGGGATTAAATTTATAGACCCCACTACACTTTTTTTTTTCCATCCTATTTTCCTTCTTTTTTTTTGTGTTGGGGGGGGGGGGGGGGGGGGGGGGGGGTGTGGGTGTGGGTGTTGGGGTTTAAACAAGGATGGTGGAAAACTAACATTGGGAGTGCAAACTTTTGTCCATTGAAAATTTCTAATTAACCGCACGCAGAAAATGGGCATACTGTCCCATTAACAAATGCAACAGTGAGACCAAGGGAAAAAAAGGTTTCAAAAAAACGTGTTCTTGAGTAAAAAGAAAAAAAAAAAAAAAGGACTTTTAATAATTAGTGTTTCGTAAAGAAAAAAAGTCCCCTAAAAAAAGAAAAAGAAAAAGAAAAAAAAAGTAAACTAAACTGTGTCAGTCTTCTCTCCAAGTCGTTTTCAAAGAAACCCCACTCCTCAAGTCTTGATCTTTTTTTATTATTGATCAACTCAGGGGAATTTGGAATATAAGTTCCACTATAATTAAACTGTATTTTTTTATCTAAATTTTTATATTTTTCTGAAAAATCAATAAAATTTATAACTACTTTTTTAAAAGTTAATATTATTCAAACTTAAAAATTTTAACTCAACTCAAAATCAACTCATTCACCAAACACTCCCTAATTATTGGACAATATGACAACTAGTATGTATAAAAACCAAAAGAAAGAAGAAAAATAGAAGAGAGTGCAAAGTTAGAATTGATCACTAAATTATTCCTTGGTTCACCAGGTGTTCACCTTCTACTTTCCATGGGACTACACGTTTCAGAGTATGTCAAAAAAAATAAAACCACCAAACATATATATCCATGTACACACATATATAAAGGAGCGTGTAAAAAAAAAAAAAAAAGAGGAAAATGACTTTTCTGAAAATTTTTTAAAAAAATTATTTTTACAAGTAATGTTAATGACTCTCATTAATTGAAAAGCAAAAACAAAAACACTACTCTCAGAATTCAAACCTAGAAGTTCTAATCTAAATCTCTCTCCCTTACATCTTTTGAGCTAGTCTCGACAGAATTCAACTATATGATAGTTGAGGTAAATGACAGCGATAATTTTATTGATGTGTATGTCCTAATCATCAAAAAACATTTCCCAAATAATGTTTTATTTGAGTTTTCATTTCTAATAGGTAAGAAATTTAAGTTATAGATCTCATAGGCTGTCGATCAGTTATTAATGAATTCTATGAGTTTGTCGTCTATTTAATTGATGAAGAGCTAGTAAGGATCATTTGCCATCCTGTTGGTAGTTTCAATTATTACTTATCCTTTACTTGTTGGACTAGGGACGTGAAAATATCATAATCCCCTTATATTGTTTTCAAACTAAATAAATAAATAAAGTTTCCCAATCATGACCCCTTAGATAAGGGTTTGTTTGGTGAATGAGTTTGAGTTGAAATTTTTAAGTTTCAATAGTAAATTTTTTTGAATTTTCAGAAAAGATAAAAAACTTTTTGGGAAAAGGACAAAAACTTTTTGGGAAAAAGACAAAAAAAAAAGTTTGAAAATGTTAGTTTGAGCTAACTAACCAAACACCCCCTAAGTTAGAAAATCACTTGCATCCGCCAGAGGACGTCGCTGCTGGGCTTGACCTACCGGCGATTGTTGGAGAAGTTAAGGCGAGCCTCTTCCACCGCCACTCGCTCCTCCGGCGTGCCCGGCGTGCCGGCCTCGGGATCAAACTCCCAAATCTGCCTTCCCACAAAGTTGTTTGTACTGAATATGTAAGGGTCCCTTCCCCCCGCTGCTATCTTCAGCCTCCACGTGATTATATATATATATATCCCTTCGATCCTCTTCTTAAAAAAAAAAATCCTCCCCTGTTTTGATTGATCATATATATATATTAGTATATATTGAATAATAAATGACACACACACACACACATATATATATATATATATATGTAAAATATGCGTGTCTTCACTTACATTTGGATGCATGTGTTTAAATGACACATGATAAATCCTGATGACATATATCAGATACATATATTATCATATATATATATATATATGACACATGAAAAAATCCTAAATGATATGAAGATATACATATATATATATATAGATATAATTTTGGGCGTCAGATATATACATGTATATATATGATAATTATGATTACAGATATAAATATATATATACAAATGCATTTCTGGATACCGAACTGAAGACGTACGTGGGCTTACCTCAAAGAGGTACAAATTTGGTGTCTTTCTGGAGATCAAGTTGTAAGAACCTTTGCGTCAGTCCAGAACATAAATGTGGAATTCCACAGTAATAGTACACTACTACTGAGAGAGAGAGAGAGAGAGGGAGGAGAGAGGAGCGGGAATTTCAAGGATGGAGAATACTAGAGTTTCAAAGTCCTTTTAAAGACATGGAAATTGGCTAGTTACCAACTTTATTATTTTATTATTATTTTTTTTTGGGGGGAATGATTAGACGCATTTACCAACCTTGTTTGTCGTAATTCACGTTTGTACGCGTTACCCTTTTGAAGTCAACTGCTCTGCTCAGTCAAAAGTGAATGGGAAGAAGAGGTCAATCTTTTACGCCAACTCGATGATACATAAAATCTAATTTAGTGGTGGTATTATTTATCCTTTATTTTTATTAGGAAAAATTTCATAAATTTCCCTAAATTTTGTCTGTTGCGCGTCTTTTTTCATGTGTGCTCATAAGTGAACGAATCGCCACAATTTATAAAGTGACAAAATGTCGAGCATCATCCCACAAATATTGAAATTAAGAAACTAAGTACTGCAATCAAAATGACTCAATTTTATCTAAGCGATCAAAATTAAAAGGAAACGAAATTAAATAACTAAATTAAGCAATTAAATTAAACTAAGGATAAGCAAAATAAAAGCAATCGAAAATATGGATTAAAAGGAACTTGATGATATATAAGGCTAGGGGGTATTGATTTCACTTAACTAAACTATGCTTATCCAATTTAAGGCTTATTAATCGAATTCATTCAAATCATTAATATTATGCACCAATTTTAATTTCACTCTCTCTCCCGAGTGCCGAGTAAAATAATATGCAAAATTAATCAAATTAATATCCCTATATAATTCAACCAATTAAGCACTCATTATGCAACCTTATTCTAGTGATTACCCAAGTTATATTAGCCTCCCAAACTTAATTTTACTATGACTTGTGTTTCCCAAGTCCCAACATATGAAATTAACTCTCCCGAGCCCAATTTCACGCATCTAATAACTCTAATTTAATGAAAAATCAAATTAGGAAAAAGCATAGAGAAACACAAATGATTTCAAATGGTCTTCAATCAACAAGCAATAAATTCATCAAAATATAGTCATCATCAAACTACATCATATCCCCTAGCTTAGAAAGTTTAACTAGACATCAAAGTTCTCAAATCCATAACCAAATTCAAAATAAACATCAAACCCATACTAAAGCACTAATTCAAAGAGTAAATACAAGTTCAAGACCTACAAAGAGAGAGGAAGGTAGAAGGAAAAAGAACTAGTTGAAGAACAAGCTCCTAAATCTTCAATCTCCTTGAGTCTCCAAGAAAAACCCTCAAAAACCTTGAAAATTTCTCTCTTTTTGTCTGAAATTGGGGTCTCCAAAAAGGTTCATCTTGTTTTCGCATGATTCCCTTTTACACCCTTAAAAAATCAGCTCATTTACACCTGAAATTTAGTCATCCATGTGTGAGGGCACCGTTGCGGATGAAAAGGGGACTGTAGCACGCATATGGTAGCTAGGGTTTCTCAGGAGATACATTGCAGCGAATGAAGAGAGGGCTGCAGTGCGCCTGAAACAAGGCAGGAGCGGGCTGTAGTGGATATTTTATGTGCTGTAGCCTCTAGAAACGGGCTCTCTGGCCTAGGAGTTTAAGCACGCACTGTAGCGGATGTTTAGTGCACTGCAACCCGCTTTGTGCTTATTTGATTCTTCTTTTTAGTGCCTTTTTGCTCGTTCTTGTATTTTACCTTAAAAAACAACATGAACAAAATAAAAACACTAATAAAAGTGCTCGAAAACCAAAAAAATGCCTAAGAATAAAGATTGATAAAATCACTATATCAAATACCCTTAAACTTAGAATTTCGCTAGTCCTCGAGCAAAAACAAAACAAAGAAAAAGCCAAGAGAACAACAAAAAGACAAGAAAGAAAAGCAATTGACAAACAAACAACCAAACACGGTGTGAGATTAAGCAACAAAATTGGTGACCATGAATTTTACCTCAAAATCTACAAATGTCTCAAGCTCGAAAGGAAAATCAACCATTGTGATTATCTAGAATTTCAACACTTAATACTAGCACAATTCCACTCAAAACTCTCTCGTGTGTGTGTGTAAAGACCAAAACCACCCAACCAATCAAACACCGGATTGATTTTTGCATTAAGGATCGCTAAATGATGAACTTAAGAACCACCATATGCCCAATTTAGTGTTGCTCTCCACTAATGTAGGTTAGCATAACACCAGAGATCAATAGGACTTTGTAAGGCTTGTAACATAAGGCTAGGGTAAATGGTAGGTGAGAAAGGAAATTTTTAAACTCGGATCACCCTAGGCATACCTTGCACCTCACGGACTTCACAAACACTCAATGGAAAACCCCAAAATCCCCAATTTTACATCAACTCAATCAATCACCCTTTCATTACATAAAAGTGAAATTAAAGCAAACAAAACTCCAAACTTTTTATGTCTTTTCCTCTTTTTCTCCTTTTTTTTTACACCCCCAAACTTATTTATTTATATGTTTACTTGGGGGGTTTTTTTTTTAAATTCAAGTAACAACGAAAATAGATAAAAGTACAACCACCAAAGAATGATCCAAAACCCAAACCCAAGCTCATGTTGAACCAAACTACACTCGAATACAATGAGGAATGCATTTCTTACCTAAAGTGATAGGTTAAGTGTTTGGTGAATTCTTTGATTGGTTAGGTTATACTAGTATGGGTGAAGAACAAATTGGCTTAAAGGTTAAAAAGGAGACAACAAGGGATAATTTCCAAAAGGTTGGCTAGAACGGCTCAAACGGTCCAAAAAAATTTACCTAAATCATCTCTCCATGTTACCTAACCTAGGATTTCACCTTGGGTTTCATTAAATTGGGTTCTAGAGCCCTTGATAAACCGTGAACCTAGCTAAATGCATAAATGTTCTCTAGTTATTTAAAAAGAGTGAGTGACTAAGATTTTAGTGCTCAAGTGATTAAGAGTCAAAAGTGTCCCTAGCTAGCGTGAGTGTCAAGCACACAGAAATTACAATTGAAAGACATTACAAACGACCTCAAGAGAACAATTTGAAGTTATCACTATCATCGATTTATGGTCATCTTTTTCCAACAAAAACTCATATATTTTTTAAATTACAAAAAAAAAAGGACACAAATAACAAAAATGAAAATGAAAAAAATAATAACATAAAAAGGAACAAATAACACACAAACCACAAAGAAGATTACAAACAAAAATAAAAACCATAAAAATCATGGGTAACCGGGTATCAAAACAACAATAAGAACAATAAGACCAACTATTTGTCTCACTCCCAAACTTAAAGTAAAACATTGTCCACAATGTTTAAGGAATGATAACACTTACCTGGAAAGCAAGACATGATGTCTCGCCTCCTACTCGTCATCTTCTTGAATGTTGGTTTGGTTATCCCCTTGTGGCTGTGAGGCACGCTGATAAGGTTGGTGGAGGCGGATTAGAGTTGGAGTTGGATATTTGGGTGAAAATGAGAGAGAGGGATTAGAGTTGGAGACGAGAGAGAATGGGATTTGGGGCAAAATTTTCAGGTTATAGGGGGGGCTTGTGAACTCGCGCTGCAGCGGATCTTTTCACGCTGCAGTGCGCGTCTCTTCTTCTTCTTCCTTTTTTTTTTTTTTGGATTTCCGTTACAGCGAGCTTGTTGGCTCTAGAGACTGCAGAATATGACCTATCGGGTTTGCTGGCACGTGTTGCAGCGCCTAATAGGCCCGCTGTAGTGCCTTTTTTTTTTCCCTCTGCTACAATGCACAAGAATTGTGCTGCAGCATGCAAAAATATGTTCTCTGGCTAGCTCTGCCCACGAACACGTGCTGCAGCAGATTGGCCAACTGCTACAGCCTGCAAAACTTGTCTCTCTGCCTAGCTTGACGCCCAGAGGCGGGTTACAGCGAAATTTTGGCACGCTGTCTTCTTTGAACACCAAGTTAAAGCACAAAATTGCCTCTCAACTTCTCCATTTGCTCCAAACTTCTCGAAACGCTTCTAAATACTTTCCATAACTCTAATTGCCTATGAACACCTAAAAAAATTCAAACAAAATTTAAATTTTTATACTACGAAACTACTCAAATAACACAAAAAATAAATAAATGAAAACAAACTAAAAGAAAATTTCAAAAGAAATTAAGGTGATAGAGCTTGGGGTGCCTCCCAAAAAGCGCTTAGTTTAACATCTCTAGCTAGACTTAGCTTTGGCTCTCTTCAATTCGGACCTGCAAGCAAGATTTTCTCAACATTTCGCTAATCACCTCCGAAGTAGTGCTTCAACCTTTGAACATTGACATGGAAAGTGTGCCCATAATCTCCCAAGAGCTCAACGACACCAAAAGGAAACACTTGCTTGATCTTAAAGGGTCCCGACCATTTCGACTTCAACTTTCCCGGAAATAGCTTCAAGTGGAAGTTGAAGAGCAAAACCTGTTAGCCTACAACAAACTTTCACCTCAGAATTTGCTTGTCATGCCACCTTTTTTACGCTCCTTGTAAAGTCTTGCACTTTCATAGGCTTTATTCCAGAACTCTTCCAACTCAATGAGTTAAAGCAAACACTGCTCCCCAGATGTCTTGAGGTCAAAGAGCTTCTTAATGGCCCAAAAAGCTCTATGCTCTAACTCTACTGGAAGATGTCAAGCTTTGCCAAACACCAACCGGTATGGCGATGTTCCAATTGGCATTTTGAAAGCCATTTGATATGCCCACAAGGCATCATCTAGTTTCATCGACCAATCCTTCCGGTTAGTATGCACCATCTTCTCAAGAATTTGCTTAACTTTTCGGTTTGAGACTTTGGCTTGCCAATTTGTTTGATGATGGTATGCAAGGGCCACCTTGCACTGGACTCCATACTTGATGAGAAGAGTATTGAATACCTTGTTGCAAAAATGAGTCCCTCATCACTAAGTATCACTTGAGGAGTATCAAACCTAGTGAAAATATTCTTGTGCAAGAATTTCAACACTACCCGAGCATCATTAGTTGGAGTAGCCACAGCTTCCACCCCACTTAGAGACGTAGTCCACCACCAAGAGAATATATGTTTGCTCGAAAGAGGGAGAAAAAGGTCCCATGAAGTCAATCCCCCAAACATAAAAAATCTCCACCTCATGATGTCTTAACAAAAGAATAGCTATCCCGGAAGAATGTGGGCCAATAAAAACCGGATTGAATCACCTTTGCAGCCGTTCAAGTCACTCCGAAGTATCCTTCATAGAGAAAAGGTGGCAATGGTGAAGAATGCCATGAACTTTTTCATTAGGAAGATATCTCTGGATAACTTGATCGGAGCATCTCTTGAACAAGATTGGACCATCCCAAAGATAGCTTCTCACATCATGAAGAATTTTCTTATTTTGATGGTACGACAAGTCCGGAGGTAGTACTTTACAGGCAAGATAATTGACAAAATTGGTATGCCAAGGAAGCTTCGCCTCAACCTCAGGAAGTTGTTCATCCAGAAATACCTCTTGAATACTAGTACTTTCATCCACTTTTAGTTGCTCAAGTCTTGAGAGATGATCCGCCAAAACATTTTCACTCACTTTCTTGTCCAAAATCTCCATATCAAATTCTTGAAGCAAAAGAATCCACCGGATTAAACGAGGTTTGGCATCCTTCTTGGTAAACAAGTAACGAATTGCCGCATGGTCCGTGTAGACAATGACTTTGGACCTAATTACATATGAACGAAACTTGTCACAAGCAAATACGAGCACCAACATCTCATTCTCAGTGGTGGCGTAGTTTAATTGCGCATCATTGAAAGTGCGGCTTGCATAGTAGATAGCCTGGAAAACCTTGTGTCACCATTGACCTAGAACCGCTCCAACCGCATAATCACTAGCATCATACATGATCTCAAACGGTTCATTCCAGTTGGACATAACCAAGATTGGCGCCGAAGTCAACTTCTCCTTAATTAAATTGAAAGCCTTTAAGCAAAACTCATCAAAGTTGAATAGGGATTCTTTCTCAAGAAGATTGCATAGTGGTTTGACAACCTTTGAGAAATCTTTAACAAATCTCCGGTAGAACCCGGTGTGGCCCAAAAAACTTCGAATCCCTTTTACATTCTTCAGTAGTGGAAGTTTCTCAATCATCGAGATTTTAGCCCAGTTGACCTCAATTCCCTTAAAAGATACTTGATGGCTTAAGACAATTCCCTCCTTAACCATAAAAAGACATTTCTCCCAATTAAGAACGAGATTCTTCTCTTCGCAATGTTGCAACACGAGAGATAGATTATGAAGGCAATGATCAAAAGATGAGCCAAATACCGAAAACTTGTCCATAAAAACCTCAATTATCTCATCCACCATGTCAGAGGAAATAACCATCATACACCTTTGGAAGGTTGCGAGGGCATTGCACAAACCGAACGGCATGCGACAGAAAGCAAAAGTACCATAGGGGCACATGAAGGTCGTCTTCTTTTGGTCTTTGGGAGCTATAGCAATTTGATTGTAGCTTGAATACCTATTAAGAAAGCAATAGTAATTGTACCCTGCCAACCAGTCTAGCATATGATCGATAAAAGTAAAAGGAAAATGATCCTTCCATATGGCTTTGTTGAGCTTCCTATAATCGATGCACACATGCCACCCCGTCACCGTTTTAGTAGGGATAAGCTTGTTGTTCTTATTTTTGACCACCATCATTCCACCATTTTTAGGGACGACTTGCAACGGGTTCACCTATGAATTATCAGAGATGGCATAAATGATTCCGACATTAAGTAGCTTCAAGACCTAGGCTCGTACCATTTCTTTAATAGTTGGATTCAATCTTCTTTGATGCTCATTTGATGGCTTGTAAGAGTATTCTATAAGGATCTTGTGCATGCAAATTGTGGGGTTTATGCCTTTGATGTCAGAAATCAACCAACCTGTGATGACCCGCCTAGCGCCGGCCGTTACCATACATTCTTACATAATAATATATGAAAATTTAGACATAAATTTTTTTTTTTTTTTTTTTTATACAACTGATAAGTATTGTTTAACTTGGAAATTTCATAATAAACACTTATATCCATACATGTACTTATACATAATTACTTATAGCGAAAATGTGTTTTTTGTACTTAAATACAGCATATTTAGCGTAGCATAATTTAACAAAAAGAAACGTAGTGATTCCGTCCCACAGTTTCACAGCTTTGCCTTGCCATGCTCCACCGCCTTGTATCAAGAAATACCGCAAGGTTGCTTACCTACAGCATAAACTTAAAACATGAGCTTTCGCTCAGCAAGCACAACTATTTATCCACAAAACATATCATGATAACATAATGCATGAACCATTTATGGTCAATTTCTGTTTTCATAAGTTAGCATAGATTTTGGGCCCTTACATAACTTAACATGAATGTACGTACCGTGGCGCGCTGCCATGGAGTGGTTGGGGCGGCCAGCCCTGTCCAACTCAAACCATGAACCAAACCCGACCTGACGCGGGTCGATACGACATATAGCATTTTGCTTGTATTAAAAGTCTTGTTCTTGTCTTATTTCATACTTGAAATATTGTTTCATATTCATAACCAGTTTCTTAACTGAAACTGGGATTTCATATTTTACCAACTCGTTATTCTTTAATGAGCATACTTCGTGATGTCATAATATCACATTTCTCATCATATGAACATACATACTATAAACATACATACATGAACTTGAAAACATACATGCCATACATTCATCATTTCTTGCATACATACATGCCATTCGTACTTTAATATTTATCATATCTTAAAAATGTACATACATACATATCATAAATATTTCTTATACACATAACATTATAAACTTGATATCATACAGGCCATAACGTTTTATCATGCTTATATCATTATAAACTTGAAAGCATTCAACAAACAAATTTTGTTTATGCTGTAGGCGGAGTCGTACTTACCGTTACTGCGCCTTGAATCACAATCCTTCACTCAAACAGGTCGTTTCCCTGTTTTCAAGAAAATCATAGGATGAGTATCATCCTATCATAATAACATAATGATTCTAATTGCTAACAACCATTCCTAAATTTCAACTCCTTTTTGAAATTTAGTAAAAACTCTAATTATTTTGAAAATCGGATTCCAAAACCAATTCATAAAGTTTAGTTCTTTTCTCACAAATCTGTTTCGAATTTGGAAAAGTTTTCTTCATTAAAGTTGTAGATCTTGAAGTCTCCTACAACTTTTATTTTAACCTCAAACTTCAAATCTGCCTTTAACATGCTTATTTTTGCCTTATAAAATTTTTCGACCAAACTTACTGCTCATAATTTGGTCTCGGGTTTTTATAGAAATAAAGGTCTTAAAAGCCTTATTTTCAAAAACTGGCCGCGATGGCCCCTAGGATTTTCCCTCCTCTACAACTTTGCAGTTTTAACTTTTTTAAGATTCGGCCTCTCAAGGCCTCTAAATGTTGTTTCAGAAAAACTGCTCGGATAGAGACTTAATCAAGCATACAAAAACCCTAGTGCATGTATCTTACAAAATTTAAACTCTTGCTTAATCATACTAATCATTCTCTTAATTCATAAATAGAGAACTAGAGGATGGCAGTATTTACCTCAAGTTTCTCTGATAAAGTTCTTAATCTAGGGTAATTGAAAATTCTCTCACACTAAACCGAAAATCTTTTCTAGTTTTCTTTTCTTTCTTTTCTTTCTTTTCTTTCTTTTCTTTGCTCGGTTTCTATGGCAGGGTTGGGGGAGTTTGTGCTGCTCAAGGTTGTGTGTGTGTGTTGGCTAACCAAATGATACAACAGCACCTTCACCTATTTATAGATGAAGCATAAGTTTTGAATTTGCTTATCAATCCCTAGAAGTATAACAATTGGCTTCTTAGTCCTTAGAGGAAGCCAATTTGAATTTGTTTCCTTGAAGGGTGGCCGGCCATCCTTGGCTTCTCATGCCACTAACCCAAGCTAGGGTTGCTTACTCATGTGGCCTAGGGACCATGAGGTGTCCCTTCCTTGGTGTGGCCGGCCTTAGGTGTTAGTTGTGCAAGCCTTTGCTTGCCAACAAGCAAAGCTAGTATGCTTACCAAGCTTGCCTAAGTGCATTAGGTGTCAAGCCCTAAAGGAGTTCAAGAAATCAATCTTTGGTAATTTAGGCAATAGTCCTTGAAGCCAAACTATTTTTCTCCTTGGTCCCTATGTGTTGGCCGGCCATACTTCACCCAAAATGCCAAGCAAGCTTAGCTAGGGTTGCTTGCTCATCAAGGCTACATTTGAGGTGGCACTTCCTTGGTGTGGCCGGTCCTAGGGTGAGGTGTGCAAGGCTTGGCTTGCCAAGGAGGCTAGGCTAGGAAACCTAGGGTGTTGGCTCATCAAAGCTAGGCCAAAGATGTGTCTTTCCCTTGGGTGGCCGGTCATGGTGTGATCTTGGCTTGCCAAATAGGTGAAGCTAAGTTTGCTTACTCACCAAGGCTAGACCATGAGGTGTCTAACCAAGGTGATGGCCGGTCATGGTGTCAACTTATCAAGATCTTGGCTTGTCAAGTGTGTAGAGCTAAGCACTCTTACTCACCAAGGCTAGGTTTTTGAGGTGTCACATTCTTGAGGTGGCCGGCCCTTGGGTGGTGGCTTAGTGTGCAAGCCTTGGTTTGCTTGCTCACCAAGGCTACACCATGGTGTGTTGCTCCATGGTGGTGGCCGGCCATTGGTGTCTAGGTGTGCAAGCCTTCGCTTGCCAAGGGTGCAAGGCTAGGGTGTGACTTAGCCAAGCTAGAATCTAGGGTCCCTTATCCTTATGTGGCCGGTTTTTGGTGTAACCAAGTGACACAAATTACTAATTGTTCTTAACACAAAATCAACCAACTAAATTAAAGTGTTAAAACACTAAACTTAGGGTATGATTTGTAAACTTTTATTAACACTTAAAATCTTCTAATTTGCATAATCTTTTTCAAGAACAAGATTACTTGCTCAACAAGCCATGATGTGGCCGGTTCCTATGGTGACACATGGCATAATGGGATAGGTTCTAGCTAGAGTTTTCAAAAACGATCTTAACTTGTCATCCTTGATTTCCAACCAAACTAACTAAACTAAAAATGGGTCATTGACTTAATTGAACTAAGAAACTTTACTTAAAAAGTCCCTGGTTCAAAAATTTACATAATTGCTTATAAGTTTACAATTTTTTCAAAATTGCACATTGGCCCCTAAAGGCAAAATATTTGCACTTTAGTCCCTATGACTTGGCCAATTTTGGTTAAGCCTTTAAACATCAAATTTTTACTAAATCCTTCCTTAAAAGACTTTTTAGCTTCAAAATCATAAACTTTTCTTAATTTGTAAATTGACCCCTAAACATAAAATATTTGCATTTTGGTCCCTGTGAGGTGACCAATCATAGTAATGACACTTGTCATCAGAGGTGTCATCCTTAAAGGCCTGGTTTGGCTTATCTCCCAAATGCAGTCCAATTTTTTTAAAATAACATAAAATCATGAAGCATAAACTTACACCTTTTTCTTTTAACAAAAAGGTCTTAAACTTGCATAACTAACTTATTTGAATCTTTTAACTAAAGATTCAACAACTTTTCATAGAAACATATCATACATATAACATAAATAGACTTTGATTCTTAACAAAAGAAATCATAAGTTTACAAACAAGTTGGTCATTACAATCTACCCTCCTTAAAGAAATTTTCGTCCCCGAAAATCAACACAAGTAGGGATAGTTCTTTCTCATTTCTTCTTCTACTTCCCACGTTGCTTCTTGAATATTATGATTCTGCCATAACACCTTAACCATCGGAATGGTTTTGTTTCTTAAAACCTTTTCTTCCCGATCTAGAATTTGTATTGGCCTTTCCTCGTACGTCAAATCTGTTTGTACTTCGATCGGTTCTTGACTTAGCACATGAGAAGGATCAGGTACGTATTTCTTCAACATTGAAACGTGAAAAACATCATGTATAGAAGCTAAAGCTGGCGGTAAAGCAAGCTTGTAGGCAACTTTTCCAATTCTTTCGAGGATTTCAAACGGACCTGTGTATCTTGGACTAAGCTTTCCCTTCTTACCAAACCTCATAATCCCCTTTACTGGAGCAATCTTGAGAAAAACAGAATCTCCAACTTGGAATTCTAAGGGTCTTCGACGTTTATCAGCGTAACTCTTCTGTCGACTGAAAGCTATGTCAAGCCGTTGCTTGATCATCTTGACGTCTTCTGAGGTTTTTCTGATGAAATCCGTAGTTTGAATTGCTTCTGTCCGACTTCTTGCCAATGGATGGGAGATCGACATTTCCTTCCATATAGCGCTTCAAATGGAGCCATACCAATAGAAGTGTGGTAACTATTATTATACGAAAATTCGATCAAGGGTAACTTTTGATCCCAATTTCCCTTGAAATCTAGAACACAAGATCTCAACATATCTTCTAAGGTTTGGATAGTGCACTCCGATTGTCCATCTGTCTGAGGGTGGAATGCAGTACTGAATTTCAACCTTGACCCCATAGCTGTGTGAACACTTTTCCAAAATCGCGAAGTAAAACGTCCGTCTCGATCTGAAATAATGGATTTTGGAACTCCATGCAACTTAACAACCTGAGATACATAAATTTCAGCTAATTTCTCAACCGAAAAGGTGGCTTTACTAGCAATGAAATGGGCTGATTTGGTTAATCTATCCACAATTACCCAAATCATATCATTTCCACTAGCGGTCCTGGGTAGTCCAACTACGAAATCCATGGTGATTTGTTCCCATTTCCATTCTGGGAGTTCTATCTTTTGAAGATCTCCGCCAGGTTGCCGGTGTTCAGCTTTAACTTTCTGACAAGTTAGACACTTTGATACAAATTCAGCAATTTCTCTCTTCATGTTCGGCCACCAAAAGTTCTCCTTAAGGTCCTTATACATCTTAGTAGCTCCAGGGTGAACTGAGTATGGCGTTTCATGCGCTTCTGACATAATTTGTTTCCTTAGAAACTCAAAGTTAGGAACACAAATCCTTCCTTTGAAAAGAATTAACCCATTCGCAGACGTCTTAAATTCCTTATCTTCTTCTCCAAGTAGCTGAATTTTCAACAAAAAGGAATCTTTCCTTTGATAGCACTTAATGGTTTCTAGGAGATTAGACTGAAGAGTCAAAGCAGACAATTTTCCGATTAGCATTTCTAATCGGAAATCAGAAATTTCCTTTTGGAGGGGTTCGGATATCATTTCAAGAGACATGAGCATACCGGATGACTTCCTGCTCAGCGCATCTGCTACCTTGTTTGCCTTTCCAGGATGATAAAGAATTTCACAATCATAATCCTTTACGAGTTCGAGCCATCTTCGTTGCCGCATATTAAGCTCCTTTTGAGTAAAGATGTATTTGAGACTTTGATGATCGGTAAAAATCTCACATCTATTACCATACAGGTAATGTCTCCAAATCTTCAAAGCGAAAACCACCGCAGCAAGCTCCAAATCGTGAGTCGGGTAGTTCCGTTCATGGTCCTTCAGTTGACGTGAAGCATAAGCAACCACATTTCTTCCTTGCATAAGGACAGCTCCTAGTCCAGTTTTCGACGCATCACTATAAATGGCGAAATTTCCTGCATCAACGTCCGGAATAATCAACACTGGTGCACTTGTAAGTTTCCTCTTGAGCTCTTGGAAGTTTTCTTCACACTTCTGTGTCCACTCAAACTTTCTCCCCTTTTTAGTAAGAGCTGTTAGTGGCGCTGCTATCTTGGAGAATCCTTCAACGAACCGTCGGTAGTATCCGGCCAAGCCAAGAAAGCTTCGTATCTCCGTAACGTTTCTGGGTGCTGACCATGCACTAACTGCTTCTATCTTAGCAGGATCAACAGAAATTCCTTCCCTTGAAACTACGTGGCCTAAGAAATGTACTTTCTCCAACCAAAATTCACATTTAGTGAATTTGACATAAAGCTGATTCCGTCTTAAGGTTTCCAAAACCATCTTGAGGTGCTGCTCATGTTCCTTTGTAGATTTTGAATAGATCAAAATATCATCAATGAAGATGATAACAAACTTATCTAAATAATCTTTAAACACCCGATTCATAAGGTCCATAAAAGCAGCTGGAGCATTAGTTAATCCAAAAGGCATGACTAAATACTCATAATGTCCATAACGTGTTCGAAACGCCGTCTTGGGAATATCTCCTTCCTTAATTCTGAGTTGATGGTAGCCTGAACGCAAGTCAATCTTCGAGAATACTAAAGCTCCTCTAAGTTGATCAAAGAGATCGTCGATTCTCGGGAGAGGGTACTTGTTCTTAATCGTGATCTTATTCAACTCGCGATAGTCGATACACATTCGTAACGTTCCATCCTTCTTCTTGACAAACAACACAGGTGCTCCCCACGGGGAATGGCTTTGACGAATAAATCCCTTGTCCAACAGTTCTTGCAACTGTACTTGAAGTTCCCTAAGCTCAGCTGGGGCCATGCGATAAGGTGCTTTCGATATTGGAGCTGTTCCTGGCAACAATTCTATTTCGAAAGAGATTTCATGCTCGGGCGGAAGTCTAGTTAAATCTTTTGGAAAGACGTCTACATATTCCTTAATAATAGGAACATCTTCGGGCTGCAGCTCTTTTTCTTGTTCTTTGTCCACCATGTTAGCTAAGTACCCTTGACATCCATTAGCTAGCATTTTCCAAGCTTTCATTGCAGAAACAAGCCGGGTTGATGAGCTCTTAGACTGGCCGTGAAAGTTGAATTCCTCTTCGCCGAAAAGACTAAACGTAACACAACGCTTTCGACAATCAATCTTAGCGTTGTACTTATCTAAGAAATCCATTCCCAGGATTACATCAAAATCCTGAAGCTTAATTGCAATCAGGTCTACATATAATTCTCTACCACACATAACTATCGGAACATTTCGCATCCAGGAATCAGATAACAAAAAATCTCCCGATGGAAGAGAGGTTCTAAAAGGTTGCCCTATACTTTCTACATTTCTATCTAACTTCCGGGCATACTCCATCGATATAAACGAATGGGTGGCACCAGAATCAATTAGGGCAAATGCATCATAAGCGGCTATAGAGATCTGACCTGTTACCACATTAGAAGTTCCAGCCTCAGCGTCTCCCTTTGTGTAAGCATAAATCCTGGCTTGTGGTTCAGGAGCTTCAAGTCTTCCTTGTACCATCGAAGGACTTTCGACCTTTGCTTGTACCGCGTGAAGCTGTCGGTTTGGATTCCTATTCTGGTACTGAGGGTTCTGGTTCTGACTAAAGGAGGTACAATTCCTCGCATAATGACCTTCTTTGCCACAAAGGTAGCAAGCGTTTGTTCCCATCCTACATACGCCTGGATGTTTCTTTCCACATTGAGTACACACAGGATAGCTGTTATTATTATCCTCATTCCCACGGTTGTTCCTCTTCTGGGGGTAATTCTTCTGTTGGCCCTGGCCCGTAGCATTCTCTCTTCTTTTATTCTTTCCAAACTGCTTGGAACTTTGGTTGGAATTACTAGTCTGGCCTTTTGAGTTCGGTTGTTGGTTCTGCCTAGACTGTATCTGTTTCTCTACAGCCTTTTCCTCCTTCTTAGCTTTAAATATCTGAACCCGCGCTTCCTTATCCTGATTAATCCAGTATTCTGCTCTCATAGCTCGACCTATATAATCAGCTACAAGAGTTGGAGGGCTACTTCCAGCACTAACTTGTTTAGCAATGTCTGTCCGAAACATTTTCATCATCCTTCTTACTTTCTCTCTTTCGTTCGGTACCAGTTCCGGACATAAACGGGCAAGCTGTTCAAACTTCTTGACTGCCTCCATTACAGACAAAGATCCTTGCTTAAAGCTGGTAAACTCATCCTGTTGAGCTGCAAGAATCTCCTGATTGTAGTACATTATTCTGAATTCGTCTACAAAATCTTGCCATTGCATGAACGCCACGTTTCTGCGCATCTGAACCGTCCTCCACCAGTGACGTGCATCTTTCTTAAGTGCAAAAGAGGCACAAAGAACTTTCTCCTGTTCCGTAAGTCCCATAAAATCCAAAATTACTTGGATATCTATCAGCCAATTATCTGCTACTATTGGATCTGTGGTTCCTTCAAATTCAGGTGCCTTCATTCGCCTAAATCGTTCATACAACAGATCTTCCCTAACTAAAGGTGGATTCCTTTGCAGTCCTTCGGGTGCTAACGGAATTTCTTGATGAACCTCTGGTGCTTGAGGCGCTGCTGGGGGTACAGGGTTATTTTGCGGTGGGACTTCGTTTACTCGAGGCACTTGATTCAGTTGGGCTACTTGTTCCCGAAGCTGGTTCGTCTCTTGCTGTTGTTCCCACAATTGTCGTTGCAAGGTAGCTACTATATTTGCAAGATCAGGTTCTTGCGGAATAGGATTTGCTCGGGTACGTGGACGTGACATCTTCTATTTCTTATCTAATTACGATAAAGATATTGTTATACTACAAATATCTTTTCGTTCATTCATATCTCATCATAAAATCTTATTATGAATACTACTTACTTATCATATCATATCATCGTATCATACCATAACATCATAACATAAAACAGAACATTAGAGATCCATCATGATCTCATCATTCCATGACATATCATATGTTGTTCATAATCTTGCATTCCATCATCATTCATAATTCATAATTCATAATTCATACATATTCAACCATACTATCATGTACATATTCTTTACTTGCTATATATATATATATACATGATCAAGTACAAGATAGAAGTGATTATCACTATCTATCTTACATACATACTATTTTATACTTAAACTATCTATTCCGATGATATCTCAGAGAATACGTCACAGTCTTCCTCATCGAACAAGACTTCCTCCGGATCATTCTCCATATGAACATCTTCTTCTTCTTCATCTCCGTTATCCAGGATGATTTCGTGGGGATCCTCTTGCAATTCGGGCTCACCAAGAATATCTTCGAGATTCATGCCATCAATATCCTCTTGTGGAGGAATCTCCTGAAGTGGTATTGCCGGAATAGGGTCTTCTGGCAATGCTGGTCCCCATTGGAAGGGTGGCTCCTCCACGTCATTGTTGTTAACTGGCACTTGGATATTATTTTCCACTACAGCATCTGCTTGAACCATGTGAGCTATCAACTCCGCTTCCATGATGTCGTTAATCATGTGTTCCAGAGTCATTCCAATTGCCGGTGGCTGAACGTGTTCCCTGACGTTAGGTGGCAGTCCTTCCCGGAGTAGTTGCAATGCCCGAAACTCTGGGTCGCCCATATCTGGAATATGAGGCAACATAGCCTCCTGAAATCTTCGACAATAATGGCCCATCGACTCTCCCGGATAAGCATGCCAATCATAAACGTAGTTAAGATATCGGACAAAGTTCATGTCACGATAAATTTTTGGATCTCGATAATGTACGTCGGCGTTTTCCTCTAATGGAGGTCCAAAACGAGCAGTGATGACATGGCGAAAATTTTCCCATGATCCTCCCTGAACTTCCTGTTCTCCTGTTATTCTCCACCATAATCTAGCATCTACTGCTAGACAACGACTTGCTAACGATACCTGTAAATGGGGTGGAATATGACCTATTCGGAATATAGACTCCATATCATGAAGCCATGCTGCGAGAGTCACAGTTCATCTAGTTCCATCAAATACTAACGGAGACATCATGAAAAATGCGTAGGCTGCACCTCGATCGTCGTCCATTATCCTCAAATCTAGATTATACAAATTCATAATATAAATACGAAATATTTTTAACTTACAATGACTGTGGCGCAGGCAAGCAAACTGTGAAACCGGAAGGTAGGAACTTAGGCTCTGATACCAACTCTGTGACGACCCGCCTAGCGCCGGCCGTTACCATACATTCTTACATAATAATATATGAAAATTTAGACAGAAAATTTTTTTTTTTTTTTTTTTTATACAACTGATAAGTATTGTTTAACTTGGAAATTTCATAATAAACACTTATATCCATACATGTACTTATACATAATTACTTATAGCGGAAATGTGTTTTTTGTACTTAAATACAGCATATTTAGCGTAGCATAATTTAACAAAAAGAAACGTAGTGATTCCGTCCCACAGTTTCACAGCTTTGCCTTGCCATGCTCCACCGCCTTGTATCAAGAAATACCGCAAGGTTGCTTACCTACAGCATAAACTTAAAACATGAGCTTTCGCTCAGCAAGCACAACTATTTATCCACAAAACATATCATGATAACATAATGCATGAACCATTTATGGTCAATTTCTGTTTTCATAAGTTAGCATAGATTTTGGGCCCTTACATAACTTAACATGAATGTACGTACCGTGGCGCGCTGCCATGGAGTGGTTGGGGCGGCCAGCCCTGTCCAACTCAAACCATGAACCAAACCCGACCTGACGCGGGTCGATACGACATATAGCATTTTGCTTGTATTAAAAGTCTTGTTCTTGTCTTATTTCATACTTGAAATATTGTTTCATATTCATAACCAGTTTCTTAACTGAAGCTGGGATTTCATATTTTACCAACTCGTTATTCTTTAATGAGCATACTTCGTGATGTCATAATATCACATTTCTCATCATATGAACATACATACTATAAACATACATACATGAACTTGAAAACATACATGCCATACATTCATCATTTCTTGCATACATACATGCCATTCGTACTTTAATATTTATCATATCTTAAAAATGTACATACATACATATCATAAATATTTCTTATACACATAACATTATAAACTTGATATCATACAGGCCATAACGTTTTATCATGCTTATATCATTATAAACTTGAAAGCATTCAACAAACAAATTTTGTTTATGCTGTAGGCGGAGTCGTACTTACCGTTACTGCGCCTTGAATCACAATCCTTCACTCAAACAGGTCGTTTCCCTGTTTTCAAGAAAATCATAGGATGAGTATCATCCTATCATAATAACATAATGATTCTAATTGCTAACAACCATTCCTAAATTTCAACTCCTTTTTGAAATTTAGTAAAAACTCTAATTATTTTGAAAATCGGATTCCAAAACCAATTCATAAAGTTTAGTTCTTTTCTCACAAATCTGTTTCGAATTTGGAAAAGTTTTCTTCATTAAAGTTGTAGATCTTGAAGTCTCCTACAACTTTTATTTTAACCTCAAACTTCAAATCTGCCTTTAACATGCTTATTTTTGCCTTATAAAATTTTTCGACCAAACTTACTACTCATAATTTGGTCTCGGGTTTTTATAGAAATAAAGGTCTTAAAAGCCTTATTTTCAAAAACTGGCCGTCATGGCCCCTAGGATTTTCCCTCCTCTACAACTTTGCAGTTTTAACTTTTTTAAGATTCGGCCTCTCAAGGCCTCTAAATGTTGTTTCAGAAAAACTGCTCGGATAGAGACTTAATCAAGCATACAAAAACCCTAGTGCATGTATCTTACAAAATTTAAACTCTTGCTTAATCATACTAATCATTCTCTTAATTCATAAATGGAGAACTAGAGGATGGCAGTATTTACCTCAAGTTTCTCTGATAAAGTTCTTAATCTAGGGTAATTGAAAATTCTCTCACACTAAACCGAAAATCTTTTCTAGTTTTCTTTTCTTTCTTTTCTTTCTTTTCTTTGCTCGGTTTCTATGGCAGGGTTGGGGGAGTTTGTGCTGCTCAAGATTGTGTGTGTGTGTTGGCTAACCAAATGATACAACAGCACCTTCACCTATTTATAGATGAAGCATAAGTTTTGAATTTGCTTATCAATCCCTAGAAGTATAACAATTGGCTTCTTAGTCCTTAGAGGAAGCCAATTTGAATTTGTTTCCTTGAAGGGTGGCCGGCCATCCTTGGCTTCTCATGCCACTAACCCAAGCTAGGGTTGCTTACTCATGTGGCCTAGGGACCATGAGGTGTCCCTTCCTTGGTGTGGCCGGCCTTAGGTGTTAGTTGTGCAAGCCTTTGCTTGCCAACAAGCAAAGCTAGTATGCTTACCAAGCTTGCCTAAGTGCATTAGGTGTCAAGCCCTAAAGGAGTTCAAGAAATCAATCTTTGGTAATTTAGGCAATAGTCCTTGAAGCCAAACTATTTTTCTCCTTGGTCCCTATGTGTTGGCCGGCCATACTTCACCCAAAATGCCAAGCAAGCTTAGCTAGGGTTGCTTGCTCATCAAGGCTACATTTGAGGTGGCACTTCCTTGGTGTGGCCGGTCCTAGGGTGAGGTGTGCAAGGCTTGGCTTGCCAAGGAGGCTAGGCTAGGAAACCTAGGGTGTTGGCTCATCAAAGCTAGGCCAAAGATGTGTCTTTCCCTTGGGTGGCCGGTCATGGTGTGATCTTGGCTTGCCAAATAGGTGAAGCTAAGTTTGCTTACTCACCAAGGCTAGACCATGAGGTGTCTAACCAAGGTGATGGCCGGTCATGGTGTCAACTTATCAAGATCTTGGCTTGCCAAGTGTGTAGAGCTAAGCACTCTTACTCACCAAGGCTAGGTTTTTGAGGTGTCACATTCTTGAGGTGGCCGGCCCTTGGGTGGTGGCTTAGTGTGCAAGCCTTGGTTTGCTTGCTCACCAAGGCTACACCATGGTGTGTTGCTCCATGGTGGTGGCCGGCCATTGGTGTCTAGGTGTGCAAGCCTTCGCTTGCCAAGGATGCAAGGCTAGGGTGTGACTTAGCCAAGCTAGAATCTAGGGTCCCTTATCCTTATGTGGCCGGTTTTTGGTGTAACCAAGTGACACAAATTACTAATTGTTCTTAACACAAAATCAACCAACTAAATTAAAGTGTTAAAACACTAAACTTAGGGTATGATTTGTAAACTTTTATTAACACTTAAAATCTTCTAATTTGCATAATCTTTTTCAAGAACAAGATTACTTGCTCAACAAGCCATGATGTGGCCGGTTCCTATGGTGACACATGGCATAATGGGATAGGTTCTAGCTAGAGTTTTCAAAAACGATCTTAACTTGTCATCCTTGATTTCCAACCAAACTAACTAAACTAAAAATGGGTCATTGACTTAATTGAACTAAGAAACTTTACTTAAAAAGTCCCTGGTTCAAAAATTTACATAATTGCTTATAAGTTTACAATTTTTTCAAAATTGCACATTGGCCCCTAAAGGCAAAATATTTGCACTTTAGTCCCTATGACTTGGCCAATTTTGGTTAAGCCTTTAAACATCAAATTTTTACTAAATCCTTCCTTAAAAGACTTTTTAGCTTCAAAATCATAAACTTTTCTTAATTTGTAAATTGACCCCTAAACATAAAATATTTACATTTTGGTCCCTGTGAGGTGACCAATCATAGTAATGACACTTGTCATCAGAGGTGTCATCCTTAAAGGCCTGGTTTGGCTTATCTCCCAAATGCAGTCCAATTTTTTTAAAATAACATAAAATCATAAAGCATAAACTTACACCTTTTTCTTTTAACAAAAAGGTCTTAAACTTGCATAACTAACTTATTTGAATCTTTTAACTAAAGATTCAACAACTTTTCATAGAAACATATCATACATATAACATAAATAGACTTTGATTCTTAACAAAAGAAATCATAAGTTTACAAACAAGTTGGTCATTACACAACCAAAGGTGGATTTGTGATTCTTCACGACAAGGAGCAACTTCTCTTCTTCTTTCAGGGTCAATGATGCCGAAATAATCATGAGATTGGTGGAATTCTCCCCTAAGAAGGCATATCAGAGATGCTCGGGCAATTGCTTCAAAACCAACCCATCGTGACATGAACAAGAAACATCCAATGAACCCCTTAGAAGTTTCAAGAATAGTCACCGGATAAAGATTATCCACTTGGGCCGTAGGATCCTCAATAGGTAAAGCTTCAAGAGCTAGAATATAGTCTACAATGCCATCATCTTTGGCACAGAACTCCTCACCGAAATCCATCCTTGATGAAGAATTCAATAGGCAATGCTCCAAAGGGTCGTCATGCAAAACATCACAAGTGAACTCCTTCACATAAGAATCTATCACTTCTATCCGGTTACAAGTAGACATTTCCTCCGGAAACTTCAAGATATGGTAGATGTTGAACTTGACCTCTTCGTCATTAACCCGGAGCATCAAATTCCCACTATGTACATCAATCAAAGCTTTTCCGATAGTAAGAAATGGTCGACCAAGAATTATTGGAATTTTCCAGTTTTCCTCCATATCGAGAACAAAAAAATCCACCGGAAAGATGAACTTATCAACTTTGACCAAGACATCTTCAATGACTCCCCTAGGATAAGTGAGAGAACGATCCGCCATTTGCAAGGAAATGGTAGTTGGCTTGACTTCACCAAGTCCCAATTTCTGGAAAACAGAGAGTGGGATAAGATTGATACTTGCATCAAGATCACACAAGACCTTCTCAAACGTAGAGCTACTAATAGTGCATGGAATAGTAAAGCTTCCGGGATCCTTCAATTTTTGGGGTAACTTTTTTTGAAGAATCGCACTACATTCCTCCGTGAGCTTCACCATCTCATAGTCAATTTCCGCTTCTTCGACATAATATCCTTCATGAACTTTGCATAATTCGACATTTGCTCCAATGCATCTGTAAAAGGGATATTGATGTGAATTTTCTAGCTCAAGAATCTTGGAGAATTGGGTATCCAACTTTTTCTTTTGGAACTGCTAAGGGAATGGTAACGGGGGAGTAATGATTGGGGGATTCTCCTGAAAATAGATAGAATCGGGCTTTGTAGCCTCTTTTTGTTGCTCCACTACGACTTCATCTATTTTAGTTTGAGCTTCCCGAGGTTTGGGAACTTCGACTTCTTTTCCACTCCTTAAAGTGATAGCCTTGCAATGATCTTTAGGATTAGTCTCTGTATCGCTCGGAAACTTGCTGTATGATTAGGCTTTTATGGAGTTTGCAAGTTGCTCGATTTGAACTTCAAGAAACTTCATAGTTACCTTCATGTTACTACAATGTGTCTCTATATTATCAAGTTTCACCTTATCTTTGTTGAATCTTCCTCTAGTCTCAACAACGAAAGTACTCAAGAGATCTTCCAATGATGGCTTCTTCTCGGTAATTGGTTGTTGAAATTTCGGTGGCGGTTATAGAGCATTTCTAAGATTACCATCAGAGAAGTTCTCATGGTTGCGAAGTCCCAGATGGTAGTGAGTAGGCAAATTGTTGGGGCGGTAATTATGGTTTCGGTTGTTCATATAGGGAACTTGCTCTTGATTACTTCCATCACCAACATAAGAAGCATTAGCAACCATCACTAATTCTTGACTTGATGAAGTTTCTCTAATAGTCAATGCCAAAATTTGACTAGTCAGGGCCAAAACTTGTGCCACAAGAGAAACCAATGGGTCTACTTCGTGTATTCTGGCAACTTTCTTTATTAAGGATCTCTCATTAAGCCATTAAGAATTGTTGGATGTCGCCTCCTCCAACAGTTGTTGAGCTTTCTCAGTGGTTTTTGACAACAAAGTACCACTAGCTGCCGCATCAACAATGGTCCTTATTTGGCTATCGAACCCATTGCAGAACAATTGGATTTGAAACCAATCTTGAACCATGCTGTGGACACCTCTAAATAAGATCCTTGAACTACTCCCATGCTTCATAAAGAGGCTCGAAATCCAATTGCCGAAATTGAGCAATTTCTCCACGCAATTGAGATGTCTGCGATGGTGGAAAGAACTTGATAAGGAACCGTTGACCCAAATCTTCTCATGTGGTGATACTTCTGGGTTGCATCGATTGTAACCAACCCCTCGCTTGATCCTTAAGAGAGAACGGGAACAATCATAAGTGAATAGCATCCTCCGAAACACCACTCATCTTTACGGAATCACAAATCTCCAAGAAAGTTCCCAAATGAACATTCGGGTCCACATGTGATAGTTCCCCATATTGATTTTGTTATACCATATTGATAAGAGATGGCTTCAACTCGAAGTTGTTAGCATTGATAGATTGAATCTGAATTCCTGAATAGTTATCATTCACAACGGGCTTGAAGTAGTCCATCAACTCCTGTTGTTGATTATTGTTGTTTTCCCGATCACACATAGCTTGAGTCTTGTTCTTCTTCTTTTGCTTCCTTATCTTTCGAAGAGTCATTTCTATTTCCGGATTAAATGGCACTAGGTCGGGATTTTGAGCTCTTTGTATGAACTGTCCCAAACACAAATTTAACAAGCTCAAAACAATTAAAATAAAAGAAACGCCTTAATTAAAACCGAATCACTTGGTTGCAATATTAGCAAGATTTAATAAAATTTTCAATCCCCGGCAATAGTGCCTAAAACTTCTTACATGTCTTTTTTTGTGTGTGCTCGCAAGTGAACGAATCGTCATAAACAATAAAGTGACAAAACATCAAGTATCATCCACAGAGATTGAAATTAAGAAACTAACTAAGTACCACAATTAAAATGACTCAATTTTATCTAAGCAATCAAAATTAAAAAGATATGAAATTAAGCAACTAAATTAAGCAATTAAATTAAACTAAGGATAAGCAAAATAAAAGCAATCGAAGATATGGATTGAAGGGAACTCGATGATATGTAAAGCTAGGGGGTTTTGATTTCATTTGACTAAACTATGCTTATCCATTTCAAGGCCTGTTAATCGAATTCATTCAAATCATTAATCACAGACACCGAGTTTAATTTCACTCCCTCTCTCGAGTGCCGAGTAAAATAATATGTGAAATTAATCAAATTAATATCCCTATTAACTTAACCAATTAAGCACTTATTACATAACCCTACTCTAGTGATTACCTAAGTCATATTAGCCTCCCGAACTTAATATTACTATGGGTTGTGTTTCCCAAGTCCCAACACATGAAATTAACTCTCCCGAGCTCAATTTCATGCATCTAATAACTCTAATTTAATGAAAAATCTAATAACTCTAATTTCACACAAACGATTCCAAATGAGATTCAATCAATAAGCAATAAATTCATCAAAACATAGTCATCATCAAACTAAATCATATCCCCTAGCTTAGAAAGTTTAGCTAGACATAAATGTTCTCAAATCTATAATCAAATTCGAAACAAACATCTAACCCATATTCAAGCACCAATTCAAAGAGTAAATACAAGTTCAAGAGCTACAAAGAGAGAGGAAGGTAGAAGGAAGAAGAACTAGTTGAAGAACAAGCACCTAAATCTTCAACCTTCTTGAATCTCCAAGAAAAGCCCTTTAAAACTTTTAAGTTTTCTCTCTTGTTTGTCTGAAATTTGGGTCTCCAAAAAGCTTCCTCTTGTTTTCGCACGATTCCCTTTTATACCCTTCAAAAATCAGGTCATTTTCAACTTAAATTCAGTCATCCATGTGTACGGGCGCCATAGTGGATGAAAAGAAGGCTGCAATGCGTATATGGCGGCTAAGGCTTTTCAGAAGGCACGCTGCAACGGATGAAGAGAGGGCTGCAATGCTCCTGAAACAGGGTAGGAGAGGGTTGCAGCGGATGTTGTGCGTGCTGTAGCCTATATAAATAGGCTCTCTGGCTTGGGAGTTTAAGAGCACGCTGCAGCGGATGTTTGGTACGCTGCAGCTCGCTTTGTGCTTTCTTGATTCCTCTTTTTGATACCTTTTTTCTCATTCTTGCATTTTACCTTCAAAAACAATATGAACAAAATAAAAACACTAATAGAAGTACTCAAAAACCAACAAAATGCCCAAGAATAAAGATTGATTAAATCACTATATCAATGTCTCTAGTGTCAATATGCCCCCTGAACTATGAAACATACATATGATACCCTCTGAACTTTTATATGTGTGTCAAGTTGCCCTCTATATTCATTTTCGTTAGTTTTTCCTTCATTTTTAATGTCAAAAAGCCCCTAATCTTTATATTTGTGTCAAAATGCCTATAATCTTTAATATTTGTGTTAAACTGACTCATCTATCTTATTTAATTTATATTACATTATATAATTACCTAATAATTATTAACTTTTTGAGAATAGATTAAAAAATTATTTTTTATTTCAATAAAATAAGTTTTACTCATTTTTTTTGTGCACACTATTTTTTATTTTACTTATGTTAAATAAAATTTACATGAATTTTAATTTTCTTAAACAAAAATAACTATACAATCTATGTTTATTATTTAATTATCCTAAATTCACAATTTTTTGTTTATTTTTTTAATTGATAACACTGTAACAAAATATGAAATAAATCATTTTTTAAGTTTGAAAATATAATAGTAACGAGTATAAAAATAAACTTACAATAACTTATTCTTATTATGAGTTTAAGTATACGCATGAATGAGATTTGTAATTACTCTAGTTTCCGATTATATAGGCCAAATAAACAATTTATTTGTAATCCAAATCCTCCATCTAAGTCCTACCTGTTGTTTTACCAATCCATCCCAAAAACTTAAGCTATTAGGAGATGAGCCAACGATAATTTATATTTAAATAATTTATAGATGGAGCTGTTTGATACAAATATTAAAGATCATGGATATTTTAACACAAATGTAAAGATCATGAGGTATTTTGACATCAAAAATGAAAGAAAACTAACGGAATAGTTAACTTGACACATATTAAAGTGCTTACATACCAAAAAAAAAATTTAACAGGTTACAACAAGTACATTTCATAGTTCATAGGGTATATTGATATTAATAACATAAGTCACGTGGATTTATGAAAATTTTCCTTATTTTATTATTGGCCCAAAAAAGAGGGGGTGCCACAGGTGATGGAAAAAAAAAAACATCTAATGTGACTGCAAACATGGCAAATCATCACGGGCAACAATGGAAAGCACAGGATAGTTTTTTTCGAAAATAAATAAATAAATAAATAAATAAAGCATAGAATAGGATGGGGGTAATGTGCCAAAAAATAAAAAAGAAGTTATTTTTATTGGTAAAGTTTAAAAAACACCACGGTTGAGAGGGTAAAGTGCAATTTAACCCCCTTTTCATGCGGAAAAAAAAAAAAAAAAAAAGAAAAAAGTGGCTCCTAATATAGCGACGTTTGATTGTGCAAAAAAAAAAAAAAAAAAAAAAAAAAAAAAACCAATAGTAAGTTACAAATGGTGTCTTCGTAGTTCGTATCATTAGGTTGTGAATTTATCCATATTGTTAAATTATTGAGTTTTTTTTTTTTTTAAGTGTTAAATTATGGAGCTGCTTATATTTATATATATATATATATATATATATATATATATATATATAGATAGGGCGGAGGCAAGGGGGTGAGTTGGGACCATAGCCCCTATTGAAATTTTTTGTTTTGTTTTTTTTTTTTTTAATTTACCTAAAATTTTTTATAATTTTTATAAATTATCCTCACTAAAAATTAAAAATCTCACATAAGCCCTACAAAATTAATTCTATGTATAATTTTACGGCTTTGCCCTTATTAAAATTAAAAATTCTCACATGAACTCACTAAAATTAAAAATGATCACATAGCCTCCATTAAAATTTATATTATCTTGAAAAAACAATTTGGTGTACACCCCAACTGATATATATTTATGGCTTCGCTCCTTATAAGTAGATTGAGTTTTCTCTCTCTTTGAGCTAGTTTTTAATGATGAGTTTTACTCAGGTCTATTTAGTATAGAATCAGATTCAGAGCCAGATTTTGCAAGCGATTGTGTGTTTGGATTCTGACCACTAGACGTGAGGGAGGGCGTTAGGTTGTGAACTAAATCGCTACAAAATTAATTTTATGTTTATAAATTTTACGGCTTTATTCCCACTAAAATTAAAAATTCTCATATAAACCACTAAAACAAAAAAAATACTCACATAGCCCGCATAAAATTTATTTTATCTTAAAAAAATTTTGGTGTACGCCCCCACTGATATATATTCCTGACTCTGTCCCTTATTTGTACATTTTTTTTTTTTTACATTTACATTTAATAAAAACCGCTCAAACACACAATTCATGCCCCAAAAAAAAAAAGTGACTCCTAATATGACAACATTTGCTTCTGCACAGGATACAGTACATATATTTTTTCAAGGAATAATAAGCTACTAAGTATGTCCAAAACTGAGGATAAAACTTGGGAGGAAAACAAAAAAACAAAAAAAAAAACCTGCCATTTTTTCCTGCCAATGATATGATCCTATGATCAGTTTGAGTACGTGTACACTCTCTTTTTTTTTTTTTAATATGGATTGGTCTCTTATCTTGTATCGGATGATATCCGGCAAATGTAAATTTCAGTCACTGAAAATGTGAACTTTAATTATTAAAAATGTAGATTAATACGAAAGAAAATATAAAATAAGAGAAATTCACAATCAGTTTAGTTATATTTTCTTCTGTATAAATTGACATTACTAGTAACTGAAGTTCACATTCACAATAACTGAAATTCAAATACCGAATTCCATACGAAACCGGATATGAAATTTTGTGTCTATATATATATATATATATAATGAAGTAGTTAAAAGTCGTAGTCATCTAACTGGCGAGAACATCCTAAATCTCCTCTCTTATTCATACTCGAGCGTTGAACCATCCGCACCAATGCCTGCACCACCTCCGACATCGCTGGCCGAAATTCAGGCTCCTTCTGATATTTTTATACGAATTTCCATATATATATATATATAGTAAAAATGTTAGATTCTTTCCTTGTATCAAAACCAAGAAGAAAATTTGATAGTTTAATCTTCAAGGGGTAGAAAATCCAGTGATTTTTTCATAAAGAAAATTTCTTATCCCATTTGCGTGGTCTTTGTTCCTATGAGTTTTTTTTTTTTTTTTTTTGGATGAATTTGTTCCTATGGTCTTTGCATTTTCATAAATTATGGTATAAAAGTACGTATAATTCTCACCTGAACACAGAGGGCAATGATGTCGGCAAATCGAGAGACTGATTTGGGAGGGTAGAGTCCACGCAGAGCAGGATCCGCCATGATCTCCAACGCGTCGCTGTCATGAAGCTGTGGAGTAGCCCATAGAACAAGGCATTGCTCCGCTTTTGGTTTTGAACTAATTATGGCCAATCAAAACACACCACCCGAATTGATCAGAACGAGAGATAGTTGATGGAAAAGACAAGACACTGAGAGTTAAAACACATACCTATCGAAAGGCATACGACCTGTCAATAGTTCCAACATGACCACCCCAAAACTGTAAACATCACTCTTTAGTGTATAAGCCGACGGCTTTACGCACTCTGGTGCGTTGTATCCAACACCGAGATTTTGGCTAGTCCGCTGAAAAGATTCTCAAGAGAAGTTAAAATGGGCTACAAGTTCTATACTGGTTTGGACAGATATATATATATATATATATATATATATATATATTCTTACTATTACAAGAATGTGAACAGACACCAAAAGATTACAACTAAAGAAAAAGAAGATGACCTGATGAAAAATTCCCAAGCCGCAGTCAGAGAGGCGGGGGTTGAGTTCGGCGTCTAGCAAAATATTAGATGACTTGATGTTCTTGTGTATTAATGATGGAGAACAAACTTCATGCAGATACCTGAGTAAAAACATGGTCCGCGTAGAAATTGCGAAAATTATTAGTGAAAAACATGATCAACAATGATTTCACTGGTTTCATTAAAGGCGCGATTACAAAAAAGCTTTACGGATTAATATCCATTTCCATAAACGTATAGATTTAGACCAAATTGGGGACTCATCTCTAGAAAACAGAAGCAAAAGCACTAGAAGAGACTAAGAAACCAAGCTCATTAATTAATTCATTTAAATCCTGAAATCGTACAAGACGGTAATCAAACAATGAACTGGATCGCTCTCCAAATCAAGTTTACTAGGGCAATATCTATGATGATATTTACTAACAAACATGCAAGACCTTTTATAGTTGAAGTAATCCAGGTATAACAAAATCATTGTACAAATATATGTATATATACATATATATATAAGTTAGCTTAGTATCTGTGTTACTTACTCAACAGCTCGGGCTGTACCCAAAGCGATCCTGACTCTGGTATTCCAGGTGAGCGGTCTGCTGTACTCGTCCGACATATGCAAGAACTCATGAAGTGAGCCATTCCTGAAATACTCATGAATCAACATGTTATGCCCTTGCTCCGAACAATAACCAACTAGTTCGGCAATATTTTGATGGTGAAGCTTGGAGATGTTGGCAACAATCTCGGAAAATTCATCTGCTCTCCCCCCTTTAAAAAGTGAGGAATCAATCTTTTTCACGGCAAAGACCTGAAAATTAGATTGAACCAGCTTCCTTACTATTGTCGAAATCGAACGACTGTTAAGAAAGAGTTATGTATTTGCGTAAATATGAGAGCAAAAAGGACCTTGCCATCAGCATATTTAGCCCTATAAACACGTCCGATGGATCCCTGCCCAAGAAGGCGACCCGATGCAAAGTTTGCAGTAGCAGTCTGCAAATCTGCCAAAAGGAAAGAGGCTGCTTGAACCGGCATGCTTCTTCCGGCATTCAGGCGGTTAACAAACTCGGTTTCACTGAATGATTGCCTTCCGGAAGAAAGCGCAGGTCCACCACCAAATGAAGGTGATTTTTGGACAGACATAATGTCAATTGAAGTTGATGAAGACCTCACATCTTCCACCAAACACGTCGTTTAGTTAGTAAAAGCTTGTATCAAAGATAACCGATGCCTAAGTGGGAGTCAGATAACTTAGTAAAGTGTGATACAAATTCAAAAACTAAATCTAAATAAGAACAAAGTTATTACCTTTATAATCTCTGGAAATGTCGGGACGCAAGTCTTTGGATAACTCTTGAGATGCCAAGGAGAATGACTTTTGCTGGCTAAATTTTTCTTCGTCAAAGAAATGTGAAGAATGTCTAGATGATTTTCTTGAAAAGAGAGAGATTATAATTACAAGCAACAACAGGACACCCAAAGCTACCCCAGCTATGGTTAATCCACTGACAACGGACTGCATTCCGTCGTTGTTTCCTTTTCTATTAACAGAAGAGTGTTCGCCAGGAGGAGAAGGCGGAGCTGGCCCAGATGACCAAGAATTTCCTCCAGTCCTTTTTAATCAAATAAAGTAATTAATACAAGTCAGGTACGCATCCTTTATCATTCTTAAATATTTAGTATTTCCCACCACCAAAAAAAAAAAAAAAAACACGAATGATTACTTTAATTTTCTTATGCCCTTCAACTCGTCGGGGATCCAGCCTGAGAAGTTATTATCTTCAATATTTCTGCCAGAATTCCAAAACAATAAAAGAAAAAAGAAAAAATTGAAACAATCACTATGAGCAGCCAAGGAGTTACAACAGTGAAACCAATGTGACATTTACCATCGAATTGCATATCCTCAAAGGGCTAGTTACACATTATCGAAGATTTCGGCAATCGTATGCATATATATATATATATATATGAGAAAAAATTATCACGATAGTAAGGCCAAAATTGAACCGATAAATTTGTTGAGCTTTTCACTTGGCAACTTTTCGATCAATATCACCGAAGCCTAATACTCTCACTAGGTAACAATCTTAATAAGAGAATATCATTAAAAATTTAAAAATGTCAAAGAGCAAATGATGACAGAACGTGAATAAGTTTCCTCACATTAACCTTGAATCCAATTTAAATTTTGCATTTATCGGTGTACTTACAGATCCTCGAGGGGAAGGTTGGCAAGCACGTTTATCGGACCAGTAAATTTATTATCCTGCAAATGCCTGTGCAGGGACATCAAACAGTTAGTCACCAGTAAATTCAGAGTTCTAGGATCTTTCTCTTGTAAGATTTCTTCTTACAATTTCGTGAGGCTCGACAGTTTTCCAAAACTCTGAGGTAAATTGCCCGTCACTGAATTCGAAGAAAGATCCCTGCATGCCATTTTTATAGCTAGTCATTAAACCAACTAAATAAAGAGAGAAATATTTCAATCAAAAGAAATAAAATAACAGCAAAAGAAGCCATATTTACCAAAAGGTTTTTTTTTTTTTTATTTATTTTCTTCAGGAAAAAACGGTTGTAGATTAATTCACTCTGAATATACTTGAGAATGTTTGATCAAGAAGTTCTTTTAATTTCGTCCAAAAAGTTTTTGTACATGAAAATTTATGGATGGTGTGCAGAAAGAGAGAGAGAATTAGAAACACGCACAGCTCTTTTAGTTTCGTTAGTTTGCCAAACATGTCATTCAACTGTCCATTGAGCTGGTTTTGAGCAAGATTCCTGCATCCCAACCAACAAGATCAAGAGAAAATGAGAGTTTTTACCGAAAAGGTTGTACAAACCATAAGGAGATATTCTTCTGCTTACAGGTATTCAAGGTCGATCATCTGAGAAAATGAGTACGGCACGTTATTTGTAAATCCATTTCTCGAAAGATCTCTGCACATCAATATCAGGACTTTTTACGTATACGGACAGAATATGTAGTGCAAGAAAATTTTGGTTACGGAAAAATATGCTCCATAAGATGCAAAGTTAATAACCGGATACTATCCAAAAGTAGTTGGGGATTTAATGCACTTTCAGGGAAAGTATCAACATCGGTAGAAATACCATAAAAAATGACGGAAACTATGAATATTAACAATATAACCTAAAATCTCTCTGATTTTTTATGGTGTGAGAAATACTGAAGGAAAAATACGTAAACAAACAAGTTTTACGTGAAGATATTAACATGTCATATAATGATAGAACAGACATGTGTGCACAAGATTCTCGAGGTAAATTGACAAGCATATACAAGGTCTGTCATGATGTTGTACCACAAATATTATTCAGGAAAAACATGTTAATTATTGGTTTATATACGGACAACGTTTACGAGCCAATGCAACTTACATGTACTGTGCATTAGGAGGAAGCTGATAAGGTATGTCACCCTTGATGTTGTTCTTGCTCAAATCACTGTACTATGACAAACAAATGCACACCTTTATTGAATGTCCTTTCAACAAAGAGTAGGGAAAAAGAAAACATATATATATATATATATATGTATGTATGTATGTATGTATATACGTGGTATTTCAAGAAACTGGGCCTCACAAGTAGGTGACAGATGTCAAGCTTGATAGCTGGTAGCCCATTGATCCAGAAACTCGAAGGCCAGATAAGTTTCTGCAAATTTGTCAAAAGAAGTAAGTTATCACTCACAAGGAACAGATGAACTTTTAAAGATACAGAAATAAGAAACTACGAAGACAATTACATTTCAGTAACAGACGAGTCCGAACATTTGATTCCTTCCCAAGAATCGCCGCAGGGATCCCCTCCACTTGATTTCCAACCGCCTAGTTGCGAAGGAGAGTTTAAGCTACTATACATCACATTAAGGGCAGAAACTGCAGGATAAGGTAAGAAAAGAAAAAATGAAATCGAAACACTGCGGTTAGATAAACGCAACATCTGAATCATTTCAGAAAGTAACAAAGATGTGTATAATGTCACAAGATTATGGCACGACACTGCAAAGCCGTTCATGTTCATAATCAGGGAACTATTTTACGTTACTCCGAAACACGTCAAGGATTAAGGAGAAAACTCATAAGGTTTTAGCATCACTTAAGATAATTATTAGTGATGAATTGACGTGGAGCCAAATCTTTAAGTAAGTTGTTTTCAATTATTTGAATACCATATTTACTTTTGTGAAGATAGTTTACTATGAGTAAGGTTAAGTATAATGCAAAATGATGCAAGTGTACACATGTAAACATATGAAAATGAAACTCCAAACCTTACTGATCACAAACTAATTTTCGTCATCCATTATTTTGGTGTGCAGATTAATGATCACAAATCACATGGAACCCAAAAACTAAAGGGAAAAATCCCAAACGCATCCCTTTAGTTTTACAAAAACACGACAAATGCGCTGAGGTTTAAATTAATAAAAAAATATATTTACCGAAAAAAAACTAATAAAAAAAATATCCCCATAGTTTTTGTGTCATCCACAGAGTAGTTTGGTGAGTGAATATTTTATCCACAAATCAAGTATTTTTGAGTTTAGGTATTCGTGAAAATCTTAAGCATTTGTGTTATTTTGATTTTTCTTTATGATATTTTGTAGGAAATTAAGAATTTGAGACTTAGTGGAATTTTGGAACCAAAATTGGAGCTTTGGAGCATTGAAGGCATGCAGCACAGCCAAGTAGAGGGGCTTGTGTGCCCGCACAAGCATAGGCCCGCGGGCGCACCTCCAAGACCTACAGGTCCCCAGCCCCGCCCCCCCCCCCCCCCCCCGGCCAAGGCTAAGAGGGCTGCGTGGTTGTGCCACACATGGCGCGCGGCGAAACTTGAAGGCTGAAAATTCTTGGAGGATTTCTTGGAGAATTCTTAGAGGATTCAAGTCTTGAAGATCATCATCTCTACTATAGTTTCTTCTTCTTCCTTGCTTTTACTTTGATTTCCATTTGAAATGTGTAATTGTGATAGTGTCTTGAATATGTTTACATTTATGGATTTCATGATGATTGTAGTTATGGATTTATCTATGTCTAGTTAGATTTTCATTCTAAGGGCTTGATATAGCTTTATTTAAACTATGTTTGGAATATTTAGTTAATTGTTAATGAACTCTCTATTCAATTCATTTATGTTTTTCTATACTTAATGGTTCTAATTTATTGGAAAATGAATTAGTCGATTTGATTTATAAATTTAATGCTCGGGAAAGATTAATTTATTTATAGGGTTTAGAAAATACAATCTTAGTTGTTGTTAAGTTTGGAAGGCCGATGATACTTTAATAATCATATAAGGGTGTGCTTAATGAATATGTAGGTAGACAAGTTAAATAGGGATATCAATTTGGACACCTATGCATATAATTTCATTTGACGCTTGGGAGAGGTAGTGAGATTAATTTTGAGCCATTGATCAATGAATTGATTGAAACTAGTTAGTAATTTCTAACTAAGAAGAATATATAAAGGATAGAGTGAAGTCAAAATCCTAGATCCCTTTTTCAATTGATATTTCCATTCGGTAAAATTGCCTCTTTTTGTTTATTGTTTTGTCAAATCTCTTGTTCAGTCTTGCTAGTTTAATTTCCTTTTATTTCTTGTCATTAATTTCCAAAAATTCAATCATTGTACGATGATACTCTGACATTTTTATCACTTTATTATTTGCACTTGCAAGCAGACACTAAAAAAATATACACGACATAGTTATAATAGTGAATTCTGGTCAAACTTGCTGGCTCTTTTTATTTTATATCATTTCATTTTGTAATGGCCATGGCAAAAGTGTCTTGCTGGACACGTAGAGAATGAATAATGACGACTGACGAGTGTTCATCAATTACGGCAACTTGGTCTTTTTGTATTGTCCATTTCACTACAGTGTGGGGTGTACATTTTAGATGATTAAAAACATAAGAGATACTTCTTAGCCCAAAAAAAAAAAAAAAGCAGAGAGAAAGAGAGAGAGGTACTCTTTAAATTAGTTTAGGCAAACTTATCCTATTTAGATAATGATAAGGAAAATAGACTATTATAATCAGAAGATTTATGGGAAATTGTACCATGGAGTAACTTACTTTGCCCACTCATAGAGTAAACATTAATGACCATCAAATTGGTTTTTGCCGGTGTAAATCGAATAGGTGCACCAAAATTAGTGTGGTTTCTTTAACACTTTATTACACTTAAAAAAAGGGGAAAACTTTTCCTTCCCCTTCGTCCAAAACAACCGACAATCATGGTGGTTCGCCGGATCGATAAAAGCTCGCAGGCAGTTCGAGGGACAAGTGGTGATAAAGATCCGAGCTCGCGATGATCTGGATGCCGACGAGCTCGCGATGTTATGGATGCCGATGAGCTCGCGATGTGTTAAATTAAATAGTTTTATATTTATTTATTACTTGTTTCCTATTATTATTAGGTTTCCTTCTTTCCAGCAGTTAAGTGTATATTAGTCTTTTTGTATATTTTCAAGTTAGCCTATATAAACCTCTCTTGATGTATTATTTTAATTCATTATTTGGAATAAGAAACTATAGATTTCTCTTGTTCCCAAATTGGTTCTTGGTTTTCTACATGGTATCAAAGCTACCATCTCATAAATTTTGTTAATCTTGTTGAAGAACGTTTTGTTTTCTATAAAAGCTTTCGCTGATTGAATTCCTCGATGATTTTCTGCTGGGGTGCAATGCCGTCCGTACAACATCTGTACACCGCCACCGGCCCAGCCGTACACGTCCGTACAAGAGTGTCATTTTTTCCCTGATCGTCTGTACAATCGTTCTTTATTCTATTTACTTGCTTCCACACATCTTGATTGTTTTTTGGTTTTATTTTGCATCGCAGTATTGTTCTTTCTTGTTTAGTGATTATTGCCTCCTCCTTCATCAAATTTTGGTAATCAACAGTGGACATACTGACCACATTAACCAAATCCTATAATGGCTGCACCGTCATTAGATCCATTTATGTTCAAGCAGTTTCATAAATTTCTTGCCAGACAACCACAAGCTAAGTCTGCCTTCTCTCATATAGTTTGTCATCCTCTAGTCATTCAGGTATATTTTCCTCCTTGTGGGTCTTTGATTCTAGAGCTTCTCATCATATGTCCCCTAATCTATCATATTTTGTTTCTTTCTCTCCTAATTCATCTGCTTCAGTTATGACTGCTGATGGTATTCTTATGTTATTAGTTGGAGTTGGTTCGATTGTCACACTTTATATGTCTCTTTCTAATATTTATCGCATTCTTAGTCTTACTTTAAATATTATCTCTGTTAGTCAATTGTGCGAGTCAGGATACTTAGTCTCTTTTTCTTCTTCCACTTGTTATGTGTGGGATCCGCAATCTTAGAAGTTGATTGAGAAAGGTCATAGGCAAGGGGAACTCTATGTTTTGGATGAGCACAAAGTACCAGAAGTTGCAGCTTCTAGTGTGGACTTGTCATCCTTTCGTCTGAGTCGTTTGTCTTCTGATTTTTATTCATGGCATTCTCGTCTTGGTCATATTTTAGTGTCTCGTTTATAATTTTTAGCTTCTATAGGAGCATTAGGCAATTTAAAAACTCATGATATTTTCTGATTGTAATGCTTGCAAACTGACAAAATTTTCTGATTTACCATTTTGTAAAAGTCTTTCTTTTTCTCTTGCACCATTTGATCTTGTTCATTCTGATGTGTGGGGACCTTCTCCTGTGCTCACAAAAGGGGGATCACGATATTATGTTTCATTTATTGATGACTGCACTTGATATTGTTGGGTTTATCTTATGAAACGTCGTTCTAATTTTCATACTATTTTCAATAATTTTTGAGCTCTTGTAAAAACTCAACATTTGGCTATCATAAAGTGTTTTCCTTGTGATTTGGGAGGAGAATATACTTCTAATGATTTATATAATTTACTTGCTTTCGATGGAATAGTTCACTAAACTTCTTGTACAGATACTCTAGAATAAAATGGTGTTGCCAAAAGGAAACATAGGCATCTTGTTAAAACTGCTCATTCTCTTTTGTTGTTTACTAGTATGCCTAGTGAATTTTGGGGAGAAACAATTCTTACTACTGCTCATTTGATTAATAGGATTCCAACCTCCCACAATTCAGGTCTATCACCGTTTGAAAAGTTGTACGGATATGCTCCTGATTATTCTTCATTATGTGCTTTTGGTTCCACCTGTTTTGTCCTTCGTCCTCATGTCGATCGTAATAAATTGTCATTACAGTCTGTTATGTGCGTCTTTTTGGGTTATGCTGCAGGTCAAAAAGGATATCGTGTTTTTGGTCCAATTGGTCAAAAATTATATGTTTCTCATCATGTTATGTTTCTTGAACATATCTCATTATTTTCTATTCCTGCTAGTTCTCATAATGTGACCAAGTCTGATCTTATATATATTGATCATTTCACTATTGACACTGACACAATCCCACAAACTGTTTCACAAGCACATTTTCCAGTTTCAGATAATGTTTCTTACAGAGTTCCCACTAATAGCTCAGCAGATTCTGGTACTCTGGCTCCTGATACTACCATTGTTCCCTCTCCTCTTACAACTGCCCAATCATCTCCTAAGACTGCGGCTCCTCATCCTCCTCTTCGTCACTCTACGCATTCTCGTAAATCTATTAAGCTGCTAGATTTTGCTTACTCTTGTTATTCTAGCTCTTTCACTTCATTTTTGGCTTCTATTCATCGTCTTTCTGAGCCATTATCCTATTAAAAGGCTGTTTGTAATCCACTTTGGCAGAATGCTATGGCTGAGGAACTTACTACATTACATCAGACACATACATGGGACTTGATACCTTTACCACCAAGTAAACGAGCAATTGGTTCTCGTTGGGTTTATAAAATCAAAACTAAGTTTGATGGTTTTATTAAAAGATACAAAGCTCGACTTGTTGCTAAAGGATACTCTGAAGAGTATGGTATGGATTATGACGAGACTTTTATCCCTGTTACAAAAATGACTACTGTTCGCACTCTCATTGCAATTGCCTCTATTCGTCAATGGCACATATCTCAAATGGATGTTAAAAATGCCTTTCTGAATGGTGATCTTCATGAAGAAGTTTACATGGTACCTCCTCCTGGTGTTTCTCATCAACCTGGTGAAATCTGACGGCTCAAAAAAGCCCTTTATGGTCTTTAATAGGCACCCCGAGCCTGATTTGAAAAGTTCTCTATGGTGATTACTTCGTTTGGCTTTCACTCTAGTTATCATGATTCAGCTTTGTTTGTCAGATGTACTAGTGCAGATCGTATTCTACTGTCTTTATATGTTAATGATATGATTATTACTGGTGATAATGTTGACAGGATTACAGCACTGAAGATTGAGTTAGCTCGTTGTTTTGCCATGAAAGATTTGGGCTCAATACGTTATTTCTGGGCATAGAGGTCGCCTCTTCTTCAAAAGGTTATATGCTCTCCCAATCAAAGTATATAGCTGATATATTTGAGCGTGTACATCTTACTGATAATAAGATTGTTGATACACCTCTTGAGACTAATGCTCGGTATTCTCCTTCTAATGGTCCTCCTTTGCCGGATTCTAGTTTATACCGCATTATTACCGGCAGCTTGGTTTATATAACTATCACTCGACTAGATATTGCACATGCGGTTCATATAGTTAGCCAGTTTGTCACTGCACCTATTACAGTTTATTGGGCTGCAATTCTTCGCATTTTGAGGTATCTTCAGGGCACTCAGTTTTAGAGTCTTTTACTTCTATTTACTTCGTCCTTAGAGCTACGTGTTTACTCTGATGCTGATTAGGTTAGTATTTCGACACATCACAAGTCCAACACTGGTTTCTATATCTTTTTGGGTGACTCTCTTATTTCTTGGAAGAGTAAAAAATAAGATGTTATTTCTCGATCATCCACGGAAGCAAAATATCGTGCCATGTCTTCTACTACTTGTGAGATAGTTTGGTTACGTTGGTTGCTTGTAGATATGGATGTTTTTCTTTATCAACCTACTCCCTTATATTGTGATAGTCAAAGTACTATTCAGATTGTCCGTAATTTAGTGTTCCATGAGCAGATCAAACATATTGAGATTGATTGTCATGTCATTTGACATCACTATCAACTTGGCACCATCATATTGCCTTTCATTTCTTCTTCCATACAGATTACTGACATGTTTATTAAGGCACTTTCTGCTTCACGTTTTCATTTCTAATTTGGCAAACTCTCAATGCTACTTGCAGTAGCATCATGAGTTTGAGGGGGGATGTTAGATTATATAGTTTTATATTTATTTATTACTTGTTTTCTATTGTTATTAAGTTTCATTCTTTTCAGTAGTTAAGGATAGATTGCTCTTTTTCATATATTTTTCAAGTTAGCCTATATAAACCTCTCTTGATGTATTATTTTGATTCATTGATCGAAATAAGAAACCCTAACTTTCTCTTGTTCCCAAATTGGTTCTTGGTTTTCTACAGTGGATGCCGACGAGCTCGCGAAGTCGACGATGCTGGTGAGCTCGTGATGTTATGGATGCTGGCTCTTGCTCGTGCTGGACCTCCGAATCTCACGATGGTTCACACTTGGAGACTACCCACGCGGCCCTTCGCCGTGGGTCACGACATAGGTGGCCTCCCAATGCGAACAATGGCTTTCTTAGAGCTTGGAGACTAAGTGTGAGTGGTGACGCCAAGCGAGAAAGATCCTATGGGGCAACTCAATCGAGAAGTCGAACTCGTTCCTGGTCGACGACTTAATCGAGTGACCCGTGAACTTGGCGCAAACAAGCTGAGTCTGAGTTGAAATCTTGGGATAAACGCCGGGTCATTGATCTCGAAGGGGCCGTAATTGGTTGAGAAAGCTTGAAAGCCAGCGACGGCCTTGAGATCTTGCTGTTATTGGTCGGTGAAGTAGGGCAATGTGTTTGGTCGTCGGAGGGTGATGACCCACAGTGGGTTTGGCCATCGGGGACTTTTTTTATTTTTTATTTTCAAAATTTCATTCAAAATATTTATGGTTATTTGATACTTTGATCTAGTGTGATTGTGTCTATTTTTGTTTTAGTAGCACTATTATTTAGAGCCATTGACTTTTCATCACACGGTTAAAAATTTTTACCCCATTGGTGGGAAAAGCAAGCTTCCCCCACCATAAAAGTCCCCAAGATTTATAAATATTTTTGTTATTTTCTGATTGTAGAAGAGTATGTAGCCTAATTATCCTTTTAACATCAATGAAAATTTCTACAATAATGTAAGCCTTTTTACCCCATCAATGGGGTAAAAAATTTTGACCGTCGAATTGATTTTGAATGGTTGAGATTAAAAAGATACACCAAAAATAATAAAACCTACCACACCTGATTTTCTTTTACAAAGCATTTCAAAACAATAATAATAATAATAATAACTTTCCTTTCCTTTCCCCAACTCCGACCGACGCCTCTGCTCCGACCATCTAGCAGGCCTTCCCACACCTCCCACTGCCCCTGCCTTTCCCTCCGGCATCGGCGAATGCTTCTTACCCATACACTCGCGAAGTGGTCAATCTCCTCCGCGCCATACATTCGCGAAGAACCACACCGACGAATTGCAAACTTATCGCGGCTTTCCTCCCATGGGTGGCGACTCATGGCTGTGGCTAGACCTCCGTTGCGAATGCACAGAGGCCGCGACCACCCAATCCGTTCGATCAGCAAATCGCGATCCGAAGAAGCTTGGCGATGGCGATGGCGGCGTTTCGACTACAAACTAGGAGATCCAATGCAAGGGACAACCTTCTTCTCCGGCGACGAGCACCGGAGGGCATGGTGGCGGCGGGGTGCTCTCCACTGAGGGGTTGCGAAAGTTTAGATCTGGCAAGGAGATTTCCGGAGCGTTGGGCGGAGGGGGTCGGGTGCTTGTCGTCATTTTCACCGTCGTGGGGTTGGGAGTCGTCGGGGTTCTCGCCGTTATGGGCTTGTCGGCGTTCTCGCTGTCGTTGACGGAGGAGGGTGAGAATGATGGCCTGAGTTTTTTTTTTTTTTTTCATATTTTTCGAAATGTTTTCTAACACAAAATCAGGTGTGGTAGGTTTTATTATATTTTGGTATATCTTTTCGATCCTGACCGTATAAAATCAATCATGGTCAAAAAGTTTAACCTCATTGATAAACAAAAGCAAATAGGGAATTATCCATCTGACGAAAACCATTCACACAACTTCCTTTTTTTCCTCTAAATCTTATGGATAAAACTCAGCCAAACTTCTTCGATTTTCTGAAAAATAAATATCCCAAAAAATAAAGTAAAACCCCAAGCAAATCCAAAATTAACAGCCAAGACAATGTCCACTCAGATTGGTCCATCCAATCAAATGATCAATCCACGCAAAGAAACCATCACTTGGTCAAATTCTTCAGCTTTCTTTCTTTTTCTTTTTATATATATATATATTCCCCCCCTTACTGTCTTCTTCTCACCAACTACATGACCCCACTTCCACGTCATCACAATAGCCATACTTCCAATTCCCATGACCAGACCCCAATTTCCCCACCATCTCACAAAGCTAACGTCACCATTCCCACCAACCCCACATCTTTCATTTCTGACTCCAACTACAAATCCTTTTAAGTAAACTACTGACTTATTTGGTGAAATGGTTTAACTTAAATTAAATTATATTTTTTTATTTCAATTTTTATTTTTTTCTGAAAAGTCAATAAAAATTATAACTAGTTTTTAAAAAGTCAACCAACTCAAACTTAAAAATTTCAACTCAAACCGTTTCACCAAACGGACCCTACGTCTAAAGAATTTGATGCACTTGCCCGCCGCAATGATACTTGGGAGCTTGTAGCAGCTCATGCTTCCCAAAACTTGGTGGGATGTAGGGCTTTTCGCATTTGAAAAAACTCAGATGGAACAATTGAACGTGCCACAAGTCCCGTCATATTGTCAAAAGTTTTTTCAAGGATGGCCGGGCATTTTTGACTATCACAAGACACTTGTCTTGCTTTCTCCAAAGGTTGGTCACGAGGTCAACTGGATATGAACAAGGCCTTTCTTCGTAAGTGTTTGATTGGAGATGTGTTCACGACACAACACAATCTCCTGGTTTCATTGACCAACAAAATCCAACATATGTTTGGTCGTCTAAAATAACACTCTATGGTCTCAAACTGACCCAAACAGCGTGGTGTCATGAACTCCCATCATTTTGTTTCATCTCCACTAGGTTTCTCAACTCTAAATCTAACGCCTCATGATTTATCTACAAACATATGCATTTCACGGTTTATCTCTTGGTGAAATAGATTATTGAAAGATTATTTGATATGATGATGCACTTCTCTACACCGCTTCATCATGCAATTGGCTTAAAAATTCTCCATCAACGATAATATTGACGTCACCTACTTATGTTTAAATTCCATATTTCACTCTCGCATGAAGCATATAGCCATTGATTTTCACTTTGTTCGCAACAAGGTTCAAAATGGTGATTGTGTGTCTCTCATCATGTTTCTTCTGCTGGCCCATGTAGACGCACTCAAACCTTTGGCTCATCACCAACTTCAGTTACTTAGTGTCAAGATTGGTATCCAACAGGGGAACACTATCCTGAAGGGGCATGGTAAGGTAAATTGACTACTATAATTAGAATACTTGTAAATATGCTATTAGTATTATTTTCGATTGCATAAGAGTTACATAGATTAATTATTTTTTTCCTTTCATTGTTCACGTTATACAAGAGTATGTGTAAATTGAAACCTTATATAGTTAAAACTCGGGATACTTTTTTGAATTTTCCGATGTAAGAGTCAGAGTGAATTAAAAACCCCTGAAATAAAATGAAAATAACTATTGAACAACATATGTCATAAACTAGTTCAACGGATAAAAAAAGTTCCATATTCGAAACCTAAGTTTTCTTTCATATTTAATCGGTGCAATTAGACTATTCAATAAATATATATATATATATATATATATATATATCACAAACAATTAAAGACCAATAAAGTTGAGAAACAAAAAGAAAAAGAAGAAAGTTGAAGAGGGGGCATACCATCGGGAGCATTGGTTTTGGAAAGAACCCGGGTGGTGACAGAGACTCCATACAAAACCATCCACAACGTTCCAAGAACATACATTTGGTGGTGACCCATCATTCTACAGAACAAAACTGGTGATGATTTTTTCTTCTTCTTTTTTTTTTTTTTTAGGTGGAGATAATGCAGGAACAGAGGAACGGAATATTATTTTGTGATAGAAAACTAGTAGATTCTTCCATGGACCAAAAGGAAAGGTTTTTATTTTTATTTTTATTTATTATTATTATTATTATTATTATTTTGGGTTGGTGTTTTTGTTAATGTTTTGTTAATTTTGTGTGAAATGTGGAAATCTGTTGGTGGGTTTGTTCGGGAGGTGTTTGTGGGTGAAAAAGACGGACTAAAATTAGAGATACCAGTGCCACTGCCATTTGCCATTTGCCATTTGCCATTTGCCATTTGCCATTTGCCATTTGCAGATGTCAGAAGACAAGACAAATACCCCCGAAATCTCAGGACCAAATGACAACCTCCCCAACGGTTTTTTTTTTTTTTTTTTTTTTTTTTTTTTTTTTTTTTTTCAAACTGACCGTGTCTAACCCAATTGACGATGTGCAAGGAAAAAACATGAGCTACCGAAAATACCCTAATAAGGCTCAAAATACTTGGGGTCCATTGGGAAAAAATATTTGGATGGAAACATATTTTATGAAAATGCTTAAGAATATTAAAGAGAAAAAAAAATCAAATGTTCACCTCTCTATTATAAATATTGCTAAATGCTCCGAATGAAACCATTTTGAAATTATCAAACACCATTTTAAAATATTGACATCCAAATATTCATTTGAAATGTTTGTAAATTCGATCTCATTATTCCTTTTTATTTTTATTTTTATTTTTATTTTTTTATATTAGTCATCTGAATTTTTCTTATTCCAAGTACACTTGGCCGTCGCATGATAGGTTGCTAAAAATATCAATTATTAAACTTCAGAAAAAAGCTACGTAACTCACTTATAACCTGATCTACGGATTAATATCATTTGATCAACTTTGTCATCTGATCATCTCAGGCTTCATAAAGCATGGTCTAGATTCGTCCATATTCAATCACTATCCTCCACCTTTGTGAACTACAAATTACATAAACCTTTTTTCCCATTAAAAAAATAAATAAATAAGAAGGAAAAAGAAGCTTTCAAGCATTGGATAAACTCTAAAAACTGACAAGTCAGAATGTTAAGGTGAGGCACCTTTATTTTTTTTTTTTTTTTTAAAAAAAACAACTACATATATCAATTCTACCATCAACTTTTGAGTACCAACCTATTGTGGCATATGAGTTGTCATTTTTTTTTATTAACAAGTGTTTAAAGTATTACTATATCAGTTAATTACATCAACCAATAAAAAATTTAACATGTAAATTGATACTTAAAAAATTAAAATTAGAGTTGATATTTTTAACACTAATAAAAAATACTTCTTCCACTCAGCAAGGACGTTCTTGCTAAGCATCTTCACTTCAAGCAGGTCACCATCTTCTTTTTTTTTTTTTTTTTTTTGGCAATTGATGATTTCCTGAGTTTTTCTATATCTATAGATCATTATGTAATAAATAATGTTACTATGTTGAAGTATCCTCATTTATGTCCCTAAACCTAATGCTCTTCCTGTTTTATCTACTGAATTTCAAATATTCCTATTTTGCCTCTGAACTTTGAATTAGTCCAACCTAAGCATAAAGGGATTGTAGGCATAGTCTAGCGGTTCTCTCTCTCTTCGTTGTTGGAAGTATAAGAAAAGAAAACGGTAGGAGATATCAAGCGAGAGTCAGAAGAGTACCAATTAAAATTGTTTAGGGATCTGCAAATGCAAACTCGAAAAGTACGGAAATAAAACTCTAACATGAGATTGCAAACAGAGAAAGGATGATTCTCTGGTTACTTGTCTTCATCAAAAAGGAAGTTCAATGCATAGATAGGCTAAAAACGGAAATGGAAAATAAGAACGATGGCAAAGGGAATTCGAGGACCCTCAACCTCCCAAGGCCCAAGTTAAGAGCTACTATTGAGGACGGGTCCTAACAGTTGTATTCGAATATCCACTTCTGCTGTGGGATTTGAAAAATACCCACTTCAAGGGAACGGAAATATCAGAATGACTCCTTAAAATTGACTTCTCCATTTTTGTGAAAGGAGTAAACGAAAAGGAGAAATCAATTTTTCGTTATAGGGAAATGGAGGTTTTCCAAACACGCAAGGAAAATGGCACAAGTAAATAAAGTTGTAGGACTAATTTACACTCATCTATATAGCAGAATCTTAGCTTCTATCGGACACATCAAAGAACAGACTCATTTTCTATTCTTGGCATTTGTAACTCCTTTAAAGTAATAACCAAAGAGCGGGGAAAAATATATATATATATATATATATATTTATCAAAAAAACAGTAACAGCAACTAAAAGCGACCCAAAAACAAAATTTGAACATTAAAGAACAGAGTAACCTGGTCAAATGTGCTTTTCCTTAAGCTTTGCGTCTATAAACTCTACGCTACTAGGTGCTCATGCCAGTTTCCCAGATGCTGGTCTTCAAACAGTTGACTGAGGCACACATGCACTTTCCTTTAGAGCTTTCGTCGCCAACAAATGGAGTCCTTCACATATCTACTGCTCCTTGCCAACTACATAAATGAATTTGAGCACACTCCAACCAGACGGGCCAATTTTGTCCAGGACCAAAAAACAGATGGTAGATCAATCGATTCGTAAAACAGTAATTATCTTATCATTAGCGAGAAAATGTTGCTGGGCACGTAAAATTTACAAAGGTGATAAAAGATGAACAGAAACCTTTATTTCAGTTACAATTTTATCAGCAAATATGGACCCGACAGCTGATTTTTCTCAAACCCCGAATCTTTTTCGATTTCTACTTCACCTTTTTACATTTTCCTTTTCGGCAAAGAGCCAGTCCTGCTCACAAAATTACTCGGTGCTGTAATCGAGAGCCTGTATATGAGAAACTTAACTATACCATCCAATTTTTCTGTCATGCAACAAGGTCATGTAGCTAAATTTTGGTTGCCTTGAGTTGATGAAGCACCACGCTTGCTCAGCTTGTTCAAGATGTATGCTAAAGCAACTTTAGCGCCCAAGCTAGAATGACCACGGGACAGACAAATTACACCCCCAATAAGCAGTAAGCCGTTTGCCACCATTTTCCTTGAAGGCCTTCTTGATAATTTCCTCTCCAGACCAGCCGGTGCTGAGGTTGCTTGTGAAGCCGCATCACGAGTAGTATCTAATGCAGGGGGAACCTAAGTGGACAAAGCGTTGTCAGTCACATAAACAAACAGCATGGGGATTACATACATGGAAATTATAGAAACGTCAGATTCTCCTTAAAAAATCTTAAACCAGACATGTTATGCAGAAGTTGGAGAAAAAAGGCATGGATAGAAACAAACCAGAGCTACATCATTTCTAGTAGTTTAGTAAAATAATAATAACAATAATAACAAAATTTAAATAAAAATAAAAATCTCTACTATGAATTATAGGAAAGTATAGTGGCAATTGATATGTGTTATGTTTTAGTCCGTCAATGTTATTAACTTTATTCTTGCATAGTTGGATGACAAAGCAAATATCACGTCACTTTGTACATCAGATAACCTTCAGGATTAAACAGACTAACAAATTAGACACGACATGAAAATGCTCTATGTACGAATATTATCACTACTAGTTGACTGTGCCGCAACTTTTTACTAATTACGGCCAGAGATTAACTTATCATTAAATAACATTCAACCTGCACAAAACAAAAATATCCAGATTCCTAAAAAAAAATAATAATAAAAATAAAAAGAGCTAACATGGCTAATAACATTCACTACAGACGTATCACAGTACCATTTTAAGGACTGCAGGCTTCAGAAAACTACGAGAAAGTAAGAAACTAAAGTTAAAAAGTAAAGCATGGTTTCCAAGACCACTATAACGGGACATAGATCCAAAACCACAAGATGCAATGATGGACCAACGTACAAAACAGGGAGGAGAAGTCCTAACCATTTTGATCAACGTGATTGCATTAACAAAAGAAGAAGATTGAGGACGTCTGACTGTAGAATACTTTCGTAGAGCGCCGTCCATCTTACATACGTAACTCCATATGCCCTTTGAAAAAACCAACTTCGCCATTTCAACATTTAAACCAGCATCTTCTTGATGGAACATTTTGATCTCACATGCATCTCTACCATGAACTGTAGTTACAGGATTGAGAATCACAAAAACTATTAGGTACAAACAGTCTTTGTTCACTAAAGACAAAAGCAAAGCTTATAGCTATGATGCACAAACTCAGCCACATCATCATCGACCCATATGAGAGTATGTGTTGGTATTTTTGACTATTGAGAAGAAACCTACCTATGTGTATGATTGACTTACGATTGGTCTAAACATTAAAGGATTAAGCTTCTTCACAAACAATAAAGCTAGCCAAATATATCTATCTTTTATTTGTTTGCACCTTTTTAAAGACGATGAAGGACAATGGACAGAGCTTATTTGGGAACTTACCTTTTCTGATTCGCCAACCAGATCTGAAAAAACTAACACGGACGTACTTCTTCTGCTCTGGTGCCAAAGGATGTTCACATTCCTGTCATTAATATTATTTTTGTAAAAAATATCGGTAAATGAAAGCTCCAAATAGAGAGGACCATCAAAATCCAAAAGGAATAAGTACCCACTAGCAAACATATTGTCTTAAGCTAACCAAACACTTGTCATGCGTATCCAAAAACATCCGACACTTAATAGAAAAGTGGTACCGGGCTTATCATTTTTCAATTTGTCCCTTATGCCGCAATTCATTAAAGAACAGTTAAGCTAAAGGATACATACTTCTCCCTGGCATCAAATACAGACACTTCTTTGTATACAACTTAAACCTCATTTCCTTTCTCCTTCAATTTACCACTATGCATGCCTCTAAGTGTGTTTTGAGGAGTAGGATGGTGAGACTGGGGAAGAACCAGTACGGAAGCTTCGTAGTGAAAATTTTAAGCCAGATCTTTTTCATGTGACAAAATTCTCAAATCCAAGGTGAGAATCTATGCGAAAGATTATACTATTAACTATTTCACCGTACTATTTAGCACAATACAACAATAGAAGAGGACAATGCAGTAGGCAGATTGATAAAGCACCTGTTCAGTGATTGCTTTCTGGTTTTCCTTTTCTAAATGCACAAACAAATACATTTTATTAATCAGAGATAAGATCGAAGTGAATGAAACGACGAGACTATCAAAAAAGACTAAGTATAAGAACAGAGTTCTACTATTGGATAACTAATCCATGCAAATTATGGTTGAAAAATTCAAAATCTGGGACTATAAAAATAGAATTGATAAGCTTTGGCAATGTATAAGATAACCATCAAATCTAACAAATAGCAAAATAAGATTTGTAAAATCATGTCTTCCCACATTCACTTTATCAAGTCAAAGATTCCCCTGTCAGAGTACATAGAACAACATTGGAAGTGATTAATTCAACACAACTGAAAGTAACTGGTGCAATGAAATCAAAAGAAGTAAAATCTGCAACAGCTCAGCAATGCCTGTGAGTAATTTACATGTGACTTATAAAAATTACCTTAATGAAACAGTAGAATGTTTTATCCTTCCCTTCCCACAATCTCCAAGCCAATACATATTCTCTAGGTGTCAAGAGTGGAAATTTTTTTATCGTATGACCAACTTCAACTCCGTTGTTCACATCCACGTATAACTGCCAATGGTCTACCACCATTTTGTCCCACTTCTTTCTGTAATCATTGTCCATATAGAAGTCTCTCAGTTTCTCGGGAGAACAATTCTCGAATACTGTAACACTCAAATATTTCAAGGGACCATCCTGAAAGCAAAGAGACTAGCATGATTTCAGCAACTTCATTTGTTAAGCCGAGTGAAAATAAATTACGAGTTGCAAAATGAAGTCCTTGAGTGAAAATAAATTTCAAAATTACAGGTTGCAGAGTGCAATGCCAGCCATGTTGATGTAATGAACTCCTAATCAACAAGATAGAGATTTCAATCTAAGGAAAATGACATACAAATAACCACACAATGAGGAAAAAGAAAAGGGCTACTTAGGAGAGATGCTTCTTTTTCCATCATTTTCGAGATTTTTCCAAAGTAAATCTAAGATCATGCAAGATGCCTTCCTGGATGCCTCATCCGGGAACGTGATGAAAAATTAAGATTACAATATTTGAAGTTAAAATTGTACATTTAGTTATTAGGATAGCTTTTATCTTTGGCATTTAATTTGACAGGTAGTCAGATTTATATTTATCAATTAGGATTTTTTAGAATATTCAAAATTAAGTTAAGTTTATCATGATGTTAGTTTAGATCTCTACACATAGCCGAGAGAGATTGTAATTGTATTAAAATTAATTTAATGAATATTGAGTTTCTGATTTTCTCCTGCTGAGTTCTCATTCTTCTCCTAAATTCTCTGATCTCTCTCTACTGGTTCTAGTATATCTTTTCTATCTCTAGATTAGTAACTCCCCCTAGTTCCAAAATCTAATTCCCAATATTTTTAGATTTAGGGCTCGTTTGGAACACCAGTTCCAACAGGAATTTTGCCTATTGATTCAACTCTAAAACTCCCAAATCTACATCTCACTTTCTCTCTCTTAAATTTTCATGAAATTCAAACTTCAAAAGTGCATAGCTTTCTTATTTCAAGTCGAAATGAGATGATGCTTATATCTAAACGCTCGCAACAACGAGAGGTAATGCCTATTTTTTTCCAGACACATTTCAAAGTTTTACACTATTCACTATATCACAGTTCAATTCCTATTCAATTCCAACCTACAACCTACAAAACTCCAACTCCAATTATTATTCCAAACGGGCCCTTAGTAAATTTCTTACACCCCCACCCACAAAACTAAACAAAATAAATAAATAAATGAATAAGTAGATAGCAAAATTAACTAAATAACATGAATGGCCAGTAACCTTAGGCTTGCAGCATTTAGCACAGTATGAAAGAATGTCATTTCTTTTGTCTATAACGCTGTCCCACTTCTCATCCACACTAAACTTCTCATCCAAACTCTCCATCAAAAACATCAAATCTGCCTCTGATACAATCTCTGAGATCCTGAACAACCATATTCACTAAATCAATCAAGAAGTTGAAGAACAACCATAATATGGTTTTACATTTCTACTCAACGATTGAGATATAAACAACGTTGAACAAGTTAGGAAGAACTTATTAACTAACATCACTAAGAACGCCAAAAATAATAACCAACCATTAAATTGATTGAAAACATTAAAATTCTAGCAATTCAAATAAAAATTTAAATACCCAACTGCTAAAATCCCACAAAGGAATAACCTTTTTCCGAAAAATTTGCGAAATACTAACAAGAATGACCCTAACTTTGCTAAAATTTTCCCATAACTGCTGAAAAATTAACAAGAGAAAGAGAGAGAGAGAGAGAGAGAGAGAGAGAGAGAGAGAGAGAGAGAGAGAGACCCAATTGAACAGAGCGATTAGCAGTGGAAATACTTGCCCGAATTGTGGGATCGGAGAAGGGGAGGCGGTTGGATTGGAAGAAGAGACAAGAGATGAAAAAGAAGAAGAAAAGGAAAAAGGGAAAGAGAAAGAGAAGGTTCTAGAAGAGTGCCAGAGGAAGATGAGGAGGAGAGCAAGGAGAGTAGCCCAACCACCATGGAGGTTTTGGCGCCAGAAATCCTCCGAAGAAGAAGAAGAAGAAGAAAAAGAAACCAACAAATCCCAGAATTTGGCCATCGATTTTTGTTCAGTTTTCGTGTGGCTCAGATTATCGTTTTCGGAGCAAGTCAGTATTGGCGTTTTCCTGGTCCTCTCATTCCCTGGGCATAAAAGTTGTGATTTCCACCCCAAAAAAATAATATATTAAAAGAAAAAGGTATGTAGCTATATTGGTCCCTAAACTCTTCCAAATATTGTTTGATCCTTATTTTTTTTTTTTTTTAAATTTAATTTCTTTGGTCACTGAATTCATTAAAGAGGGGTAAATCAGTCCTTTTCATTAAGTTTCCATTAAAATTTAACAAACATACTCTAGTAACTCCACATAAACTATTTTTCACGGGTAATTGAGGAAATTGATAAATAAAAATTAGAGTAATTAACTTAAATGGTCTTTGAATTATTGAAAATGCAACGATTTAATCCATGTTTTTTTAATTTTGACCAAAACGATCATAAACTCTCTAAATGATGACAATCTAGTCATTTATGTCCAATTCCGTTAAGTTTCTAACCAAAAACGTCACATGACCAATCACATGAATTAGATTAATCTTTAAAAGACAAAAATACACTTATTTTTTGAAAAAGCAATACCCAATAATTTATAAAATTTAAATAAGAGAGAGAGAGAGAGAGAGAGAGAGAAAGCTTACTCAAATCACTACGCCCCCCCCCCCTCCCCAACCAAGCTCTACCCACCTGCCGGCGAGCTCAAGCACCTCCATTCCACCCCAACTAAGAAGGAACCCCCCCCCCCCCCCTCCCCAACCAAGCTCTACCCACCTGCCGGCGAGCTCAAGCACCTCCATCCCACCCCAACTAAGAAGGAACCCCCCCCCCCCCCCCCCCCAAGAATCTCACCGAGCTTAGTCCCCCACCCTCCTCACCCCAGATCTGGGCTCGTCGAAGAAGAACCCTAGCACCCCTGCGCCCCCCCTCCCCCCCCCCCCCAAGAATCTCACCGAGCTTAGTCCCCCGCCCTCCTCACCCCAGATCTGGGCTCGCCGAAGAAGAACCCTAGCAACCCTGCGCCCCCCCTCCCCCCCCCCCCCCCCCCCCCCCGCCCTCCCTCTGCGATCTGGGCTAGCCTAAGCGGTGGCTGGGCACAGCAGAGAAGCTCCTGGCGGCGCGGGACCTAATGGGGGCGACAGTCATCGTCGCCCACCATTGCGCAAACTCCGTTACCTCTCCCCCCACGCCATCCTCACGCCCGCCCTCCCCTTTTAAGGGTTTCACTCTCTCTCTTTTTTTTTTTTTTAAGTAATTGGTTTTGGGTTTTTTTATTTTTTGAAGATTGATAGTATTTTTTGGAGGATCCCGATGACCTAGAGCAGAGCTAAGCGGTAGTCGCCGGTCACTTTGGACTCTATGTTCGCCAGAAGCTTCGAGAGAAAAGGAGAGAGATGGATTTTGGAACTAGGAGAGAGAGAGAGGCAGCCTAGGAATTTTTTTTAGGGTAAATTTCACTTTTAGCACCTGTGGGGAAAATATTATTAAAATCAGCACCACTTTTTCAGGCCTTCATTTGTAGCACCGCCACGTCAGCAAAGTCCATGATATGTGGGGCCCATCTGCATTTAATGTATGTCAATTTACGGGTTTACCCTCATCTCCCTCTCATGCCCCAGAAAATTGTTCCGAACCAGCATCTACAGTATTTTAGAGAGAGAAAATGAAACGTAGAGAGAGAAAGAGCTGCAATCGGCCGGAACCGCTCGAAAACCGTCCGAAACCACCACGTAACAGGCATCCATAAACAGCTTCGTGATATAGAAGGCCACCTACTTAGAATAGTTTAAAAACCCGCCACCAGAGATCGAACCAATGGGGAAATCGAAGTTAACGAATCAAAGAAGTCGAAAGTTAAAAAAATGGGTTTTTCGTTTCAAAGTTTTGCGTTTAACGCTTTGTTTGTAGAGGGGAAAAAAATTTAATTATTTTGAATTTGTTTAACAGTTGGTCGTCTTACAGGATCGGTCGTTATCATAATGACCGCCTGGTAATTATCGTTTTGACCCCTGTAACTGTTAAATTTTAGCATACAATTTTGGTCACAACGATATTGACCAGGTGGTCATTATAAAAATGACCAGTTTTTCGTCAGACATCATTCTACAGAATCGGTCATTTTCATAATGACCCCATGGTCATTATCGTTGTGACCCCTGTAAATGATCAATACGGTGACGTATTGGTCCAGTGTTAGACGCCCCGGTCATAACGGTTATGACCAGACGGTCATAACCGTTATGACCTCTGGTCTTACACAAAGGTCATAACCGTTATGACCTCCCGGTCATAATCGTTATGACCGCTGCGTTACACTATCGGTCACAACAGTTATGACCGTCTGGTCATAACAGTTATGACCGCTTCTTTACACTATCGGTCATAACAGTTATGACCGTCTGGTCATAACCGTTATGACCGCTGCGTTACACTATCGGTCATAACAGTTATGACCGTCTGGTCATAACAGTTATGACCTCTGTGTAAGAACATCGGTCATAACGGTTATGACCTCTGCGTTACACTATCGGTCATAACCGTTATGACCGTCTGGTCATAACAGTTATGACCGCTTCTTTACACTATCGGTCATAACCGTTATGACCGTCTGGTCATAACCGTTATGACCGCTGCGTTACACTATCGGTCATAACGGTTATGACCGTCCGGTCATTACGGTTATGACCCCTGTGTAATACCAGTGGTCATAACGGTTATGACCGTCCGGTCATAACCGTTATGACTTCTGATATATAACAGCGGTCATAACTGTTATGACCGTCCGGTCATAACCGTTATGACCGATAGTGTAACGCAGCGGTCATAACGGTTATGACCAGCTGGTCATAACGGTTTTGACCGCAGACCAGCGGTCAAAACGGCGACGTATTGGTCAAACCTTAGGCACAAGACGGTCACAACGAAAATTACCAGGCGGTCATTATGAAGTTGACCGTTTTGTAATATGCATTTTTTATTTTAAAATGATAGAAATACCAAGAGTCATTTAAATGTTGAATTACAGATTCACCCTCATCTCTCACCCGCCCAAAAGGCATTCTCCCTCGTTTAAGCTCACAAAAATTTCCAACCAGCGTCTACAGTGTTTTAGAGAGAGAAACTCCGATTCTAGAGAGAGAAAGCTCTGCAACCGCTCAGAAACCGCTCGAAAACCGTCCTAAACCACCACGAGAGCCGTTTATATACTTGTTGGAAGTCTGCTAACGTCGAAAAATCTTTAAAAAATACCCATGTCGACGCCAACAAAAATGTCAGAGAAAAACACTACTCCCGAAACCTCGCCGAAGGGTACGCAGGGGGAGGTCGAATTGAAAGTCTCACAAAAGTTTGTGAGTGAACTAGCCGATGATATATCCGACTCAGAAAAGGTAATGAAAATGATTTTGGTTTAATGTTGAAAAATATTTTCATTGTTATTATATATTAGTGCCGTACTAAAAAAGATATCGGAAGCCCGATCGTTTAAAAAGTTGTTTTGGTCTTTGTGTTTATAAAGTTTACACTTTTAATATTTTTCAGTAGGAATATGCAGTATTTGTTGATTTTGTGAAAACAAAGTTTCCATTTTTATATGTGTTTTTTGTGATTTCCCACTTTCCAATTGATTTGCTGAAAAATGTTATCATAATGTACATAAAGTTATAATTTTTATGTGTTTCCGTACCATAAAACATCCTTTAACTCAAGTTCGTGTTTTGGTTTATAATTTATATTAGGGTTTTCGTCGATGTTTGTGTTTAAGTTTAGATGATATCGGCTATTTGAAACCAAAATGGAATGGTAATTTTTGTGATGACTCTCTGGTCATAATAATTATTACTCAGATTCAGTTTTCTGTTATGTCCGGTGGTCATTTTTATTATGAGTTGTTGGTCATAATAATGATTACCATGAGTTTTAACTTATTTTAGGCTGGTCATTTTCATTATGACTTGGTCATAATAATAATTACTCATGTGTTTTTCCCGATGGTCATTTTCATTATGGCTTGTTGGTCACAAAGATAATTACTCCTTAATGTTACGGTTAACATTACCGCAGGTTCAATATAAGAGACGGGTACCGGATTCTGCAATTACCAGGGCAAAAATAAACACTTTTATTAACATTCCGGAGAGTTGTGCGAACTTGAGAAAGTGGTTGACTCCCCAACAGTACGAGGCCGTCCTCCAGCAGCGGTGCATTAAACATTTTCTGAGATTGACCACTCTTGGTTGGGCTGGGCAGGTCTTCCACAACATTGTGATGAGATTGACTGATCACTCAGCAATGGGTGATGCTCTTTGGTTTGAGGTCGGTGAAGAACTTGGCAGATTTTCCATCAACGAGTTCTGCCTCATTACCGGCATGAAATGTGTCGGTTCTACCCATCTCCCAGTGGTCGAAAGCCGATTGATCTCCAGATATTTTTCGACGTTGAGAGGTGTGTCGAGAGAAAACTTAGCCCTGCAGCTGTCGAATGCCAATTTTGACAACGACGACGACGCTGTGAAGCTTAGTCTACTATACTTGATTTTCTCCATTCCTTTATCAAACGCAAACTCCGTTAAGATAGACCTTAAGTTTTTTGCCCTGGCCGATAACATCGCTGCATTCAACGATTTTCCTTGGGGCGTACTCTCATGGGAGGCAACCCGGTCTGCAATCTGCAACGCAGTTGAAAACAGGCTGTCTTCTAAGAGAAGATCGGTACTAAGGGTAGACAAAGTGCACTACAGTGTTGCGGGCTTTCCCCATGCCTTGCTCGTCTGGGCCTATGAGACCCTCCCATCGATCGCCTTGAAATTCAGCTCCAAGTACGATCATGCCATTCCGCGTATGCTGTCGTGGTCCACATCGGACAATGTCAAGTTCGAAGCTGTTATCTCTGCTTTTACCGCGGTTGGCGAAAATCAGGTATATATATTGTTGGTCATTTTAAATAATCAGCCTAGTCGTCATAACCTTTATATATATGCTAGTGTAGTGGTCATAACCGTTATGACCTCTGTGTTATAGTAACGGTCATAACCGTTATGACCATACCTTTTGTATCACTAATAAATAAGTTAATATGCATTAACATATTGACCGTAGCCCCTCCCCATAGTTTTTATTAATGATATCAAATGTGTTCAGCCTAAGGGGTTTGTGATGATGCCAACTGATGAAGAGTTGAAGGACCCATGGGTTGCGCTTCTATATTCGAAGAACCCAAGTGTTGTGCCTAGCTTACCTCCCAAGACTCCTGCACCCCGACCTAGATCCGATACAGACTCCGAGTGGAGGGAGTTTCGAGAAGAGATCCGGGGAGAGGTGGCCAACATTAAAAAAAAGTTGGCGGCTCTTAAAAAGGGACAGAAGCAGTCAAACAAACTCTTGCGAAGGGTTATAACAATGTTGGCTGCCAAAAAGACCGAGGAGGAACCCGTAAAGGCACACACGGCGGTCCATGTCAGCAGCAGCCCGAAGAATAAAGTTCACACGGCTGAGTCCGATGCGGTGAACACTGCCTCAGCTCACAAGGAGGCAGTGTTGCAAGCTCATGTGCTATTCGAGCCTGACATCGGTGCCGTTGCTGATATGGGTGTTCAAGCAGCCATGGAGTTCCTCCCAGCCGATACAAAGATTGGTTCGACGGAAGACGTCAAGGAGGATAAGGACGTCAAGGAGGATAAGGCCTGTAAAGGAAAAATGGTTGTGCTGGACACGATGAAGCCTGAAGAGCCAGACGACGAGGAGAGCCTCGGTGATGTGGTAGTTACGAATATCTATAACTTAGTCACATATTCATTATGGTCATTTTACACTGTTAACGAGTTTCGCGTGTGTCATTTATAGATCCGGAAGAAGAAGAGGGCCAGACTCTCAAGGCTTGGCCAACGGCCCTCTGGCTCCATGACCGTGGTTGGCCCGCCGTTGCAGGCTCCGGCGCAGCCGATTTATGCACTCCCTCCGGGTCTCGCAGATGAACCTCCGAATGAGATGCTGTCGGTTTTCAGGGACTGGTTCAAGCAAGGATTACTGAAGAGGGCTCCTGCAGGGTAAATTTTTTATTTTAAAAGTATGTCCGATTCGAGTATTACAATATATTAACAATGTCATTATCAATTAACCTGTCCCCTCCATTTTGTTTAGTAAACGGCCTCCCCGATACAGTGCAAAGCATGATACCTTGGACAACCCACATGACCTCGGGTGCATGTTGGTGGAAAAAAAAAGTTGGTATTATGAGTTAGCTACATCACCTGTTTGGCTATGGGATGAAGTAAGTACCGTTCTTCAAGTTTTTTTTCCCCATGATTAATATATTTTGTATCTCCTAATGTGATGAGGGTACATTTACTGTGTAGCACATTGACGTTGCCTTCTACTACCTGAGGAAGAAGATCAGGCAGTACCCCGAACTGGAGCAACGAAAGGTGACAACGGTCAACACGTTTTTTTCTGCAAAAGTCCGTTCGTTGTGGACCGTCTACCAGGCAGCACCCGATAAGTTCGATTGGGCCTCCTGTGATACTTTATTCAGGATCATGCTTGGAGTGAGTTCCCAGAGTGGTCCCTCGTGGTTTGAATTGAACACTTTGCTAATTCCTCTTCACTTTGCTGATCTGAAACATTGGGCATTAGCAAAGCTCGATCTGACTAACTGGACCTTAGAGGTGTACGACTCTCTTCAGCATGAGGGCCGTCACAATTCTAAAGTCCGAGAAGGCATGAAAGGTCTGTCAAAGTTCATTCCCCTCCTGGCTGAGAAAAATAGTCTGTTCGAGTTCAAACCACGATCTCCTCCTGGATTTTACCCAATACCGGTCATCATAATGAAAGATATCCCTCGACAATCGAATGGGTATGTCAGGTTTTGAAAATGTTTTCGTAAAATTAAATGTGTATAATGTGATGCTTATTTCTTTTGCTTTTTTCCCATCGTTTGTGCCACAGGGGTGATTGTGGAATTTTCACAATTAAATTTGCTGAATGCTTGATAGAAGGGAGGGATGTCCGTGATTGGGTAATTGCTGAACGCATGCCAACATTCAGGGAGTTGCTAGCATGTCACTTGTGGTCCCATTCTAAACGGAAGATTGAACAAACTTATAAAAGTGATGATGAGGTGGAAACCGACTTTTAACATTTCCACTAACCACAATTTTGTTGTACTAACTTAACAAGACTGTAACTAGGGCAATTTTTTTATTCATGGTATACCATGATTTTTTGATATGGTATACTGTTGTGAAATGTTAATTTATACAATATATGGTTAATTTAGACATTGGTGCTCATAATTGTCATGAGCATCTGGGAATGAAAGGAATTATATTCGTACCTCATCAGACAAAAAATGTTATCTTCTAAAAATAAATAGTTCTCTCTGCCTCACTATGAACATATGGGTCATAACGGTAATGACCGCGCGGTAAATCTTCTAAAAAACCGTTTTGATTTTTGTTGTATATTGAATATTGTTGAAAATTTGTAATCTTAACATTACACTCTAATCGTATTGGCCGAGCTCATAATTGTAATAACCCTTTGGGAATACATTGATTCATCGTAATTGCTGAATGTAGCTTCGTACATGAAATCATATAAATTGTGTTCCTATAGCAATAACAAGCTCTATTTTCTTCAATACATATACTATCGGTCATAACAGGAATGACCGTGCGGTCAAAACGGTTATGACCCTTGTTTTACGCCCATGGTCATAACAGGAATGACCGCGCGGTCATAACGGTTATGACCCTTGTTTTACGCCCATGGTCATAACAGGAATGACCGCGCGGTCATAACGGTTATGACCCTTGTTTTACGCCCATGGTCATAACAGGAATGACCACGCGGTCATAACGGTTGTGACCCTTGTTTTACGCCCATGGTCATAACAGTTATGACCGAGCGGTCATAACCGTTGTGACCCTTGTTTTACGCCCATGGTCATAACAGGAATGACCGCGCGGTCATAACGGTTATGACCCTTGTTTTACGCCCATGGTCATAACAGGAATGACCGCGCGGTCATAACGGTTATGACCCTTGTTTTACGCCCATGGTCATAACAGGAATGACCACGCGGTCATAACGGTTGTGACCCTTGTTTTACGCCCATGGTCATAACAGTTATGACCGCGCGGTCATAACCGTTGTGACCCTTGTTTTACGCCCATGGTCATAACAGGAATGACCGTGCGGTCAAAACGGTTATGACTCTTGTTTTACGCCCATGGTCATAACAGGAATGACCGCGCGGTCATAACGGTTATGACCCTTGTTTTACGCCCATGGTCATAACAGGAATGACCGCGCGGTCATAACCGTTGTGACCCTTGTTTTACGCCCATGGTCATAACAGGAATGACCGCGCGGTCATAACCGTTGTGACCCTTGTTTTACGCCCATGGTCATAACAGGAATGACCGCGCGGTCATAACCGTTGTGACCCTTGTTTTACGCCCATGGTCATAACAGGAATGACCGCGCGGTCATAACGGTTGTGACCCTTGTTTTACGCCCATGGTCATAACAGTTATGACCGCGCGGTCATAACCGTTGTGACCCTTGTTTTACGCCCATGGTCATAACAGGAATGACCGCGCGGTCATAACCGTTATGACCATACTTAAACGCCAATAGTAATGACACGTCACGTCACTGTAACTTTTTTTCGTTATTGGGTATTTATACACTCAGGCCCTAATCTGATCATTTGCCCACCTTCCCGCCATTCTCAGTACCCTAAATTTTGCTATTTCCCGCCAATCTCAGTGCCCTAAATTTTGATCTTCTTCGGCCATCTCGGTACCCACTTACCCACTTGCCCACTTTCTTCGTTTGAACTTTTTTCTCTCAACATATATTCACGATTCCTCTCAACACCGTTGCACTTCGTTAAAACTGACCCTTGCTTTCTGATCTGAGATTTCGGCCGATAATTGTTATCTTCAGCTACCTCTGGGTTTGAATATAGATCTGCACACTTCCAAACAGCCAATCTGAGGTAATGGTGCTTGGTATTTGGTTTTATTTGTTAATTTATGCGGTAAATTACCTTGCGTTGTGACTTATACTGTATATAATTGTTATCTGTTCACTGTTTTAGCGAATGTTTTCGGGAAAGTGTAGCATAAACCATCCGGCCATTACCATTGTCACCAGCCTTGAAATATAGGTCAACACTCAATTACAATCCTAAAAAATTTATTATCTTTCACGTATGAGTACAATCTAAACTTATCATTGTGATTGAACAGAGTTATAAGTCAACATTACAAAGCTAACAAACAAACGGGTCATTTTCATAATTACGCCCATGGTCAATATAATTGTGACCATTTTTATAGTTATAAGTCAACTCTCTATTACATCATTTTCGATCAATTGTCACAATACATTGGATAACATGATACTGCTTCATACAGGAATGGATGCGGTCTGTGTCTTCGTCAAGTATAATGGTCAATGGGATGACACATACAAATATGTTGGTGGCGAAATGAAAGGATTATTGGTTCCCCAGAACTCAACATACGTTGGTCTTATTGAGTTGGTGAAAAGTGTGCTTGGAATTAGTACCACAGACAATAATATAATAATGAGATACGGTGTTGAACCTGGATTGCCTCTTGTGAGGATACAATGTGATGCTGACGTTAGATTCTACATACAACTGATGAAGAAGGATGTGCATGTGCTTAGCAAATTTGCACTTGCCATCGATGTATTGGATGAGTTTGCGGCGGTCGCCATGCCACCAGAGGTAGGGGGAAGCAACCACATAGACGTTCAACGTTCTAAGGAGGGGGGACAGAGTGATGAAGCCATGCAACATGTAAACGGTTTTAATACCAACATCCCTCCTCCTCCTCATAACCCTGCTTCTCGTCCTCGTCCGCATATTACTTCTTCTCCTCCTCATATCCCTTCCTCTCATCCTCCACCGCCGCATATCCCTTCTCCCACAGTAGTTCTGGATTTGCACAGTGAATATGGATTTGATGAGCAACATCAAGTATTTAACAATGACTTCTACAAGGCCCCTGATGATTTGAATGACGTAAAATTGAACGGTGCGGATGATGCTCATCTTTCAAACGAGCAGAGTTTGGCAGTAAGCATTGGCGGCCATTCTATTGTCAATAATACTACGTCTCAGTATGACAAAGTATCAAGCAGTGCCAGTGTATCCGACGGAGTCGTTGTTGCTGATTATACACCTGTCACAGTGCGAAAAAATTCCATTTTTGAGAACAAAAAGTTACTGCAGTACCATCTTCATCACGATGCTATGAGTAAACACTACCAATTCAAGGTGAAGAGGTCGAACTCTAGTCTATTACACGTGATATGTGTAGATGATAAGGGATGCCCATGGCAATTGCGTGCGACTAGGATGAGAGATAGTGAACTGTTTGTTGTGAAGAGGTTCGACGCTGTCCACACTTGTTCAATTGAAATCGTTCAAGGCCATCATCGTCAAGCCAAGAGTTGGATGATTGGGGAGTGTGTTAAGGCAAAATACTTGGATCCGACTAATGCCTTATATAGACCAGCAGAAATAATGCGAGACATGCAGGCCGAATTTGGAGTATCTTTCAATTATCTTCGAGCATGGCGAGGGAAGGAAGCTGCACTAACCAGCCTGAGGGGCGATGATGCAGAGTCATACAAAGGTAATGACCCCTTATCTGGTTATACGTTCGATAATGGAGTGCATTTTTTTATTATTCACGATTTCGTTCTGATAATTTAATATGCACAGTTCTGCCCGCGTGGGCTGAAATGGTCAAGCGGAAAAATCCTGACTCGGACATTCACATTGAGACGGACTCAGAAAATTGTTTCAAATACTTGTACATGTGCTTAGCTGCTTCGAAACATGGTTGGCCTTATTGTCGTCCAGTAATTGTGGTTGATGGATCAGCACTAAAGGCCAGGTTTGGAGGAATGTTGCTTGCAGCATGCGGACACGACGCAAATGGCTCCATATTTCCCCTTGCTTTTGGTATCGCGCCGTCGGAAAGTCATGAATCATGGAAATGGTTTTTCGAGAAGCTAAGGGATTCAATCGGTACGCGAGAGGCTCTTGCTATTGTGGCCGATAGGCATAAGGGCATCGAATATGCAGCCAAACATGTGTATCCAGATGCTGCATTCGGTATATGCGTCCATCACTTGGCTGCAAACTTGAAGACTAGGTACAAAGATTTCAAAGGACCATTGAAGACCTATTTCGACGGTGCTTCGAGGTCGTATCTTCCAAGTGAGCACCATCGTCATATGGATTCCATCCGTGGTCGTAACCCCAACATGCATCGATACCTTGTCGAGGCCGATCCTACAAAGTGGTCGCGCGCGTATTTCAACGGCCGGAGGTATTCAATCATGACGACCAACATTGCAGAGTCATTGAACAATGTGGATCGGAAAGCCAGGTTAATGCCAGTTGGATACTTGGTGGAATGGTTGAGGGAACTACTACAAAGATGGTTTGTCGAGAGGCGGGAAGAGGCGCTTAAAATAACATCGAAACTGGCCCCAAATGCTGAGTCACTTATCCGAACAAACTTCTCAATGGGTCTAACAGTAACGGTATGTTAAGAAGACCACATCATGCCGTGGGCATACAAAAATCAAGTTTGCTGTGGCCTCCATGCGATAGTTTAAACTAATGTATATTTAACATTGTTATTTTTTAACAGCCTCGGCCAGCTGATCAATTTGAGTACGCCGTCACCAACAATGCTGCCCAAATATGGATTGTCGATATGAGCGAAAGGACGTGTACTTGCAGACGATTTCAGGTCGATCAAATTCCTTGTCCTCATGCAATGGCCGTCTGTAACCACCGACGAATTGATCCATATAATTATTGCTCAAATTACTATACGAAAGACTATTTGTATGCTTGCTATGCACATGTAGTCCATCCGATTGGCAGCGCCGAGGGTTGGGATGTTAGTGAAGATGTAAGGTTGCATGTAGTTAATCCCCCCCCTACAAAGCGCCGGCCCGGAAGGCCACGTGTTCGAAGGATTCCGTCACAAGGTGAAGACCATGCGCCTACTCGCTGTGGTAGATGTAATCATTATGGTCACAACCGCCAAACATGTTCTAACTCAGTGCCCTTGAGAAAACGTCCAACAACAAGCACTGATGTATCGTAATTTTGCAGTTCTAACCCAGTTAGTGTAAATGGACATAAATGTAGCGGGTTTTTTTTTTAACTGTTTGGTGAGTGCACTTTTTATCACACTTAACATAGTGTAATTTCCTAGTTTTTGTTATGGTTCCATATAGAGTGATATAACACGCAGGCAACATTCATATGTATAAAATAACATTTTACACCGCATAATCTAAGAGGTTTTAGGGGACATTTAGACATAGGTCATAACATTAATGACCGTGTGGTAATTACTCTAAATATAACACGGATTGACTATTTTTCGATTAAAATAATTGCCAAAGGAGTCTAAATTTACATAGGTATAATTTAACGCCAATGGTCATAACATGAATGACCACCCGGTCAACACAGTTATGACCTCTCTGTTCGAGAAGCGGTCATAACGGTAATGACCGGGTGGTCATAACAGTTATGACCTATCAGTTTATGTATTGGTCATAACTGTTATGACCACTGGGTCAACACAGTTATGACCTCTCTGTTCGAGAAGCGGTAATAACGGTAATGACCGGGTGGTCATAACAGTTATGACCTATCAGTTTATGTATTGGTCATAACTGTTATGACCACTGGGTCAACACAGTTATGACCTCTCTGTTCGAGAAGCGGTAATAACGGTAATGACCGGGTGGTCATAACAGTTATGAACTATCAGTTTATGTATTGGTCATAACTGTTATGACCACTTGGTCAACACAGTTATGACCTCTCTGTTCGAGAAGCGGTCATAACGGTAATGACCGCCCGGTCATAACAGTTATGACCTATGTTTATGTACCGGTCATAACTGTTATGACCACCGGGTCAACACAGTTATGACCTCTCTGTTTATGTATCGGTCATAACGGTTATGACCATGGGCGTAAAACAAGAGTCAAAACGGTAATGACCGCGCGGTCATTCCTGTTATGACCATGGGCGTAAAACAAGGGTCATAACGGTTATGACCGCGCGGTCATTCCTGTTATGACCATGGGCGTAAAACAAGGGTCACAACGGTTATGACCGCGCGGTCATTCCTGTTATGACCATGGGCGTAAAACAAGATCACAACCGTTATGACCGCGCGGTCATTCCTGTTATGACCATGGGCGTAAAACAAGAGTCATAACCGTTATGACCGCGCGGTCATTCCTGTTATGACCGATAGTATTTGTATTGAAGAAAATAGAGCTTGTTATTGCTATAGGAACACAATTTATATGATTTCATGTACGAAGCTACATTCAGCAATTACGATGAATCAATGTATTCCCAAAGGGTTATTACAATTATGAGCTCGGCCAATACGATTAGTGTGTAATGTTAAGATTACAAATTTTCAACAATATTCAATATACAACAAAAATCAAAACGGTTTACCAATAATTAAACTAAATAATGCCACTATTTACAGTCTCTGCATGTTAGATACGTTGTCTTGAAATGGTTAGTCAAGATGTTAAACGTCAGCCTCCTCATCAGGATCACTCTCATAAGTTTTCGCGAGCTTTTTTTTGGCATGGGACCACATGTAACAGGCAAAATACTCCCTGAAGATTTGCATGCGTTCAGCAATTACCCAATAACTGACATTCCTCCCTTCTATCAAGCATTCAGCAAATTTGATTGTAAACATTCCACAGTCACCCCTGTTGCACGAAAGATGGGAAAAAAAGAATATTAAATGATCTACACACTCTACACAGTTCAAGTTATGAAATCATATGCAATACTTGTACTAACCCATTGGCTTGTTGAGGGATATCTTTCATAATGGTGACTGGTATTGGGTAATTTCCTGGCGGAACTCGTGGTTTGAACTCGAACAAACTGTTTTTCTCAGCTAGAAATGGAATGAACTTTGAAAGACCTTCCACTCCTGCGCGGACCTTAGAGTTATGAGGTCCTTCGTGCTGAAGAGAGTCGTATACATCAATGGTCCAGTTTGTTAGGTCGAGCTTTACTAATGCCCAATGTTTCAGATCGCCAAAGTGAATTGGCATTAGCACCGTGTTAACGTCAAACCACGAGGCCCCACTCTGGACACGAACGCCAAGAATTATCCTGAACACAGAATCACAGCAGGCCCAATCGAACTTATCGGGTGCAGCCTGGTAGACGTTCCACAACGAACGAACTTTTGCAGCAAAAAACGTGTCTACCGTTGTCACCTTTCGTTGCTCCAGTTCGGGGTACTGCCTGATCTTCTTCCTCAGGTAGTAGAATGCAACGTCAATGTGCTGCACAATCAAAAAAGATGCGAATATATTGGGAAAAATATATAGAACATGTAGTATAAAAGATCTGAAGAACGGTACTTACTTCATCCCATAGCCAAACAGGGGATGTAGCTAACTCGTAATACCAAGTCTTTTTTTCCACAACCATGCATCCGAGGTCATGTGGATCGTCGATCATTTCATGCTTTGCACTGTATCGGGGAGGCCGTTTACTAAACATAATGTACCTTCTGGTTAATTGGTGACGACGGTGTTAATATATTGTAAATTTCAAATCGAACATAAAGTGTATTAAAAAAAAGATTACCCTGCAGGAGTCCTCTTCAATAATCCTTTTGGGAACCACTCCCTGAACTCGTCTAGCAGTTGTTTCGGAGGTTCATCGGCGAGACCCGGAGGGAGGGGTGTAAGCAGCTTACTCGGAGGCTTCGACGGCGAGGCAACATCAGTGATTGACCCGGCTGGCCGCTGGCCAATCCTTGAGAGTCTGGCCCTCTTCTTCTTACGGATCTACAAGTGACATAGGTGAAACGAGTTAACATTGTAAAAACACCATAATTACTATATAACTAAGTTACAGATAATCGTAACAACCACGTCACCGATGCTCTCATCGTCGTCTGGCTCTTCAGGCTTCTCGACAGCCATCCTTATGTTTTTTTCTTTACCATATATCTCCGGGTCAGGAATGATCTCCTCCTTTACAAAAACTAATTGATCCGATTTTTCCTTCGCTGCCAGATCGGTTGCTGGTAAATTGTATTTAATACTGTCCTGTGAGGTTTCACAACCGGTCATATTAATTACAAAGTTCTAGTAGTGGAATACAGTTATGATCATAAAAAAATTAATGTAATACTCGACTAGGTCATAAATGATTACCTTATTCTTCGCAGCCTTGACATCTTCCCCCGCAACAATCACCTTTTCGCCAGTTAGGAACTCCATGGCCGCTTGAACACCCATATCAGCATCTGCACCGATGTCAGAGTCAAACATCACATCATCTTGCGAGCCGGTGCCGATGTGAGGTGAGGTAGTTTTCAGCTCATGATAATCAGCCGTGTGAACCTGAGGCTTCTGGCGGCTGCTGACATAGGACCAGGTGTGTGCCTTCTCCTGTGGATTATCAGAAATGTTGGCGGCCACCATTTTTATTACAGTTCGCATGAGTTTGTTAGCCTTCTTCTGGCCCTTTTCAAGAGCCACCAACTTTTCTTTAATGGAGACAACCTCTCCTCGGATATCTTTTTGAAAATCCCTCCACCCTGAGTTTGTATCGGAGCTCGGTCGGGGGGCAGAAGGCTTGGGAGGTAAGTTAGGCACGACACTTGGGTTCTTCAAATATAGCCGCGCGACCCATGGGTCCTTCAACTCATCTTCAGTTGGCATCATGACAAAACCCTTAGTCTGAACACATTTGATTCCAGTTAAAAAAATAAGTACGGGATACGCATCAAATCAATATGTTAGTATAAACACATGTTATGATATATGGAAGACAATTGTAATTGACACTGCATACATAATATAAATATATGGAAGACACTAAATATTTGATCTTTATACCTGATTTTCGCCAACCGCGGTAAAAGCAGATATAACATCGTCGAACTTGACATTGTCCGCGGTGGTCCACGACAGCATGCGCGGAATGGCATGATCGTACTTTTTGCAAAATTTCAATGATATCGATGGGAGGGTCTCATAGGCCCACACCAGTAAGGCATGAGGAAAGCCGGCAACACTGTAATGCACTTGGTCAGTCCTTTTTACCGGTCTTCTCTTCGAAGACAGCCTGTTTTCAACTGTGTTGCAGATTGCAGACCGGGTTGCCTCCCATGAGAGAACGCCCCAAGGAAAATCATTGAAATCAGCAATGTTATCGGTCAGGGCAAAAAACTTCGGGTCTATCTTAACTGAGTTTGCATTTGATAAAGGAATGGAGAAAATCAAGTATAGTAGACTAAGCTTCACAGCGTCGTCGTCGTTGTCAAAATTGGCATTGGACAGCTGCAGCCCTAAATTTTCTCTCGACACACCTCTCAACGTCGAAAAATATCTGGTTATCAATCGGCTTTCGACCAGTGGGAGATGGGTAGACCCTACACATTTCATGCCGGTAATGAGGCAGAACTCGTTGATGGAAAATCGGCCAAGTTCTTCACCGACCTCAAACCAAAGAGCATCACCCATTGCTGAGTGATCCGTCAATCTCATAACAATGTTGTGGAAGACCTGCCCAGCCCAACCAAGAGTGCTTAATCTTAGAAACTGTTGAATGCATCGCTGGTGGATGACGGCCTCGTACTGGTGGGGTGTCAACCACTTTCTCAAGTTCGCACAACTCTCCGGAATGTTAATAAAAGTGTTTATTTTTGCCCTGGTAATTGCAGAATCCGGTACCCGTCTCTTATATTGAACCTGCGGTAATGTTAACCGTAACATTAAGGAGTAATTATCTTTGTGACCAACAAGCCATAATGAAAATGACCATCGGGAAAAACACATGAGTAATTATTATTATGACCAAGTCATAATGAAAATGACCAGCCTAAAATAAGTTAAAACTCATGGTAATCATTATTATGACCAACAACTCATAATGAAAATGACCACCGGACATAACAGAAAACTGAATATGAGTAATAATAAATGACCAGAGAGTCATCACAAAAATTACCATTCCATTTTGTTTCAAATAGCCGATATCATCTACACTTAAACACAAACATTGACGAAAACACTAATATAAATTATAAACCAAAACACGAACTTGAGTTAAAGGATGTTTTATGGTACGGAAACACATAAAAATTATAACTTTATGTACATTATGATAACATTTTTCAGCAAATCAATCGGAAAGTGGAATATCATAAAAAAACACATATAAAAATGGAAACTTTGTTTTCACAAAATCAATAAATACTGCATATTCTTACTGGAAAATATTAAAAGTGTAAACTTTTTAACCACAAAGCCCAAAACAACTTTTACATCGATCGGGCTCCCGATATCTTTCAAACGGCACTAATATATAATACAATGAAAATATTTTTCATCGTTAAAACAAAAACCATTTTCATTACCTTTTCTGAGTCGGATATCTGATCGGCTAGTTCACTCACGAACTTTTGTGAGACTTTCAATTCGACCTCCCCCTGCGTACCCTTCGGCGATGTTTCGGGAGTAGTGTTTGTCTCTGACATTTTCGTTGGCGTCGACATGGGTATTTTTTAAAGATTTTTCGACGTTAGCAGACTTCCAACCAGTATATAAAAGGCACTCGGGGTGGTTTAGGACGGTTTCCGAGCGGTGTCTGGGCGGTTGCAAAGCTTTCTCTCTCTAGAATCGGGGTTTCTCTCTCCAAAACACTGTAGACGCTGGTTGGAATTTTTTGTGACCTTATTCGAGGGAGAATGCCTTTTGGGCGGGTGAGAGATGAGGGTGAATCTGTAATTCGACATTTAAATGACTCTTGGTATTTCTATCATTTTAAATTAAAAATGCATATTACAAAACGGTCAACTTCATAATGACCGTCTGGTAATTTTCGTTGAGACCTCTTTGTGACTAAGGTTTTACCAATACGTCACCGTATTGACCAATGACCATGGGTCATAACGGTTATGACCATACGGTCATAACCGTTATGACCGCTGGTGTAACACAAAAGTCATAACGGTTATGACCAGACGGTCATAACTGTTATGACCGATAGTGTAACGCAGCGGTCATAACGGTTATGACCAGACGGTCATAACAGTTATGACCGATAGTGTAACGCAGAGGTCATAACGATTATGACCAGACGGTCATAACGGTTATGACCGCTGTTCATAGGTCATAACGGTTATGACCGCGCGGTCATAACGGTTATGACCGTATATGTAACGCAGCGGTCATAACGGTTATGACCAGACGGTCATAACAGTTTTGACCGATAGTGTAAAGAAGCGGTCATAACTGTTATGACCAGACGGTCATAACTGTTATGACCGATAGTGTAACGCAGCGGTCATAACTGTTATGACCAGACGGTCATAACGGTTATGACCGATAGTGTAACGCAGCGGTCATAACGGTTATGACCGGACGGTCATAACTGTTATGACCGATAGTGTAAAGAAGCGGTCATAACTGTTATGACCAGACGGTCATAACTGTTGTGACCGATAGTGTAACGCAGCGGTCATAACGATTATGACCGGACGGTCATAACTGTTATGACCGATAGTGTAAAGAAGCGGTCATAACTGTTATGACTAGACGGTCATAACTGTTGTGACCGATAGTGTAACGCAGCGGTCATAACGATTATGACCGGACGGTCATAACCGTTATGACCGCTGGTCTTACACAGAGGTCATAACTGTTATGACCAGACGGTCATAACTGTTGTGACCGATAGTGTAACGCAGCGGTCATAACGATTATGACCGGGAGGTCATAACGGTTATGACCTTTGTGTAAGACCAGAGGTCATAACGGTTATGACCGTCTGGTCATAACCGTTATGACCGGGGCGTCTAACACTGGACCAATACGTCACCGTATTGATCATTTACAGGGGTCACAACGATAATGACCATGGGGTCATTATGAAAATGACCGATTCTGTAGAATGATGTCTGACGAAAAACTGGTCATTTTTATAATGACCACCTGGTCAATATCGTTGTGACCAAAATTGTATGCTAAAATTTAACAGTTACAGGGGTCAAAACGATAATTACCAGGCGGTCATTATGATAACGACCGATCCTGTAAGACGACCAACTGTTAAACAAATTCAAAATAATTAAATTTTTTTCCCCTCTACAAACAAAGCGTTAAACGCAAAACTTTGAAACGAAAAACCCATTTTTTTAACTTTCGACTTCTTTGATTCGTTAACTTCGATTTCCCCATTGGTTCGATCTCTGGTGGCGGGTTTTTAAACTATTCTAAGTAGGTGGCCTTCTATATCACGAAGCTGTTTATGGATGCCTGTTACGTGGTGGTTTCGGACGGTTTTCGAGCGGTTCCGGCCGATTGCAGCTCTTTCTCTCTCTACGTTTCATTTTCTCTCTCTAAAATACTGTAGATGCTGGTTCGGAACAATTTTCTGGGGCATGAGAGGGAGATGAGGGTAAACCCGTAAATTGACATACATTAAATGCAGATGGGCCCCACATATCATGGACTTTGCTGACGTGGCGGTGCTACAAATGAAGGCCTGAAAAAGTGGTGCTGATTTTAATAATATTTTCCCCACAGGTGCTAAAAGTGAAATTTACCCTTTTTTTTAATAGGTTGTTTTTTAAATTAAATATATTATTAAAATATTAAAATATCATTCTAAATTAAATTATATGTATTGCACACGACTTATTCCGTTAGAAATTTAAAAGATTTGGACGGAAAGAACTATAATTGTCAACATTTAAAGAATTTAGAATCATCTTAACTAAAATTAAAAAAATATATACTAAATCGTCATATTATAAAGAATTCAGGAATCATTTGAGTCAATTACTTTAACAAATATAAACTATAAACTATTTTTCAGAAATCAAAAGAAAATAAAAAATAAAAAAAAAAAAACCTTCTCTTTCCCCTAAACCAACCCCCCCCCCCCCCCCCCTCCCTTTTCTGTATCTGTACTTGCAGCCACAAAACAAAGGGAAGAAGAAAGCCCACCCTTCCCCAACGCGAGCCAGAAGCCGCCGCCCAACCTTTCGAACCCAAATCCGCCGCCGTTGACTCCGTGAACCTCACCAAAAGCCTTCGAGATCCCAGTTCTACCGTCAAGAGCCTCCGCAAACCCAGCCCCCCCATTGTCACTCACGAGCCCCCTCGGCCATGGCCAAATATGGCACAATAGAATTCTTGGTTTGCTGGTTGAGTAGAAAAGAGAGAAGACTAAAGGGGTGTTTGGCAATAAAGTTTAATTTCAACTATACTGTATTTTTTCATCTCAATTTTATCTTTTTCTGAAAAATCAATAAAGTTTATAATTACTTTTTAAAAAATCAACTCAACTCAAACTTAAAAATTTTAACTCAACTCAAACTCAACTCATTCACCAAACACCCTCTAAAGTTTGGATTAAAAGGGTTGTCTTTTTTTTTTTTTTTTTTTTTTGTGAACTTAATAGGGAATATTTAGGATTTGTTGAGTTGGGTGGAGTAGAAGAGGTGGAGGGAGGAAGTGCAAGAGGAGTGGAGATTGGTGGGCAGTGATCAAGTGGGTGGGCAAGACTCGAGAGTGATGTCTTGAAGGAGGTTGTGGAAGCTTGAGTTGGGCTTGGATTTGGGGGATCATGTGGGTCCGAGATGTGCAGGTGTTTAGGAGCGACAGAATTCCGGTGGTTGCGTTATTCATATAAATGTTTGCGGGGGATTTTAGCATGGGTTTTTACAGGAGAGACCCTGCCCGAAGGTGGGAAGACGAGAGAGGACTTTTTTTTTTTTTTTTTTTTTGGAAAGATGGTGAATAGATATGTTAGGGGTAGTTTAGTATTTTCAAAATGACTTCAGACTATTAAACAGAAAAAATGTGAGTATTTTAACGTCTGTTTGTAAAAATGACCAATTTACATATTTTTAATGACTTCAAGGTCTAAACAATAAAAAATAAAAAATAAAAAATAAAAAAAGGTTTACGGACAAACGGTACGTTCGTGCAGATGTAACAACTTACCCTTAAAAAAAAAAAAAAAAAGAAAAAAAAGTTGTGGACAGCTCTCTCTCTCTCTCTCTCTCTCTCTCTCATCTGTTTCTCCCTCCTCGTGTTCTCATCAATCAAATGTTCTGCATTTTTTGTTCGCTATTTTCGGAGGATTGATCTCCCCGTCCACTAAACAAAGTCAAATTATTAATTTTAATCCAAAAGAGAAGTTAAAATGTTTTTAACTGAATTTTATTTTTAATTTATTCTTTTAATTTATTAACAACATGACATCACATATTATTTTAGTACAATACGAATTTAATATCCGTACGTTGCACGGGGAAGGAAGAAAAAAATAAAAAAAATAACTGAGTATTATATAATAAAAGCAGTTGGTTAAGATAAATATTATAATTATAATAAGTATAATTCTTCCTAAAATCTCTTTCAATAGTAAAGATACAAAATCAAAATGACAATAATACTAACAATAATAAAAACAAAAACAAAAACAAAAAAATAAAAAATAAAAAATAAAAAATTCTTCTGCAGTCATACTCATTTAAAGAAAAAAAATTAAAACAAAAATAAAACAAAAAACAAAAAAAAAGAACAAAAATCTTTATACTCAAAAGAACCGGAAAAAACTAACCCTAACAAAAAAATTATAACAAAATAAAATATATATTCCATTTTCTCCTTTTTTAACTGTTTTTAAAAAAAACCCAAAAAAAAAACAAATTTTTATCATGTTATATACATGCAAAAACGTTTTTTAAAAAAAGGATTTTTAAAATATAAAACAAAACAAACAAAAAAGACACACAAAAAAATGCATGTAGAATCCTTAAAAAAATGGTCTTTAAAAAATAGAACAAAAGAAATAAAAAAGACACAAAAAAAAACCCAACAAAAAATCCGAAATAAAGATAAAAAATTTAAAATAAAAAATCGTTTAAAAAAAAAGGCAAAGTGAGCAAAAACACAATACAACAATAGATCAGAATCTAATGTCTAAAATTTAGCGTCCAAAAAAATGACAAAAACAATATTAACAAAAAAAAACAAACTCTAAATTGGAGTAAAACCGGTAACATACTGTAGGAAAAAGAAAAGCAACTAAAAAAGAGGGGTAAAATGGAAATTGTATTGTGCGGGCTATATTGTGCGGGCAGCCCGATAATTTCTGCATAATAAGGGTAAAAAGGTCAACTCACTGTAGATGGAGGAAAACCAACTAAATCAGAGAGGTAAAAAAAACTCTGTACTGTAGACAAAATAGTAAAATATGTGAGGACAAAACCATCCTTCCACTGTAGATAAGCCAAAATCAGCATATGGGATAGGGGTAAAATCATCATTTTATTGTAGAAAAGCAGCTACTGTACATCACTGTAGCAAAAAGTATTGTACATTACTGTAGCAAAAAAAAAAAAAAAAGTAGTAAAAGTCACTGTTTATTACTGTAGAAAGAACAGTGAAACCCTTACTCTCCTTTAGTATATTAGTATAATATTATTCAAATGCTAATTTATGTGACATTAAATAACATGGATAACATTCTAAAAAAAATTGAGTGAATATTTTGTAGACTTCTAAAAAAAATAATATTAGGGATACTAATTTTGATTCCAACATTTTTAATATAATTCATGTGTCATATTTTCATTAATAGATGTAATCAATTGATATATCAATGTTTTAAATATTTACTAATAAAATATCGATAACACATATGACACATAGATTGATATTCAAAATTGGGATTAACAATTTAGTGTTCTTAACATTTTTTCTAAAGAAAATGTGATAAGATAGGGTTAGAAATTAAGTAAAGGAACATAAATAAAGATCATTAATTATCCTTTTACATTTCATTTGATAGAAAAGAAAGATAATAGGGGAAAAAAAAGAAAAGAAAAGAAAAGAAAACTTAGGAAAAGTAGAAAATAAAAATGGTAGAAGGATAGAAATTTCCTTTAAGGTCTTGTAAATACTTGAACAAAACAAAAGTCAAAGAAATTGACAAGGGACTTTGACAAAGTTCTACAATTTATTTTGTTAAATATTGTGCTTCACTGTTTTTTCTTTTTTCTGTTTTTAGTATGCAAGTATTTTATATGCCTCCATCCTATATTAATTAACCTATTATAATTTTTTTTTACACCGGTTAAGAATCGAACTTTGAATTTATGGTTCCTAAAACCCCAAATTAAGGTTGGCAATTCATGTCAACGGGTCGGGTTCGTATCGGGTTGAAGCCAATACGAATTTCAAAAACTCTAACCGAACATAACCCACGACCTGCCAGGTCAAAAAAACCTCAACCCTAACCCGACCCGTCGGATTAGTGGGTTGACCCGACCTGACCCACGCAACCCCGCTAACATAGTATTTTTGGGGTGATTAACACAACATGACACATTGACCCACCAATCAACTGACCCAACAACTCGTCAGAAATAAGGAAAAAAAGAGAGAGAGATTTTAACATACAATTAAGATCCATAACAAGCAAATTAAGTAATGTGTCATCACATAAGATTAATCTAAAACAAGCCGCCGTTTTCCCCCCACCCCCGCCCCCCCTCCCGTCACTGTTCGCCCCCAACCCCCCTCCCCTCTCTCTCTCTCGGTCTAGCCCCCCCACCCCCGCTGCCTCTTCCACCGTCGTTCGCCCCCCACCCCCCTCCTCTCTCTCTCTCTTGGCTTGGCCACCGTTCTCGGTGAGCCCCCACCCCCCTCCCCTCCACCGGAACCCAGATCGGAGTTGCCCCCCTCCGTCTTCACCATCGTCGAGCCCCCCCCCCCCCCCCCCCCCACCTCCCCCCCACTGTCTTCGCCCTCGCCGAGCTCAGCACAAAACCCAGAATCAAACTGGGTCCACCCCCATCCCCATTGCCGCCTGAGGTCCCCCCCACCCCCACCCCACCGCCACCCGAGCACTCCGATATGGTTTCCTCTCCCCGCCGCCGAGCTTGCCCCACCCCCAAATCTGGGTTGAGTAAGGGCTTTGGTTTGGAGAAAGAGAGAGAGAAAATAGATATTAATTTTTTAAAAAAAATAAGTAAAGTAAATAAAAATGAAGTAGAAGAGCACATATTCCAAATGAATGAAAACGTAACTAAATTAGTCCTAGTTACTCTTCGGAACAGAGTGGAAGAATGGAAGAGGTTTTTGAACGAGGATAAATGATCCAATGACTTCAAAAGAATTGAATGAGGAGCCGTATGAGATGAAAATATCATGTACGGTTCTATAGAGTGGCAATAACAGTGACTTATCTGTCAACTTTTCCACTATTACCCCTAAAAAATTAATAAATTACTAAAATAACCTCTCATTTTATTAGAAATTAACGAATTTTGATGGAAATGATCATAATGGCCAAAAAATAAGAGTTTAAGATCATTTCGACAAAAAAAAATGAACAGGGACCAAACCATCACCTTTGCAAGAGTTCATTGACTATCTAGGCCAATTACTCTTTCTAAAATGAAAAAAAAAAATAGAGGTTGGTGAATAGTATGAGTTATTCTCCTTTCTATAATATTGTATAGACGAATTGACGAGTACATGCGGACAAATAAAACAAAAATAATAATAAAATCACGTGGCAAATGGGCCAACTGGCAGTCTCACAGCAGTGACAAAAAGAGCTATTCGCTCTTTTAAAGATAAAGACAAAGATAACTAGATAGATATATAGAATATGTATATATGTATATATATATAAGAAATCTAATCCTGTTAAGACATTTTGAGAAATAAGGTGAATGTATTTTCAATAAGAATTACAAGATAATTATTCGTAATTTCAAAAAAATATTTTTTTTTATAAGACTCATGTATTAGTCAATATTTTTTAATTATGTATGCAATGGGACACTTTATTTTGATAATTCTATTTTTTGTTTAAGTAGAATGATCTTGTTTAAATTACTATTAGAACAAATTTGGGAAAGGCTCTCTCTATTTTTTCTCTCTCTCAAACAACATTTTCCTTTGCGTAGGTTTAGGGATGGCATTATTTCCTGCGGGGATCTACCTCGAACAGGGCGGGGATGGGGGATAAAATTTGAGAATGGAGATGAAATCTTATCCCCAATGATTAGCAAGACAAGGACGGGAAAGCACTCCCCGCCCCCCTCCTCCCGCGGCCATATATATACATATGTGATTATATATATATATATATATATATATTAAAATTGTGTGTATTCATGCAATAAATATTGAAACTATAAGAAAGAGACAAAGAATGAGAATTCTAAGTTTATTTTTTATGGTTTCAAACTTTTTTAGCTTATGTGTTTTCTAAAAGTTTAGTTTTCAGAGTTTGTAATATTTTAGTGAGATCTTTAATGGATTTATGTTTAATATCTCATTTGTATATTTTTAGAATTTGGTTTGGTTTATGAAATCTTTGATTTTGAACTAAATTTTATTTGCTTTTACTTTGTTATTTTCAAATCTATATTTATAATGGATGGGGAACAAGGTGGGTATGGGGAAAGTACCTCCGTCGGGGAATCCCCGTCCCTGGCCCCGCTTCTATTTAATCGGGGATGGGGATAACTTTTGAGGCGCGGATAGGGACGGGAAAGCATTCCTCTGCCCTGTCCTGTCTCATTGTCATCCCTACGTAGGACTCTTGCTGCAGCCGTTGACCAGGACTCGATTGGACCATGCTAGTGTGACGTTGTTGCTTGTTGGTGTCTTGATCCGATGAAGTCATGGCAAGCGAGGGTCATCAGCGGTTTGGTGATTTTGGCAGAGATGAAGGCAAAGGGTCTTAGTTGGGCAGTTCTCGGCCAGATCTAGCCCGACGAGCTTCTAGTCATAGCGACGAGCTTCTAGTCGTAGCGGCGAGCTTCCAATGGTCTGGGATTCGGCGAGGCCTTAGTGATCTCCTCCTTCCAACCGAGTCCGATCATTTTCCTCTGAGTTGTGACATGCATCGGTGTGGTTTCCATACAAGGCAAGAATTTTGTGGTCGATGTTATTTGTATTCATGCTTTTGTCTTGTAATAAAGGAAGTAGTTTCCCCATCTCTGGTTTATATTTGCGTGTGTGTTCCACTCGAGTTGTGCCCTAACAGTATTTGTCTATTGGTTCCGTTAGTACTAGCACTACGGCTAGGTAAAGTTTGTAGCGACCTCTGTACTGCGAGTAATTTTCTCTCGATCGATCGGAATATTCCATCAATTGTAGATTTTAAAAAAAAAAAGGAGTTTTATGCATGCTCGATTATAGAATTACTAGAAATTCAAAGAAATTTCCCATTATCGTGTCTCAGATTATGTCCTACTCGCTGAATTTTATTAGATTTTACTGATAAAATTGGTTTTAGTCAAGAATTGTGCCTCTTGTATCCCAAAATTATTATGTGTTTGATATTAATGTTTGTATCCTTATTTAGTTTAAATGATCATGCTTCTTTAAATAATAATAATAATAATAATAATAATAATACAGCTCTTTTTTAAGTCATTACAACGAGGACCGGAAAATAGAGGCATTTGTATGTTTATAAATACATTATTATTTTCTAAATCCATTTAAAAAAGGAATTAAATTCTACTTGTTAGGAATTGAAAAAAATTAAAGGTAAATAGGCAGATTTTAATATTTATCTATTGACTTATATACATATATATATATATATATATAATGCAAAGGACGAAAGTCGTTCTCACCTCAATGCCCAGCACGTGGCAAAATTCTTTTAAATAATTTTTTTTAATTTTAAATTTTTTCTTTCGTTTTGTTTTGTTCGTCTGTCATGTGTCCGTTGTCCAACTAATTTAACTAAATGGCCAAAAAAAAATTTTGTCCAACTAGTTTAACTAAATGGCCAAAAATTTTTTATTCAATAAAACGATCATTAACTAGTGATTGACCTATGGTCATTCAACAATTAATCAATTAGTGAAAAGTAAATATTAATATTGGCCAATTGCTAATTATCTATAGACAATCAATAATTCTAGGAGAACCGACATTGCGAAGATCTTGGCAGAACCTTCTTAGTTTTTTCTGGCACAGGTTACTGATACATCATAGAGTCCTTTTTTAAGTTTGTTTCCACAATTTGTGCACCAATATTGTATAACATACAGACATTATGTACTAAAGCGAGTAAAGGAATGAAAACAAGAGCAAAATAAACACGTCTTTTTCTTTTGACGTCTTTCACATCGTTTCTTATTGAATTGCCTGCCAAGATGGACAACTTTACTACGACAAAACATCAGCCAATTTTCTTCACAAAAACAAACTTTTGAAAGGGAAAACGGAAAACTAATGGCGGCAACCAAAATGCAGCACCGGGGAAGCATATTATACATGAAGGACATCCGCTTCGTAGAATCTTTTAAAAGCCTTTGCACTAGAAAATATTGAAACATTGCAACCAATAAAGAGACTTCAGAGCCTACCTTCTTATAAAATAACGAAACCATGAAAGAACCAAAGCTTGAGTCGCTACACTGCACTGCAAACCCGCCCGACCATATAATTAACTTACCTGAGCAGAAGACACAGCTGCTGTTATAGCATCTTCGAGTTTTACTCTGGTGCCAATGGGGATGTCATTGACAGAAGTAGCTCGATCAGTACGGGAAGCCTCTTTACTACCCTCATCTAACCTTACAACTTGAGCGAAACTCTTGGACATTTGCTTAATGAAACCACCAGAAATTGTGGAAGCAGTTCTGTGCTCATTTTCGTTTACTACACCAACAGCCATAAGGCTGGCTTGCTGTCTGGCCTTCCTCTCTTGCATTGCTTTCTGCCTGTCTTCGTAGAAATCAAAATCATCAAGAATGGACATATCGGTCTCATAGTTTTTGAAGATCTTCAACATCTCAATACCCTGCTCCAATTTTACCTGAAAAAGTTCATACCCAAGCAAACTATAATTACTGACAACATAAGTTTGAAGATTTCGATTCAATTTTGTAAAATTTTCTAGCAATTACTGACAATATAAGTTTGAAGATTTCGATTCAATTTTGTAAAACTTTCTAAAGTTAATGATGTTCTGAAAAGAACCATAATAGACCTCAGCATCTCTACTTGAGCACCAACATTTGGGTCATGAAAAGAGTAGAACCAAAAGCAGAAAAGAGATACAAAATAAAAATAATAATAAATAAATGTATGAACAAATAAAACAAAAGAACAAAAGAGCAACCAAATCTAGTTAAGACTTGGAATCAAGTTAAGACTTCGAATCAAAGATTAGGATCACTAATACCTGGAAACTACAATCATTTTGAAATTTAAGATAAGAAATGTGTGTGTGTATATATATATATATTTACATAACCCAGGATCCAGAACGTTAGAATTCAGAGCTAAGCCACTGATCTATATGCAAGCTTGAGAAACAAACCAACATTTTAAGTGACTAAGCCAGCTTCTAGACTAGAGTTCTTTTCAAAATCCACTTACAAGCCTCATCCATCTCCTCTAATCTGACCCCGCACACCCGAAAAAATGTGAGACAATTCGGCCATAGGATCGTTAGGAAAAATATGAGGGAAGATAATTTTGCTCAATAAAAACCAAACATCCCAAACCTGAAAAGGCCACACTGGTAGTTTAAGAGCTTGGGATGTTAGGATGAGTGCTGCTTAACTGATTCAGGACCGAAAGAAGGCGGAACATCGATACATACAGGAAGAAGAGAATATAGGCTCTCTCTAAACTAGACTGATTAGATAGCTTTCAAAGGCTTGATTGCCCCTTGGAAGAAGTTGAATCAGGATAGAGGGCCTACTTGTACTTGATTGAACTAATTCGAATCTCGTGACTTGTGATGTTTAGGGCAGAAAGGCTCGATCCCAAACCAGGCTCCTCAAAGCACGGGATGACTACCGCTTGCTCTTTTCCAAATAAACGATCAAGGAGCTTCCAGTTTTTTTCAAGAATAAGGTCACAGTCACACCGCTATGCTCATAGGTGGAAGAAGAGATTCCCAGAGCTACTGACTCTAACAAGGCTAATTGCCGTGCCTTAGAAAATCAAGGTCACCCCACGTAATTACAGCTTTCTTCCTCTCAGCCTCAGGTTAAAAAGTAAGAACTCACTCGATCCACTTTCCATTGTAACTGGTATAAACAATAAAGAGCTTCCCCAGATCCTAACAAAGAAAGTAGTACCTAACTCTCCATAATAAATGCCTATAATATAGTGTGCGACACAAACAAGCAGACAATTCGATACAGCAGTGTGGTCAAGCCTTCAATAGGCAGAAAATATACGCAATCTAGGTAAAAAATAAAATAAAATAAAATAATTTCAAATTCTCACCTCTTGTGTGTCTCGACTGTTTGTTACAGGCTTGTTGTCATTATTTTCAAGCACTATATGGCGAAACTGACTATTGGGGACGTCTTTGATGATATGCCACTTGACAGGAAACTGTCCACTCCATTTGTCTTGCTGCCAGTAATCCACACTTTTGTCAAAGTCGACAGGTCCAACCATTTCAGCTACCCCACAAAACTGAGCGCTAGCATTCACCTTCATGTTGATATAATGAAATTTATATTAGATATTAAAAAGAAGAATCAAAAGAAGTTATGATGCCTTCTTTGATTAAGAAATCACGTTGCTTCATCTAACTAGACATTAACATTTAACACTAATTCATCCTGGACAAAATTGTTAATTACTTCAAACAAAGACAACACCATCAAGCATTGCTTTTCAAATTCTATTTTCTCAGTTGGATTAGATATTTACCGAAAAGAAGAGAAAGACCGGGCAGGTATCTTGCTTCTCTTTAGCTTCACAATATGCAGCATCTAACTTTCTGTTCCCATTAGGTGTGCTAGCCCACACACCGTATTTGATGCTCTTGTGAACATTATCTTCACTGTAAGATTTGATAATAAAGAATTTAGCATCCTTGTACTCTGTGATAAAGTCCAGGCGGTTATATGATTCGTCATGGACCTTAGCACTAGTTGTGTTGTGTTTGTTATTGTCTGCAGAGGTACCATCAGTTGTAATTTGACTCTTTGGCTTTGACGCCCTTGGTCCTCGATTCTGCTCATTAAGTATATCAATGGTACCATTACAGCTGCACAGTGCAACACTGCCCCTCACACGGCGTTTGCTGTTGTCAAGTGTTATCCAACTTCGACTGTTTGTTCCCAAACCAGAGAATGTTGTATTCGAGCCTTGACTAAAACCACCGGGAAGGAAGCCACTACTATACGAGTTTGAACCAGAACCAAGCCCATATAATGATCTTCGGTGTTGAGAAGCCTGGAAATGTTAAATATTGAGCATTGATACTAAAATAAATGGAGAACAGATGTTCAAATAGCAGAAGTTTTTTTCCAGCAGGAAAAATGCAGAGAGTGCCCTGGCATGATGCAAAATATAACCCTAAAAATTTCCTATGCATGTGGGTACAGGATATTATAAGTAATTTATAAATAAAATTTATTAGGGCTATTTTCACAAATGGCTCCTCAATTATACACCCAGTCTCATGTTGATCCCTAACTTTCATTACCTCGAACTTTTCTATTGTTACACAAACGGCCCATGTGTCAATATTCCGTAAAAAATAAAAAAAAAACTAAGAGGAAAGTGAATACGTTCAGATCACATGAGTTTTCATTAAGGCTAAACTCGTAATTATACGTTTTTGAGAGGGAAACTATACCTCCAAAATATATCTAATGACACTATATAACTTTGATGAAATTACAGTTTACTTCCAAAATATCTTCAATGGAGGAACAATTTCCCTCAAAAAATTATCTAATTACGACTTTACCTATAAGTAAAGCTCATGTGATCAGGACATGTCCAATTTCTGGCCTTTTATTTTTTTAATATAGAATATAGACAAAGAGACTGTGGGCGTAATAGTCGAAAAGTTCAGGCGAGTTTCATGTGAAAAATAAAAAGGACAGGGCCAACATGAGACCCGATATCTAGTTCAGGGACCATTTATAAAAATAACCCGATTTCTTAAGTAGTTGAGAGTTGATTGTTGTACTTGGCAGATATATCAAATTTCCCCTCCAACAATATCTTAAACTGTTTTTTTTTTTTTTTTTTTTCCCCCCCCTTGTTTTTCTTGAAACTTCAATGAAAGAAAGGATGCCAAATTGCATCTAAAAGCCTGTTTAGAGAAGAAAGGAAAGACGAACCATTCCGACATTGTGCCCAAATGACCCAACTGCGCCAATCGGCTGCGGAGATACTGCTGGCGACAATGGAGTCAAAGACCTCTGCCTATCTGAGGGTTTTGACCAATCTGACCAAATCCCTCCGGATCTCAATCCATCAAAACCTTGTTGCAGATCATGAAAACCAAGAGAACCCGGGTTTCCAGGAAAATTGCCTCTGCCAAAAGATCCTACGGCTGGATATCCAGGCCTTGGACCAAAAAGCATGCTATCACCTTGTTGATCAACACCTAGTAAGGTAGTGAGCTCTGGCTGTGAAACCGGAGTTGGTGAAGTAATATATGGCATGTTGGGTGGTCCTAAATGCTGATAGTAAGGCGCCCCTGAATACGGAAATTGTTGGGGGGAGTACAATTGTGCATCTCCACCTACAGAAGGCAAAGGTGTTGTGACAGGAGAATAAGGTCCATATGGCATTTGTGGATTATAACCATATCCCGAATGGTAGACAAGCGAAGGATTTTCATTGTAGACGCCCTAAATAAGATTGAGTACCAAAAAAAACTATAAAGTTAGATGATCTAAAATAAAAAGCTTAAATATAAAAGAGAAAAAGAGAGGGGTGGGGGTGGGGGTTATAAAAAAAAAAAAGGAAAGAAAGACGGAAAAACCCACAGGCGATCCAATTTCCAATCCTTCAGCATTGAGGTACTGAGGATACTCATCCCATTCACCAGCTCCATTGTCATAACCTAGAGAGAATTACATAATAATAGGAAAATTCAGTCCTCAGTTACCTTTCATTATAAGAATATCATGCACAACCATAAGCGTATTAAGGTAAATCTATTGAGACATTAAACCATCACGAACTTGATAAGTCAAGCATCTCTTAATTCCTTTATAACCAATATATGCGAAAGTACCAATGCAAGTTGTTGCATTATTGAAACATTATAGTTACTCTAGAAACATGAAGTCAACGGTTCTTTACAAAAGTCCAAGCAGGGGATGAGTAAATGCAGAGACCAAACTGCATGATAAATCATATGCAATCCTCCCAAAGGCAACTACTTGTGTCGATATTAGGAAATCATTTTCATTCAGCATGACAAATATTATAGAATTATAGTTGGTAACTTCCACAACAAGTTTTTAAAATAAAAATACATGTCAAGTTAAACAATTTTAATCTCAAACCTAATAATTTTAAAATTTACGTTCATGTCCAAATAAGCAAAAAATGTCATAGCTATAGGAGCCCATCAGTCATATAAGGCTTTAAGGACATTGCAACATCCGTTAAGGCGACATAGGGACCTAAAAGCTGTATTATATATATACATGCATACATATATAAATCATAGTACCTTAAATGTTGTGCATTTTCATTACAAGCCAACTTGAAGAAGAGAATAAAAGTTCACCATACTTGGCTTATCGAAAATGAAAAAAAATATATATATCATTTTACTAACTCACAGACATTAATAATAATCATAACTTTTACCTAATGTTTGAATGTTGGGTTAGATAAACAAGCAATGAACCAGCAGAACCATAATTAGGAAAGCAATAAACAATCTAACAAGAAAGGAATCAAGAACAAACCTCTGTAGTAGAAGGTCTGCGCCTGCGGAGCATAAATGTTAGGTGGATAGACAGCTTGATCTCCGCTAGAAGCAAAAGATGCTGATTGAACTACTGGGTCCCTTGGATAACTTACGGTGGCAGCATTCCGAGAAGGATCAGGAGAAACTGACCTTTCGTTTTTCACAAAGTGTTGCTGCTAACAGAAGCATATAAAGTTTATCAAAAACATAATATGAAAAATTAATCTCATTCAAATAGAAAAAGCAAGCCAATAGAAGAACATCACAAAGTGCACATAACTACCTGCTCCTTCACGTTTTCTGATTCAGCAATCGTATCTTCTGCATCCATGATCAGTAGAGTCTTAGAAACACAGGCAGTACAAATAATTGACCAACCAAAGCAAAATTTGGGGATGCAAAACTTGAAGTTATGAATATGTGCGCACAAATCCACACGTGCACACCTATGTACACCGATAGATAAAAGAACATATGAATATATTTTAAAGTAATCAGGTCCATATCAACAGGCTTGTTATAGATTTATAATGGATTATGCACGAAATTATGACCGCAAATATCAAATGGTCAATTGAAAATAAATAGAGAATTGCATTCTCAATGCTAGTACTCCAGAAACAGTCAACAGGCTATTACTACAATGGATTAAATGTAGAAAATAACATGCATACAATCACATGAATTGCTAAAGACATGATAAAGCACATCGTAGTTCACAAAGACCAGAAGAAAAATTTGTAATAGCAAATCTCCTATAGTGAGCTGTCAAGGATTAAATCAATTGATGGTCTAAAAGCAAGCAATTGAGGAATATTACTGGCCCACAAATTACAGATCTTCGAATCTCTCATTATCATGCAGACAATAAACAGGAAACGCTAAACTAGCACAGTAGTAAATTGGATATGAATATGCCGGTCCTCTTAGCTAGCATTGTTGGAAGCAAGTACGAATCATCTTTATTATGATATAGACACCAATTTTGACCTGTTGATATAAACATCTTCTGTTTTAGGCTTCTCATTTAAATGTTGCCTGTTTGGATCTACCCAATACAGGTTTTTCACACATTTGCTAATGCCAAGCCCCATATAAAGAATTAGTGACCTAACGATCTCGATTAGCATCTCTCTAGCGATTTCCATACCGCATATTGAATCTTGAAATTCCCTATTGATAAGTCTCTTGTCTCTTCACAAATCACACATTTGCTTTCACCATCCAGACTGTAATGTAGCAAGATGGTAAAGAAAATTTCGGCTTACAAAGTCTCTACATAACATGTCCTGGTCACCAAGAGCACTAAAATTTTGCACTAACCTACTTCATCTACCGCATACCAAGTCGAACAGTTATAACCATATTCTGCTGGAATAAAATCAGTCCACAAGGGCAAGCTCAATGAGAGAAAGAATGGTTAAAAAGCGAGACAAAAAGCTTGCTGATGCTAGGAAGTTATCATTCTATACACACACACACACACACATATATAAATATATTACTACGGGCAATAACAAGTTTTGCAAAAGCTCTTTCCTACATCCATCCACCTTGCAGTTTTAGAGAACCAACTTAAAATACAAAATTTGAAATTAACTGAGAGAGAAACTTGGAAGTTGTAACAAAAATAACAAATTAACTTATTCATTTAATCAAAATTCTAGCTTATATGCTACTGTTTTAGCAGATGTGTGGACTAAATCCTTCATGAAATAGTTACATTAAACCATCAACTGCATTTCTCACTAGAAACCATGCAACAAAATATACATACATACATACATACATACATATATATATATATATATATATATATATAAGATGAAAAACTCAATTGCCTTAAATAAGCATCCATATCATGTCATTAACCGAATCTAGAGACCTCCCCACATGAGAATTCAAAAACAAATGTTTACCTCAAATTACCCAGATCCTAGATCTCCATTATTTACACTCCTCATAATCCAATAAGGCAGATCAAGTCAGAATTATACACAAAAATCAATCTAAAATGGACGATTCTCACACTAGAAAAGTGTTGGAGAAGCCAAAAAAAAAAAAAAAAGGAAGACGAAACAAATCCAAAACCACATAGAAGAGAGGAAATTATCAGCATAGACCCCCGATCTTCTCGAATCAAAAGAAAATTAAATAAATACGAAAAGGAATGAAAAAGGGAAAGAGCAAGAATTATAGGCGAAAGAAGAACAAAATAATCAAAAAAGAAAAAATCCAGAAGAGAGAAATCATCATTGATGAGGGAAAAAGAAGGAAAGAGGAAGTGGGTTTTGTCGGTGAAGAAGAGACGTACCAGAGGTACGATCCGGTCCCTGTGGTTGGGTTGCCGCCATGAATGAAGGAAAAAAAGAAAAGAAAAGAAAAGAAAAGAAGAAAAAGAAGAAGAAGATTGTTTCAAAAGGCCAAAACTCACCAAAAGAATCTAAGCAGAGAGACACAGACAGACAAGAGTATCTACCCATCCATGATCTCTCTCTAGAAAAAAAAAATGATGATAATAACTAAAATAACAATGATATTAATTTGTAATTAATATTTTTGAAATTTCATAGGTTTTAGAACATAATAGATAATTAATTAAATGAATATAATAACATCAAAATACATCTTGTCTTGTCTTGTAAAATAATAATAATAATAATAATAATAATAATAATGTTAATTACTAATTTCTTATGTGTAAAACATACATATTACCCATTAGATCAAATAAAATAAAACGATAAAGTTACTCAATAAAAAAGAAATTATAACTAAAAAAGAAAAAAACACGTTTTATCTAATCTATATGAACTCCTGTTTTTTTTTTTTTTTCTTTAATACTATGCAATAGAATTTTTCTTTTTTCTTTTTTTTGTGCTAAACTTTTGATAAATTTGACATATGTGATCGTAGATATAATCTAATAGTAATTTTATATTTGATTTTATTGATACAGATTAGAGTTCGATTTTTTGACCTATGTGTTCAAAAAAATAAAAAAATAAAGAGAACTAGAGAGGTTCAAAAAAGTTAAAATTGAAGAGATTTTCTTTTAGGAAAAAAATTTGGTGAGATTAATTAAGGGTGAAATGTTAAAAGAAAAAGAAAACAAAACAAAAGGGTTATGTAAGTGTTAATATTTTTAATAATTTTTAAATGAGAGATTTGAATTATATAATTTACGATTGAGTACACTTTGGAGTTAACAATCTATGTATATGTAAGTATTGGTTTTTTTATTTTATTTTAGTATTATTATTTTTTTGAGGAAATAAGTATTGGCTTTCGACGAGTCCACCCCACCCGTTATTAATGTATGACCAATATAAAAAGAGCCAAATAAGAATAAATGAATAATAAATTAAAAAGCATGACATATCCTTATTCAAAAAACAAAAAAAAAGCATGACATATCCTCGCTGCATAGTGATAGTGATCAACAAGGTCACCCTTTTTTTTCTTTTTTTTCTTTTTTTTTTTTTGTCTTTTGCATGCTATTTTGTTATGGAATTTTTAGTTTAAATTAGTAGGGGATTTTTTCCCTTTTTTTTTCTTTTACAATTTCTATAAATAAAAATTTAATGATGCCAAGAAGGGAAGGAACGTTAAAAGAACGAGATCTTATTTCGATGAATCCGTAGTTGAAACCAATTTTTCAGGAGGAAGAAAAAAGGGAATTAGATTTGTGCAATAATTTTCTTTTCTTCTCTCTTTTTTTTTCCCCTGTAGTTATAAGTTTTTTTTTTAATGAATTGCAATTATTAGCTTTTCAAAAAAAAATTGTAATTATTAGTTGAGACACTTGTAAATATGTAATGTGATAATAATAATATATATATATATATATATTTTTTTTTAAGTAAAGGTGTGGGGTTTAAATTCTACATTTAAGTAGGGTTAAATATAAAATTAACACAAGACTATGTCAACTACTTATAATGTTGATTTTATAGATTTACAACGACAAATTTAAGTGAATATTTGTGAAAAATATTTGGGTGTAAGAAGAAAAAAATTGAATATGTCAGAAAATTTTTCGACGTCCAGAGTCGGAGACAACCGACTATATATTTTGTTTAAAATAACAAATAATCTAGTAGATTAATAGAAGTAATCTACCAAAATATTTTTTAACAAGAGGAGGCAGAGATGCTGGCTATTTTGTGTTGAAAATGAAACATATTTCGATTATCATAACTAATTTATCATAATATGACTGAAGATCGGTGCTGGTTATAATAGAGACTGTAAGTAACCAAATTAAATCGATAATATCTGATAGGTAATATAGTAGATTATCATTTTGACCAATTGAGTCATTTCGATAATACTTAATATATTAATCTTTGACTTGTCTAATTAAATAATAAAAATCTTAAGATCCTAAAATTAAGATAATAATTCAAATGTGTGTCTTTTTAGGTCAATCCTACATAGGGGTGGCAATTCGTGTCACGTGTCGTGTTCGTGTCGTGTTAGAGCCGTGTTGAATTTTTTTTCCCCCGACCCGAACACGACCCGCGACACGAAAACGATTTCAACACGCGACACGAACACGACACGAACACGAAACAGGTTAACACGACACGAACCGAAATCGACACGCGACACGAAAGTGACCCGCGACCCGCGACACGACACGAACTGAAATCGACACGCGACACGAAATTGACCCGCGACACGAACTTGACCCGCGACACGAATTTGACCCGCGACACGAAATTGACCCGTGACACGAACCGAACCCGTGACACGAATTGAAGACACGACACAAATTTGATCTGAATTGAACCCGTGACACGAATTCAAGTGTTTCACAATCATAGTTAAGCAAAGTCCTATTACAAACATCTTAATAAAGTACACAAATCCAAATAAAAACATAAACAAGTCTAAATTAACAAAAAGCAAACACAATAAGTATAACTCAAGCACATCCAGAATTAGAATCTTGGTCAACTGTTTTCTCCTCATCAATATTGAGATTCACAACATTGTGAATGACATCATCCATATCTTTGTCAACTGTTTTGATTCCAACTACACGAGAAAGATTGAAAAAGATTTTATGATTTTGATATTAATTTAATAATGCTAAGTAATAATAGAATACGTGAGAAAATTTACCTTCACTCCCAAACAACCAATCTCTGGAGCATATAATTGCCTCAATAGTGTCAGGCTTAAGAGAGCTACGAAATTGGTCAAGTACACGACCACCAACACTAAATGCGGCTTCAGAAGCAACTGTTGAGACAGGAATGCTCAAAATGTCACGAGCAATTGCAGCAAGTATGGGGTAGCGACATTGATTTGTCTTCCAATAGGAAAGGATGTCTAGATCATCACTCCTTCTCATCCTGGGCTCGTCCAAAAAAAGTTCCAACTCCGATTTGTTATTTGCACTTGAAAAAAAAATCAGAGGAGACATCATCAAATTCCTACACAACAAACAACAATCATTAGTTTATAAAAATCACTAGTTAGTAAAAATAAATAAATAAATAAACAAAGGAAATGGAATATTACCTTGAAAAGATCAGATTCATCTACATCCATTGTTTGCGTTGCTTTACCTTTGTCCTTTTTTTTGCTAGAGGCTGGAGTGACATTTGCACCTTCAACAAGTTTCAACTTGTATTCTTCAAAAAGGGCTTCCAACTTCGTACGTAATGAGAACAACTCAGAAGAGTTTTTCCCATAAGCTTTGTCATAACAGAAAGCAACAAATTCCAACTTATACCGAGGATCCAATACAAGTGCTATCCCGAGGATGGGGCTGAATTCTGACCAATATTTCTGAAACTTGCTCCACATATCCAAGGCCATACACTTTAAGTACTCATCTCCAGATTCCATAGTAGCTTTTAAGGTGATGTAACAATCAAAAATTACTGGAAAGTACAAATTGGCTGTGGGATATTTGGTGCCAGAAAATAGAAGTGTTGCTTTGTAAAACCCTTTCAGAAATTTCCAAATTTTATGAACTCTTTCCCACTCCTCAGCTGAAAGACAATGCTTATAATTTGAATCACTCAACTCCAAATCTGACCCGAAATTGACACGAAAAAACGGGTCGTGTTCGGGTTACACGGGTCCAACCCGAACACGACCCGTTATTTTTCGTGTCAACTTCGGGTGACCCGAATTTGACCCGTCCACTTTTCGTGTCGTTTTCGGATCACAAAATTCGTGTCGTTTTCGAATCGTGTCGTCGTGTCGCGACCCGTATTGCCGGCCCTAATCCTACAAATCATCCTGACTGTAAAATCCAAAGACTTGAAGCACACAAAGCATGCTGTTGTCGTGCATGGTGGGAAGGACCTCATGGTCCCTTAAGAGTAGCTGCTCAGCGCAACCTCATTTATTCGCATCGGCCAAAAACCAATTTCACATGAAATCCAAAAAATATAACCACCAATAAAAAATATGGTTATTCCATTTATATGCTTGAATTTTAAGATCATTTGTACTTTATCTTTCGAATCTTAAAACCTTTCATTTTATCCCTTAAACGTTGAATTAATCTTCACTTAACCCCTTTCATTCTAATTTCTATTAAAAACATACGAAAAAAATTGAGTTAAGTGCAATCAAATGAATTTTTTATTTATTTTTAAATATAAATCCTAACATACTAGATTTAATAAGAATAGTTTCTCTTTTTTTTCCCATCTATTTTTAACAAAAATTCTACTAAAAGGTGTAACGTATGACAAATTCAAAATTTAGGGGGATAAAGTGGAAGCTTTAAAAGTTCAGATGACATGTTTACTTATAAGAAATAGGGAATTAGAGTGGGGAATAGAAATTAATCACATGTTTACTTACTTTTTTTTTTATCATAGAATGTGAGTGAAATTGTGTGGGACCTACACTAATTTGGGATTAAATGAGGAGATTGACAATCCCAAACCCCTCCACCGAATTAGCACTCTCATTCTTGATAATAAAGTTAAATTACTACTTAACCCCCAAATTTACTTTCTTGTCTAACGCTTTTGTTTTCTTATCTTTTCCTTCTACTGTATTCTTCTCTTTTCAAAAGTGCCATTTTGTTTTAGTTGTACAAATTTAGTACAACATTTTTTTTTTCTAAATAAAACATATATAAAAAAAGTTCAATATTCACTAAAACAAAATATTTATCTCAATTTTTTACTTTTTTTATTTAAAAAATAATCTTAATAATATAATAACTATTATGATATAACATTACGTATTTTAAAAGAAAATTTATATGTAAAAAAAAAAGTTCATTATTTACTAAATCAAAATAATTATCTCAATTTTTTATTTTAATTTCAAAAATAATCTTAATATTATAATTTACTTATTTAAATTGAAAACAAAAGTAACTGAAAGGATATATAAGTAAATTTATAATAACTGACTCCGATTCTTAATCTAAATAAACGCATGAATGGAATTGACAGTGATTTCGACTCCGATTCCTGGAACCCCAAGTAAACAGCGTCTTATGACTTCGATTCTTGACTCCGTATCCTATCCACTCTGAATCCAACCCACTCCAATTCATACATACTCCAATTACTCATAAGTAAACATGTCAAGAAGATAAAGTAAGATCGATTTTAAAGTTTAGGGGTATAAATGAGAACAATCTATAAAAATTTATATAACTGTACATGAGTGATTATATTTACACCCACAATCTTCATAAATACTCACACCTAATAAATGTTTCCTAATATAAATATAATAAATCTATCTTTTTATATATACTTTTTATATAATATTATATTTAACCCTCTCATATACCCACTTCCATTTTAATTTATTTTATTAACAATAAATTAACAAATGTAAATAAGAAAAAAAAATAGCAAGAAAAAATAAATAAAAAGAAGAATCAATAAAAAAAACTCACAAAAAAATCTTTTTCAAATATTAAAAGCAAAGAAAAAAACACACAATCCTAATGAATCAAAAAATTAAAAATATACACTTTAATAGTTGTTGGCTCTTTAAGAGGCGTATTTTCTTTTATTTTTATTTCACTTGGATCCTTTATTTAAATTTTTCATGTAGTTATAAAGATTTTTTAAGAGAAAAAATTGATGAAGAATAATTTAAGGTTTATAAAATGAAATTAATGATTAATAAATTTATAGAGAATTTTTTTTATCTCTTTGAAAAATATTATTTTCATTTATAATTAATGTGGTGTATGTTTTGTAAGTATTTTATTTATATATAAAAAAAAGGATATTTCTATTTATATGTATGGTGCGGGTGTATGAACATGAACATTGTTAATGGATTTTAAGGTAATTGTATTATAAGGTAAAAGTGTAAGTACAAATAAAGTCTCCCTTCTACATTTTGATGAATAGAAAATCAATTATTAGGAAATAGGGTGAAACAAAAAACACATAACTCAATTAACCCAGCTAAATCCACCTAATTTAACTTGATATAACCTAGCCCAATTTAACTCCACCTTAAGATTAACTAGGGTGATATTGATAGTTCCAAAAAGAGCATATCTTTAAAAATATTCCCCGTGCGGCCTCGGAATTTTTGACCTCTTATAACATAAATTAAAGATCAACATAATGTATATTTTTAGTACTCTTGTAGTCTACAAGAAAACCTTTGGTCGTCAACACCAATCTCCAGTCACCTGATAGTATTCTAATAAAGTATTTTTGATAGTCTACCAAAATACTTTTTATTCTACTAGAATATCTTTTATATTCCACAAGTTTGTTTTAATATCACTCCAAATTATTTTTATATTTTAATAGATTATTCATATTATGATGGCAGATTGATTATCGTAATTTACTAGATTAATTCATTATTTCTGCACACTATTCATAAAAAGTTGCATAAAATCATATTATCAAAAAATAATTCTTGATCAATAAAAATCCGCAAACTGAAAAAAAAAATAATAATAATAATATCCAAAAAATTGAATCCCCAGATTGAAAAAAAAAAAAAAAAAAAATCCTCTAACCCAAAAAATTAAAAATCCCACCCCGCTCCGTCACCAATCTATGCCACCGACAGTCGAGATCCGATGAGCCACAACAGACAATTGCGCGAAGTGAGAGAGAGTGAGAGGAAAGAGAGAGACATGGGGAGAGAAACGAGAGAGGGAGAGGTGCGGAGGGAGAGGGGAGAGAGAGACATGCGTGAGGAGAGCGGGGAGATTGACTCTAATTGCGAATGACGTCAGGGGATCTCGGATAGCGAAACATTGAGATTGTGAGGAGAGATATTGTGTCTGATCGACGTTCGTGGGAGTCCGACGCCAAGGAAAGAGAGAGATAAATGATGTTGCAAGAGTGGAAGAGGTGAGAGAACCGGCGGCACGAAAGAGGAGAGAGAGTGGCGGAGGTAGAGGAGAGAGGAGAGAGAGTGGATAGAGGAAGAGAGAACGAATGGAGTGAAGAGAGAGAGAGGGAAAGATGAGGGAGAAAATAGGTCTGAAATTCTGAATTAGATCTAAGGGACAACTTAGTCATTTTGTTATAATGTAAAAAAAAAAAGTCAAATTAAAAAATAGAAAAGGGCAAAGCTCCAACTAACCATTGAGATTGGACAAAAATCCTAAAGATGCACGTTAAGTGGTTATTCCCATAATTTTCTCTCACCGGAACCCACCAAACCCGAGTTTTCATTTATGGGTTTGGGTTCAAATTTAATAATCCGTCGGAAACCTAATTAACTCAATCAAGTTTTATATGAGCTTTTACTCTAGCTTATAATATATATATATATATATATATATATATATTGTTGGGGTTAGACTTCGTCTTCCCATTACGACGTTAGCTTCTAACAGTTTGTCTAACGAACGGCGAACATATTACTTTTGGGCCGGACCCAACTTATAACATTGCCTAATCATGGGCAACTATCGATCACATAATTGGGCCAGACCCAATCCATTCCGTTCAAGCTCGAACGATGATCGCTCGTTTAACATGGGCCGGACCCAGTTAACGACTCTAAGTCATTACAATATAACGCTCGTTCACACTCGAACGTCGAACTAACAGATCAAACGCGATCTCTATATAATCTACGAACGATGGATCACAATATCATTCTTGTATCCGAATTAGCGTTCGTCGCTCGTGTTCGACAGATTAAGATATCTCTCCTATAATCATCGAACTCAATATCATCAACGATATTACATCAATAACCGCCAAGCCCATTGTCCGAGATTAAGGTTTACCCTGATAACCGTCTGTTCAAAATCTCCAATGGCATGCTTACACGTGTCCCAGATGACAATATCTGAACTGCCATGAGCAGTTACGGGCTCAGGCCCATCTTCCTCTATAAATAGAGGAAGACCCCCCTACGGAAAAGGGACGGACTGGGACGGAAAAATTCTGATTTTGAATCTTCATTTTTCTCTTCTGACATACTTTCACTCTGCCAAAACTTCTCCAGAAATCATTTCGAGAATTCTCAAGCCTTCATTGCACTCAAACATTCATATATAGTGAAATTACTCATTGACAGAGGACGTAGCACTTGTTTGGGCGAACCTCTATACTTCTTGGTGTCAATTTAATTTCTGTCTTCCTTTACTTATATTTTCTGACATGAAAATCTGTTCTTACATTGCTTTGTTAGATTTCATTACGATGTCCAAGGGCCCAATCAATCGATTATCATATTTTCTGTATTAACTTTTCTGTTAAATTTTGACTGTAGAAAACCGGCATCTACAGTATATAAACCTTTATTATTGCTCTTTTATTTTTGTATTTGCATTATCATAATTATTAAGAAATTGAACAAGAAATAGTCTTGTCAACTTGATATGGAAAATACGTTACGAATTTAAGGTTTTTTTACTTCCGTTTCTTTTTTAAAATTGCATTATTAATTATTATTATTATTATTGTAATGTACAATCTATTAAGCCACCCATCTAAATCAACTCGACTTTAATTGGGTGTTGATTTTAAACTTTGGATTGATTGAGTGGTTTAAAAAAATTTTCCAACCAAAAATCCTAAAAACCCACCCAATACACTTGATGTTCACCCATATTGGGATACTCTTATCGCCTCCATTATAAATTATTGGGAATCTTATTTTTCATGTGCCTCCATCTTCACAAAAAAAAAAAAAAAAAAAAAAAAAAAAAAGCCATAGAACTTGAAGTTCTTATGTTTCCTCTATATAATAGATTGCAGACATTATGATCCAGCAGGGGCGGAGGCAAGGGTGTGTGAGTGGGGGCGGTAGCCTCATTGAATTTTTTGTTATTTTAAATTTACCCTAAAAATTTTATGATTTTTACAATTTGTCCCATTCTAATAAAAAATTTATTAAAATTTAATTATCCCTCTTAAAATTACCCCTACAAAAAATTAAAAATTCTAACATAATCCCTATTAAAATTAATTATATGTTTATAATTTTGCTGTTTTTTGCTATTAAAATTAAAAACTCTCACATAAACCCACTAAAATTAAAAATTCTTGCATAACCCCCACTAAAATTTATTTTATCTTGAAAAATTTTTTTTTTTTTTGGTGTACGCAAATTTCTGGCTCCACTCTTGTGACCAAGCCTTTGCCTATTCAAAGTTTTTGTTTGTTGAAAGACAAGTTAGTCGTTTCTAGTTCAAGCGGTCACCAAGGCTGTTTGCTGTTAACCTAGTTCAGTTTGAGGGGGCATGTTAAATAAAGTTTCAACTGTCTATAACAGTATAACAGAATTCTCTAATCTGTTAGTTACTATTCAATTATGCAACTGATTTATCTTGTAAATATCTCATATAAAATAGGAGACTCTTGAGGCAGATTATTATGCACTCATATTTTCCTCTCTCAACTTCCTGAATTCTGTAATAAACTCCTTTCTAGTTTCTTTCATTTTCTCGCACTTTCTTGCCTTTTACTTTTCTTCACTATCATGCCAGATATAATATTTCTAGTTTCAATATATATGTTGCTGTATTCATATAAATGTAAAAATAAAGATTATTTTTTGTCTATGTCCTTGAACTTTAAAATCGCTCACTTTGTCCTATGAATTTTTAAAAACTCTCATTTTGCCTTCCTGAACTTTGAATTTAATCCACTTTATTACCTATCAAAATTTCAATTAAAAACAGACAAAAAAATATGAGAATTAATCTTTACTAAGTCCATTATGTTAGGATTCTGCTAAAAACAAACTGAAAAATATCACATAAATGTACTTAACTCACTTTTTTTTAGTCGGTTTTTAACTGCAAATATTGGAAAAAAAAAATGGTAAAATGGGGTTAGATTCAAAATTTACGAGGCAAAGTGAGAGTTTTTAAAATTCAAGGACAAAATGAGAGTGATCCTTAAGTTCGGGGGCATAGATAAGAATAATCCTTAAAAAAAAAAAAAAAAAAAATCTAAATGTGCTGTTTGAGAAGCGATTCAAGGAATTTCCATTTCATAAGTACTCCAATTTCAAGACTTACTCAAGCTTTGATGTTTAAGAAAATCATTAGTGCATGAAGTCACAATATGGTGCCAAATTTTGCAGAACATGAATTTGGTAAGTACGTGAATCCCTGTTCTCGTTCATCTTTCTACAAAACGCGACATTGTACAAAAAATTCGGGGCTACGCCACGGTCACTTTGGGTCAATTCATACTGTTGAATTTACTTGTTTTGAGGAAGCACGTGATCGGTCAATTCACGACCCTTGGTTTCATGTGGGAAGAGGAGTACACAGATTCCTGAAAGAAAAATTACAATCTCGAAAAGAATAACCGCCGTAGTTTGGTGGCATCCATGTATTAATCCAATCGCCACAAGAGGACATGTCATTCCGCCGATTCTTCCGACTGAGCTTGCAAGTCCAACGCCTGATGTTCGGACTGAGGTTGGGTATATCTACAATCCAAATTATCACAACTTAGATGTTATTTTTGTCCCTATTGAGCACTCAAAAAATGTGATTCCAAATAATCCGTTCGGAAGAAAAGAAAGGAGAGGAAAAACATACGAGATCGAAAATTGAAATGATAAAAAGGATATCATTTATCCCCTTTGAATGTAAAAATAAGGACAAAAGTAATTTCGGTCATCACTAGTTGATTTCAAGTCTTAATGAAAAAATCCAACACTGGAAGTATTACGATTGGTGGGACCCTCTACTACTTTTATCCTGATAATTTCTTTTCCCTCCTAATTTTCTGCTATCAAACAAGTTACTCTATCATTCTCTATCAAATTGTCCATCCCCTGATTCCTTCCCATTTTCTATCCTACGAAACATGATACAACTAAAAAATAATAACTTTTATATATCTTCAAAGCAAAAGCTATAGCCGAACTGGCAATGTCTTTAGCTATTGGATTGGAAGTTTCAGCACGGATTATAGGTTTCAAATTCTTTTTAGAAGCAGAGGCAAAATTTTATATTCAATTTAGAGAACTTCCAACTCTTGATATCAATCATATGGAATGACACGTCGAAGGCAACGAATTGAATAAGCAACGAGTAAAGGAATAGATAGAGTTACCAAGTTTTCCATATTTTCATCTTTGTGAGAGAGTGAAGAAGCATTTTGATATCCGTTGACTCTGAAGATGATATAAAATTCAAAATTTACCTCTGGTGCATATATATAGACAATCGTAAAGGTTGCTGTGATGCATGTGCGAGCCCCAAACAGAAAGCCCGTTGTCAAATTTTGAGGCTGATGGACAAGCAACGGCAAAAGACATATGCAACATATGAAGAACATGCTTGACATTGAACTCTTGCGACCCAGTCTATCTACTGTGAAGGCAGCTATGAGGAGCCCGGGTAATTCTGCATGAAATAAAAAGTAAATTTCGCTCACCAGTCTTTTAGCAGTAGTGTATACATTTTCATTCGCATAATTTACTGATAAAGTAGTGGTTACCTGCAAAACCAGTGATAAAGATATCTCTATAGCTTACATCCTGTGATTTTTCTTCTCGCAATAACTTTGGTATACATTTACTTTGTCCGTTGCTTAACTCGGAGGTCAGCAGCACGAGGCCATAATAAGAAAAAGCATTCCCAAAAAATACAAACCATAGAAGCAAGGTAGACCTGAGTAATTTTGGAGAAAGAAGCACCAGTAGGGATGAGAGAACCCCCATGTTAGGATTCGTTGCCTTAGAAGTTGCATCTTCGTTTCCTCTAGTAGGTGAGAGTAAATGCTTATCTTCTGATTCAGGATTCTTTTCATGCAACTCAATTTGGTGATCAGAAACAAGTCTACCAGGAGGGAGTTTTGTTCCGTTCAGTCTTGCTATTTTCTCCAAAATACTGAGTGCTTCAGTTGTTCTCCCTTTTGAGCATAGAAATCGGGGGGACTCGGGTGCTACCCAATAGAATAGAAGGAGAAGAGATGAAGGGATAGAAGATAGTGCAAGTAGATATCTCCATCCCAGTGTTGGCATAACAAACTGCATAGAGACAACACTTCAAGATTAAGATGCGTACCCAACATGTTTCCTGTCATATAGAAAGTGTAACATCCGGAAACTCTTCGAGATTAAATGCTTTAGAAGTATAATAATTTACTTGCACACGAGAAAAGGTTTCTGCTTGTCATCTTATTATTAAAGCATTAACATAACACCAGTTAGTCCAAAGTAATCAACACAAAATTCATCTTTCATGCACATAGCATTTAACAAGTCAATGGCAGTGGAATTTTTTTTTTTTTTCTTTTTTTT